>CM042181.1:20196620-20231620 GCA_023376005.1 Doryteuthis pealeii | reverse complement strand
ACACACTATATATATAAAAGTAAAGTCGGCAGGGTGGCCTAAAGTCGGTATCAGCCAGTCAGCGAAGGAGTATATCCCCTTTTCAATAGCGCTAGACCAAGGAGATTGTTTTTGGCATCTGAGGTGGAGTGCCACACCCACCATCAGCTCCTTACTTTACCACACAGATCCCTGTGCTACTCATACACTGAGTTGGCGAGGACCGGTATCAAACTAGGAACCTTGTGGTTTCTAGCCGAATGCTCTACCGACTGAGCTAACCATTATATATATATATATATATATATATATATATATATAAAACAAAAAAAAAAACACAACACATTTATATATATATATATATATATATATATAATACATACATACACACATAAATGCATACTCTCTCTCTCTCTCATTATATATATATATATATATATATATATATATATATATATATATACACACACACACAAAAATACATATATATACACACACACATAGTGTATGAATTACGTTACATAAACATCTTCATCTTATCATGATGGCATTTATTCTTAAGGATGCAATTTCCTCTGAATGCCCCCCTCCCCTACACACACACTGGGACCAGCATCATCCTCCCACACCCCAGAACCAGCAGAGGCGGTGATACTGGGGGTGTGGAGGGGGGCGGAGTGGAGTGGGGGAGAATGTAAGTGGAGAATGTGTTATGGACATAATTACAAAGCAAATAGCAAGAGATTTTCGGGTCGGCAAGGGAAAATTAATTACATCATTCGTCACTCGAGGAAGAGATGTTTGCGGAGACGACGCCAAGGCAGATAAAAGCCAAAAGTTATAATCATTTCGACGACAATTTGTGAACGAGGCGAAGACGTACAATGATTAATTTATGGGAAGAATTTGATTCTTCTTCTGACAGATTTGGAGGGATTTTTACATTTGAACATCGAAGATGTGAAAATACACTATAAAAAAAAAAAAATATCCATCCACAGACACAGTGTTTTGACGTTTATGTCTCATCAGTGTGGAACACAAACACATCACCCCTGATGATGGCACTTTGACATGCCAAAAGTACTTGGGATAAAAACTTTGGTGGACTAATTCATGGATTCCATCCAAATGTAAAAAAGGTGGCCAGAAAGCTTGAAAAGATTGTTAATAAAATTGTTAAACAGGAGACGTGCCTTGTTTTATTCTACATGTATAAATGAAAGAATGCTGCCCAAATACACACACACACACACAGATACATACATACAGACACACCATGTGGAGATTGTAGGTTTGGTTTGGTTTGGTTTGTTTTGTGGCATATCAACCTCGCTGGGTCATTTAATGCCGACAAAGTTGTGAAATAAATTCCTTCTTAACGGATTTTGTTTATCAACTCATGTTTTTCTATTTAACCCATAGATGGGACCCTAACAGGTACTACCACTCTGTTTCAGAGTGGACCAGGGAGCAATGGTGATGAAGGGGTGCTCCACATTCCCCATACCTCCAAAACTGGAACCTCACCATCAGATACAGTTTAACGTCATTCCCAGGACATGTAGACCTGCAGTCACCACCTTCTAGCACCCATATGATAAAAAAGGGGTTGGGGCTTGCCATAAGGGCAATAGGGCTTGGAAAATCATATAGATGCTAGGGCTTGATGTGGTCAGCCGATTGATCGGAGGGGGCCTCTCCGTCTAGCCCAAGATAGGGCCAAAGTGGAGTATTGCATGTCATGAACTGCTCATCCACCTGGGCTCTACCCTTAAGCATCACGGGTCGCCACCCATGGCCAACAGGTGGCCCCATTGATGGAGTCTTACCCCTCTGCAGAGGTGCATTCTAATGCCCCAGCCGACAGGGCGGAGTGCAGATCGGTATGACAACATGTTTAGAGAGAGAGAGAGAGAGAGAGAGAGAGAGAGAGAGGGAGAGAGAGAGAGAGAGAGGAGAGAGAGAGAGAGAGAGAGAGAGAGAGAGAGAGGAGAGAGAGAGAGAGAGAGAGAGAGAGAGAGAGAGAGAGAGAGAGAGAGAGAGCAGAGAGAGAGAGAGAGAGAGAGAGAGAGAGAGAGAGATACCACTTTGATTTTGTAGGTTTTTAGAACTATACAAAAGAAATGGAGGAGGCACCCGTAATGGTTATCATACAAAATCTATTTGTTGCCCAGAGTTCAAATCTTGGATTAAGCTGTTTGCATTTCACATAGCGCTCATACTTTTGAGAAAGGTATGCATCCAACTATTCTCCCTCCAGCTATGGGTAAATAGTAGTGCAAACTGATCTCTTTAACCTGGATGAAGCTGTTTGCATTTAATATAGTGCTAATACCATTGGGAAAGGTATGAATTATTCTCCCTCTAGCTATGTACTGCAGACTGATCTCTTTAACCTTGGTATGACAACTGATATAGGAGAAGGAAAACTCTAAATTAAAATATGTTAAACTTTGCTTAAGAAATTGATCTTATGTCACACCCTGCTCATGTGGAGGGGTTGGTAAATAAGTAAAAGTCAGCAGACTCGTCCTATTGTACTGATGCTCTTGGCAAAGGCATGAACCCATCAATTATCTACCAAGTTATGTGTAAATATTAGGGCAGATTGGGCTCTTTAGTCATGATATGGCAACCAGTCTAGAAGGAAAACTCTGAAGTCAACCCAGCTGTACTCCACTTAAAAATTGACCTTGTGTCACATCCTAGTCATGGGGAAGGGGTTAGGTAATTACATACTTTCTCTTGTTAATAGTAGGGAAGTTCCTTAGCCTTGGTTAGGCAACAATTTTAGAAGAAAGAAAATTTTAAATCAAACCAGCTGTACTCCACTTAAAAATTGACCTTGTGTTACATCCTGCCTGTAGCGGAGGGTAATTCAATAAGGAGTTCTTTTTATTTTAAGCATAATAGATTTTTTTTCTCCTTTAAATGAATTTAAACTATGGATTAATTGGTTAGTTGGATTTTACGGCATGTCAACCCTTGCTGGATTATTTTATGCTAAAGACGTTTTTGTTTCATTCATTCTTGATAGGTACTCATTTTCTTTTAAATTCATTTTTTTCTATTTATCCCAGAGATGCTGATAGCGATGTGTCCTGCATCCCTGACGCACAAAAATCTAAAAGGACACAGTAAAATCATATCCATGCATCCCAATGTTTTTCTTTTTTCTTCTCTCACCATTTCAAACTAACTGTAAATACATTTCAATAGTTTCTTAGAAATTAATTACACTGGATAGGTTACAAAGTAGGAGTTAGCAGGCTTTAGTTGGGACCCATAAATTTTCCCGGGGACTCATTCAAAGCAAAATATGCGTTCCAGGACGCACTAAATCAAAAAGCTATCAGTATCACTGTTAACCCAGAGATGGGACACTAACTTCATCAGCGAGTGTCACACCTACTATCAACTCACTACTCATGTGCTAAGTTGGTGAGGACCGGTAATGAACCTGTAACCTTGTGGTTCCAAAGTGAATGCTCTACCGACAGAGATAAACTAACCCCCCCCCAAAAAAAAAAATTTGGCATTAAATAACCACAAGGATTGATGTGCTATTTAACCAAGTAAAATACACCATGTAATTTCTAATGTAATTTTTAAATGGAGAAATATTCATTTGGAAAAGTAATAGAGAAAAAAATCACGTGAGTTATCCATTCTGGCCAGAACTGTATATATTGCCCCTTCGAGGAAAAAAAAAAAAAAAAAAAAAAAAAAAAAAAGCATTAAATGGCCCACAAGGGATGACATGCCATTTAACCAAAATACACCATCTAATTTCTATGATTTTTAAAAGTTATCCATTCTGGCCATTTTAAAGTTATCCATTCTGGCTGGAATTGTATATATTGCCCCCCCCCCCCCAAAAAAAAAAACAAAACACCATGTAATTTCTATAAATGGAAAAATATTCATTTGGAAAAGTACAAGAAAAAAAATCATGTGAGTTATCCATTCTGACCAGAACTGTATATATTACCCCCTCAAAAAAACAAAAACAAAACAAGATTTAGGATTAAATAGCCCACAAGAAATGACATGCCATTTAATCAAAATACACCATGTAATTTCTATGATTTTTTTTTTTAAATGGAGAAATATTCATTTGGAAAAGTAATAGAAAAAAATCATATGAGTTATCCATTCTGGCCAGAACTGTATATATTATAGGGAGTAGCAAAAAAAAAAAAAAAAAAAAAAAAATCGGATACTACGAGTTTTAAAAGCGAATTAAGAATAATTAAATCTTATTTAAGGTTAAACTTTGTCTAAATCGATAAGTAGTAACATAACCAACATAAAAAAAAAAAAAAAAAAATTAGCATTAAATGGCCTACAAGGGATGATATGCCATTTAACCAAAATACACCATGGAATTTCTATGATTTCTTTAAATGGAGAAAAGATTCGCCAATAAATGAAACAATGGACAAAAGTTTTTTGAAGCTCCCCCTTCCCCCCAATATACAATGAAACAAATCACCATTTACCATTCAGACGTTTGTTCTACAAAAATGGTAAATTTAAAATCAGGCAGTATAGGGGGGGTGGGGTTGTAAACATCTTTTATAACAATCCAATCTCTTCAAGAATTAATTACAGGAATATAAAAAGTGAAGAGGAATCATTTTCTTTAACTTGGCCACAAAAACATCAGAAAGCAATTAATAGTCTTGGATTTTCTGGAATCGGTCAGAACAGCTGCCAATCATTGATTTGCAGAGGAAATTCTTCAGTTTTCTTCGAATTTGCCATATTCTTCAAAAGGATGGAATTTCAAAGAATAATTGGGAAGAAGAAGAGGGAAAATTTTTTTTTCTTTTTTTTTTTTTAAATCATAAATCTTTGTTTTCTTCAGACAGTCGGTTCGGATCTTTAGGATGAGGTTTTTTTTACATTTTGATTAAAGTTCCTTTGTCTTTTTTTTTTTTTTTAAATTTTTTTTTTCTATAGTTTTGTCTGAAATAATTCAATCAGTAATTTTGGGAGAAATTTAACAAAAAAAAAAAAAAACAAAAGTAAAAAAAAAAAAAAAAAAAAAAAAAAAAAAAAAAAGTGTTATAACAAATATAAGTTTTAAATAAAAGTTAAGAGAATGTATAAAAGAAAAAATAAGAAAAAATGTATATTTAAAAAAAAAAAAAAAAAAGATCTGGCATATAAAGAGTCTAACAAGAATGTTATTAAAAGAAATTTACAAAAACGTTAAAAATTTTTTTAAAAAAAGATAAAATATTTTCTCAGGACAGTTAGGTAAAAAAAAAAAAAAAAAAAAAAAAAAAAAAAAAAAGGAATTTTAAAATTTTTATGTAAAGAATTAACCTGATCAAGTTAAATAACTGACACAAATTCACACACACACATAAAAAGTAAAGTCGTCGGGGTGGCCTAAAGTCGGTATCAGCCAATCAGCGAGGGAGTCTATCCCCTTTTCAATAGCGCTAGACCAAGGAGATTGTTTTTGTGTTTGAGGTAGAGCGCCACACCTACCAACAGCTCCCTACTTTACCGCACAGATCCCTGTGCTACTCATGCGCTGAGTTGGCGAGGGCCGGTATTGAACTAGGAAGGCTTGTGGTTTCTAGCCGAACGCTCTACAGACAGAGCTAACCCAGCCCATATATATATATATATATATATATATATATATATACTAGCAAATACATGCACCCTCCGGGTGCAAGTATTTAAGTTTTAATGTAATAGAATATATTAAATTAGAAAGGCTAATGAAACTAAATAAGAATGCAGATAAAATGATTTGAAACAGAGGGGTGTATAATCGAAAAATAGAACAACTGAAACTTACTCTTCTATCACCCTCGTCTTTCATTACTAAATTTTCCCAATTTAATAACTTAGTTAAAATAGGAAGTAAAGAAAATCAGAATTATTTCTTTTCGTTAATCGATTTCTTTTAAGATTTATTGAAGAGATTTTTGATCATATTCATTAAGATAAAACCATACGATTAAAAATCAATAATACTAAGCACATATTTATTAAAATCAAATTTTTAATTTCAATATGCAAATAAGCCTTCCTGTTCACACTGTAAACTGCTATTTTAGTGTATATATAAATACATTGCATATTATTTATTAGTAGATATGATTAACAGTATTAATAATGTAAAACAATTTTATAAGAAATTGAGGTTTAAATAAAAATAAAATCATGGAGAATGTGATGTAAATAACAAAGGGAATTGTAACTTAAGTAGTGATATAGTTTCGGTTACAGACAGAAAAGCAAACAATCTCCATTATAATAAGATATAGGGAGAATAAGCGCGTAATTGAAGTCATACCTAATTTTGAAAGTTAATTAATTAGGCGGGCATACCTATTTAAATGTAAGGCTAAACAAATCGAGAAAAATCAATCTCTGTATGTACATTTCAGCCTATTAGGCCTCATCAGCAGAGCTATAAATATAAATAGGTATTAATTATTAATTAATTTTCAAAATTAGGTACGACTTCAATTAAGCACATATTCTCCCAAAAATTGTCGGCTAAAAAAAAAAAAAGAAAAAAAAAAAAAAAGCCATATCATAAACACACCGCGTAAATTTTAAGTAAGGAAACATTTTTAAGGGGAGGGGTTGGAAACATACAGGATTTCTAACTCTTGCATTAAAATAAACCAAAAAAGAAAAAAAGAAAGAAAAGAGTCTTACCTCACTCTCAAAAGACATTTGTACAGCAGACCCCGCACCCTGGATATAGTGACCATACCTGGAAAGGAAAAAAATTCTATAAATACCATTGACTGCCATTATTGTTTTAAGAGATTACAGTTCAAAAATTAAAAAAAGAGAATGTGGTCATAAAATGGGGGTTCCATTTTCTATTCTATATATACTAGACAAAACGTGACCCGTTAGGTCATCCATTCAGCTCTGGGTAGATAATTGAGATTAAGGAAAAGTGAGTTAGCAAAGAGAATAAAAAAAAAAATAAATAAAAAAAAAAAATACGTCCGGACAAAAAACTTTAAAATCCTTTTGTAAGCTTTCTAAGAAAGTGAATATTTGACCTAATTTAAGTTACCAGTTGCTGCTTGTGAAATTTAACATAGAAATACTTTTCAAATTCTTCCAGCTCTCTCTCTCCTAGAGAAACTAACATTATATAATGAGGAGGTAATCAAGAGATACATAGAGGGGAAGAAAGTGATATGCAGAAAGCAAAGTAAGGGATTGGTGAGTTTTTGACTTAATTGCAAATTACGATGAATTAGAACCAATTAAAACGGAAATTTTTTAAAACATAATTCAATCCTAAAAGTAAGGAATAGTTTAGTATAATTTTCATATCATTAAGTTAAACAATAAAAAAGCCTTTAGGGAATAAAATTCGATTAACTCAGCTTTAGTATAATAATAGATGTATATATAGCATTAGTATATGGTTATCATTAGCTCACTTGGTGGACCAAGTTCTTGCAGTAATATTGCTAAGATCAAAAAGAAACGGGTCTTACCGTTTGGTGAAACAGACACTCTTGCGTTGAAAGGGTGAAACAATATCAATGACGATAAAGAGATGCAACAATTTGTCCGGAATTAGATATTCCTGGAAGTATTCATCCGGTCCATCTTCAAGGAAAGATCCAAGAGCCTTACATCCCGGATAGATATGACCTTCCTCGTTTTGGTGCATTAAGTGCGCGTATTTTTGCCAAGTGTTAAGAAAGTTATTAAAACTCTCGGAATCTTCTTTCGATTCCCAACTCGGAACATTTTCTTGATGAATCAACCATTGAGTGGCCGGATAAGGAAGGACTTCACGGACCTGGAAAATAAAAATTATTTTTTTAAAAATAAAAACAGAAATGCTGATAGGTATGCGTCCTGTTTTGTTTGTTTTGTTTTACGGCATATCAACCTCAGTGGGTCATTTAATGCCAATAAAGTTTTGAAATAAATCAATTCTTAATGGATAATACAATTTTTTTATAAATACATTTTTCTATTTAACCCATGGATAGGACCCTAACAGGTACTACCACTCCAGGTCAGAGTGGACCAAGGAGCAATGGTGATGAAGGGGTGCTCCACATTCCCTAAACCTCCAAAACTGGAACCTCACCATCAGATAGAGTTTAACGTCATTCCCAGGACATGTAGACCCGCAGCCACCGCCTTCTAGCACCCATATGATAAAAAGGGGTTGGGGCTTGCCATAAGGGCAATAGGGTTGGGAAAATCATATAGATGCTAGGGCTTGACGTGACCAGCCGATTGATCGAGGGGGCCTCTCCGACCGCCCGTCTAGCCCAAGATAGTGCCAAAGTGGAGTATTGCATGTCATGAACTGCTCATCCACCTGGGCTCTATCCTTAAGCATCAGGGGTCGCCACTCACGGCCAACAGGTGGCCCCATTGGGGGAGTCTTACCCCTCTGCAGAGGTGCATTCTAACGCCCCACCCGACAGGGGCCTGTCCTGCATCACTGACACATGTGATACTATGATTGAAGACGAACATGGTCAGAATAAATAAATGAATAAGAAAGAGAATAGGTTAAAGCCAGGCATAAGTAAAAGGGGTGGGTGGTTGACCCTTTTACGAATCCAAAGATTAGGTCGTAAAGTTTAAGAGACTTGTACGACCACCATGAAGTTAGGCCACTTAGTGATAATATCTTGTGCACCCAGGTATTAAAAGCAAAGAGGCTATTTTTTTATGAGGAATTCTCTTTTAAAAAAAAATTAATGTTTGAAGTATTGAAGACATTAAGTCTGGAAAAATATTTAATTGCTTTAATTCTAAGGGTTAATGATGACTAGAAGTCTGCGATTCGATTTAAGTACTGGCCATCTGTGTGGTCCGGAGAAGATGGGTGGGAAAGGAGAGTTTGACATAAATACAGCTAAACTCCAGCACTGAGGCAGTTAGAACTCTGGCCGTTGAGGTGTTAAGGTCGCCAGTAGGGATAGCTAGTAGCAGCCAGTTGGATAGACAACGAAGTCTCTCACCCCCCCTTCTTCCATCCACGTCTTGTTTACAAACACTTGTAGTTGTTGTTTGTTTGTTTGTTTTTTTAATCCTTGTGAGCTTGTCTAACTCGTGCCCTTCAACTCAGCCAGCACAAAATTCCACAATGTTTGGGGATCTAGACATCGTGCTTCGAAGGTGCAGAGTGCAGAACAGGTCGTCTCACACACATAAAAATCTAAAAAAGATGCAGAAAAATCATATCCATGCGTCCCAGTGTTTTTTTCTTTCTTACCCTACCATTTCCAGCTAACTGTAAATATATTTTAATATAGGTAGGGGTTAGACGGCTTTAGTTGTTCATAGATGATTAAGAAACTTCAGTTGGGACCCATCAAATTTCCTGGGGACTCATTCGAATAAAATCTGTGTGTCCTAAGACATACTAAATTAAAAAGCTATCAGCATCACTGTGAATAGGATTTTTTTAAAAAAGGAAGAAAATATGAAATACCCAACCCCTCTATTAAGTTTCTGACCACCATCCTTGGCCAGTTGAAAAGGACTTAAAGTAAGTTCTGAGTTATAGAATCCTTTGGTAAGTGAATAAGTCCGGAGTTATGGAATCCTACGTAGTGTCAAAGGTCCAGTGATATAATCCTATGATCCGTCGTCCACGAAGGTACAAAGCAATATGTGCAGGTATGACCAGAACAGCCAGTATAAATAATAATATCAGCAGCAGAATACTGCCAGTGATTGGCCAAGAATAGGGTCACATGTTTATCGCAGAGTCTATAAATAAGAGTGGGCATTTAACACATGCCTTATATACAAAAAATCTCAAAAACCTCTACATGAGCAGGATATGACATTAGGTTATTTTTTAATCACAGTTTAACAAGTCTGAATTAAGTTTTCCTTCTCCTAGAGTCGTTGCCTAACCAAGGTTAAAGAGCCAAGTCTGCCCTAATATTTACCCATAGAGGAGGGAATGATGAGCCTGTTCAATACTTAACAGTATCTGGCACAAGACCATACCAGATAGGAGGTCTACCTGACTAGTCACACAGATCCATTACTACTGAAGTTTGATCCTCACTGGATGCCCCATACTTGCGACCTTGTGGTGAATATGTTGGGTAGATACATAACCTTTTTTTTTTAAATAAATCTATTAATAATGGAGATTCGCTTCCGGTTTTTGTCTGTAACAAAAACTACGTCACTGCTTACGTCACATTACCCAAAATCATCATAACATAGAATAAATACACTCAAAATTTGAACATGCAACATTAGACAGTCCTCATTATTTTTTAAAAACAAGTTTTAATAAATACATGACTGGTATTATATACTTATACAGAGTATAATAATCTTGATTTAACTCTCTCTCACTCTTTTCTTTCTTTCATTCTTTTCAACTTTTCAAAAAAAGAAAAAAAAGTTGACACTAAAGCTTTAATCTTTTAAATTTAAAATCTAATTAAGATATGTGCTCAGTTGGAAAACCTTACGATATTGTGACTTAAGGACTACTCTTGGATTCACTATCAATTCTCAATAGTTTTGGATCATCAAATTTGATACTTATTGATAATCTGTATTTAATATAACACAGAATTGTTAAAGTGCAGCGACCTTCTTACTGGCCAAACCAAACTTTATGCAACTCTTTCTTTTCTATTCATCTCAAGATTCAAATATCAGGACTAGGAACAGATTAACAAATCAAACAGCGCCGCTTTATACTATACTAAAATAGAAATATCAGAGTTGCTTCGGCCAAGGAAAAATTGCTGGAATGTTTTGACAATCAGATAGTCATTTCAGTTAATATTATTGTCTGTCTAAGTTTAAGTGTAAAATTTCAAGAATATTTATAAAGATCAGCCACTTTGATTTTACATAAAAAAGTAACGTGTAAAATTTAGTTTTGGAAAAAAATTCATATAACGCATTTTCAGCTGTTCAAAGCAAAATACCATTTTAATTCTCTGTAAAAATATAATTCAATGGATAAAAAAACCATAAAAATTACATATCTAGAAATATTATTTCTTTTCTTTCAGAACATATAAATATTTTTAAGATTGGATCAGAAATACGTGAGAAATTGCAAGTTGAACCGAACAAGGTGCAAATTTGTCAATGTCCATCGATTTCACCGAAAATGCTGGTAATGCTAATTAAATAGACAAATTTCTTAATGAAATCAAAACTACAAAGATAAGTTTGGTTTGGTTTTACGGCATATCAACCTCAGTGGGTCATTTAATGCCGGCAAAGTTTTTAAATAAATCAATTCTTAATGGATAATTTTTTATGAATACAATTTTCTATTTAACCCATAGATGGACCCTAATAGGTACTACCACTCCGGGTCAGAGTGGACCAAGGAGCAATGGTGATGAATGGGTGCTCCACATTCCCCAAACCTCTAAAACTGGAACCTCACCATCAGATAGAGTTTAACATCATTCCCAGGACATGTAGACCCTCAGTCACCACCTTCTAGCACCCATATGATAAAAAGGGGTTGGGGCTTGCCATAAGGGCAATAGGGTTGGGGCAATCATATAGGTGCTAGGGCTTGATGTGACCAGCCGATTGATCGGAGGGGGCCTCTCCGACTGCCCATCTAGCCCAAGATAGGGCTAAAGTGGAGTATTGCAAGTCATTAACTGCTCATCCACCCGGGTTTTATCCTTAAGCATCATGGGTCGCCACACACGGTCAACAGGTGGCCCCATTGGGGGAGTCTTACCCCTCTGCAGAGGTGCATTCTACGCCCCAGCTGACAGGGCAGACAAAGATAGGGAAATTAGTCCAAGGCAAAGATATTTGAACCTCTCCAGAAAGAAATGTCAATATTTGAAAACATTATTAAAAAATAAAAAATGCCAACATAACTTGGTGCACGTGTGGGGGTGGGGGTGAAAGAAAAAGAGCAGGGTGTTGCAGGGGTGGGAGGTGAAAGAAAATGGAGCAGGGTGTTGCCAGGAGGTTTTTTATACTTGGTTGTGGCTGGAAAGAGTTTTGTAAACGTGCTTAGATGAAGGTGACCTGTTGACAGTTGATACTATATAAACAAGGATGTTTATATTTAAGAGGAATTTCCAAATTCAGAATTGGGAATTTCTTTATATTTCAAATATAAACATCTTCAGGCCATAACTATGTCAACCAAAATGCAGGTCGTGTGTGTGTGTGTGTGTGTGTATATAACACACACACACACACACACACACTTGGGTTGGCAGATTTTATCAACTGGTGAGTGATAGATTGGAGAGAAATTGCCGACCTGGGGGACAGGTCCAAGAAGGCAACTGGATAGAGACAACAAAGTCCCAAATGAAAAATATAACTTCAAATAGTCTCCCTTACCCCAGTCAATATTTTGTCTAATGGCATATCAACCCTTGTGGGTTATCTAATGTCAACATTTTAAAATTATATATAGATGATTTGTTCAAGAAATAAGTTTTCAAGGTGGCCTAAAACTGGTATCAACCAGACAGCGAGGGAGTCTATCTCATTTCCACTAGCACTAGACCAAGGAGATTATTTTTGCATTTGTGGTGGAGCACCACCACCTACCATCAGCTCCTCAATTTACTGCACAGATCCCTGTGCTACTCATGTGCTGAGTTAGTGAAGACTGGTATCGAATCAGGAACTTTGTGGTTCATAGGCAGACAATCTACCGACTTAGCTTTTCTATAATTTCATGTGGTAGAAATAATTTTCATTAATTTCATGTGATTAAATAAATACTGGTGGTTGACCCTCAGTCACTGTCTTCTAGCACCTATATGATAAAAGGCGGGGGGTGTTTGCCATAATAACAATTTGAAGAATACAGTCAGGACAATCATATAGTTGCTAGGGCTTGTCATTATCAGCCAATTGATTGGGTGGGGCCTCTTCAAGTAAGAGTCGGAAAGTGATGTCATGCATGTCAAGGAATTATTTAGTCGCCACCCAAGGCCAACAGTGGCCACACTGGGGGGTGGGGGTTACCCCCTCTGCAGAGGTGCAGTCAGTGTATTCTAAAGCTCTGGCCAACAGGACTGTAGTTTAATTTAGCACAGGGCTTTGGTAATAGGGCACCCAGTGAGGATCAAACTCACTAGTTATAATGAAACAGGGTTAAAATTAATTATTTTATACTTACTTCATCTTTTAATTCAAAAGTGAATTCATCAGGTCGTCTTTTTGCCAAAAGATAATAACGGCATCGTGAATTTGGAATTCCAAATTGCAAAGGAGTCAGCAGGAATTCCTGGAAAAGGAAAAGAAAATCAAACTATTAGTTATCGTAATTATTTGGTATTTTTCAGGGTATTTTATGGCATGCCAACCCTTGTTGGGTTATTTTATGCCAAAGACATTTTGTTTTATTCATTCTTGGTGGTTGGTTGGATTTTATGGCATGTCAACCCTTGTTGGATTATTTTATGCCAAAGACATTTTTTTTATTCATTCTTGGTGGTTGGTTGGATTTTATGGCATGTCAACCCTTGTTGGGTTATTTTATGCCAAAGACATTTTGTTTTATTCATTCTTGGTTGGTTGGTTGGATTTTACGGCATGTCAACCCTTGTTGGGTTATTTTATGTTGAAGACATTTTGTTTTATTTATTCTTGATGGGTATTCAAATATTTGGTTGGTTGGTTGGATTTTATGGCATGTCAACTCTTGTTGGGTTATTTTATGCAATTGTTTTTAACAATTTTGATGTTTTAGACTGTTGTCCCTCATCTTTATTGTATAAACACAACATTTTGGCAGCTATATCCTCCTACCTTCCTCATGGGTATTCAACATTTACTTCTAAATACAATTTTTAAACTCAATTTTTTTCTTCTATTTAACCCATAGATGGGATCTTAACAGGTACTACCGCTCCGGATCAGAGTGGACCTGGGAGTAATGGCAATTAATGGATACTCCATTCTTCCCAAAGCTCCAAAATTATAACATCACCATTAGATGCAGGTATGGGTGGCGATCTCATAACAGTACTGGAGTCTTAGAACATGCTATGCGTCTTAATATGGAGGATTTATATTAATATTATCGGTAGCATTGAAATCAAGGAGGATAACTTTTCATGCTGTTATATATTATATATAATATATATATATATATATATATATATATATATATATATATATGAGGAAGAATGAATAAAGAAAAGAAAGAACAGAATGGATAATAAAAGATGAATTTAATCAATATCACTTACACATGTGTTTCGGTCAGTTCATCTGTGTGAAAATATTCCGCACACAGAAGATTCGACCTTCATCAGAGTGAAATTTTATTTTGAATGAAAAAATAAAATTCAAAATAAAATTTCACTCTGATGAAGGTCGAATCTCTGTGTGTGAAATATTTTCACACAGATGAACTGACCGAAACACATGTGTAAGTGATATTGATTAAATTCATCTTTTATTATCCATTCTTTCTTTTCTTTATTCATTCTTCCTCATATTGTCGGATTCATTTCCAATTTCTATTTTTCAGGGTGGCCTATAAAATGGACTCTCAACCAACAGTGATTTGTTTATAGTGGTGAAGGCTTGTGTAGGACCATTCCGCACTTTTTGGCACAGTCGATAGGAAAGAATTGGTGCATCAAGGAATGCCACAAACCCAATCAACGACTGACCTCAGGAATTTTGAATTCAGAGTTTTCCCTCTCCTAGACTGTTACCTACCCAAGGTTGAAGAGCCCAGTCTCCCTACTATTTTATCCATAGCTGGAGGAGGGAGAATATATGGATTCATACCTTTCCCAATACCTTTCGCTATGTGAAATACAAGCAACCTTGTCTGGGATTTGAACTCGGGTCGACAAGTCCATTTCCCACGACTAACCATTATGCCACTTGCATATATATATATATATATATATATATATATATATATGGCATCCTGGTAATAAAATAACACCTATATAAATAGATAAGAAACCAGTGAGCACCCACTCAACTTGAAATGAACAATTCCCAAGCTTAATAGTAAACTCATTAAAAGAGTCCTGGAGATTTGAGGAGACCTGCTGTCACTTAGACTTCAGTGAAAAACCACCAGTTAGAGCTGGTGTGAAAAATTCACAAGGGGCATAATAATTTGTTTTGCACAGAGAGAGAGAGAGAGAGAGAGAGAGAGAGAATGAGACAGAGAGAGAGAATATTCAAATCATACCTGATATTGATAATTACATTTCTCAAGTGTTGATACAAATCTTTCCCTCGCTTCGGAAACCTCAAATCCTTTGACATTTTCCAAAAGGATCCACGACGGAGGATGACTTAATCTGAAAAAAGGAAACAAAAAACCAAAAATGTTAAGATACAAAATTTCGCTGAATGTCACGGAAAATACCTTTATATTTTTGTTTAGTTTTTCTAATAAAAAAATGAGGGGAAATTTTTTTTTTTTATAACCTGTACAAAAAATAGGCAGTGGATTTTATTGAACTTTGGTCTTTGCTAGTTTCCACCAATTTACCTTTGTAAAAGACTTGGTCGTTACACAAATAAACATACAGACAGACAGAATCTTTCTTTTACATATATAGATACTTTAAATCCTGGATGTGATAATTGTATTTCACTTAGGCACTAATACCCTTGGGAAAGTTACGAATCCTACTCTCCCTCCAGCTATGGATAAATAGTAGGGCAGACTGGGCTCTTTAACCATGGCTAGGTAACCAGTCTAGGAGAAGGAAAACTCTGAATTCAAACCTGTTAAACTTTGCTTAAGAAATTGACCTTGTGTCACATCCTGCTTGTGCGAAGGGGTTGGTAAATATATATATATATATATATATATATATATATATATATATATATATATATATATATATATATATATATAGATACTTTATCTGCAGAGGTGCATTCTACAGCCCCAGCTGATAGGGCGGATATTTATGAATGGTTTTATTTAACTTCCGTTTTGATTTTTAAACAAATCTGTTTGACACCTGGATGAGAATGTGGGAGTGCAGAGTGGACCTGGGAGTAATGGGAAGAAAGAGATACTACACACTCCCCAGAGCTCCAGAATGGGAGCCTGATCATCAGATTTAATTTAGGGCATCCCTTTGGAGGGCGTCTTACCCCTCTGCAGGGCACACAGCTGGCGTAGTCTAAGCTTTGGCGACAGGGTCACTCTATGAAAGGGGAGATAACTTTATTGGAGGCAATTTGATGATAATGGTGAGTAAGCAATTTTAGCTTCAAGTAAATTGTCGGAATATTTTTGGTTTGGTTTGTTTTACGGCATATCAAACTCAGTGGGTTATTTAATGCCGACAAAGTTGTGAAATAAATTCATTCTTAATGGATACTCAATTTTTTTTTTTATAAACACATTTTAAAGTTTTGTGAGACCTATACATAATCGGGATATAGTGACTTGTTCCTCTCTGGAATTTCTTAAACCTGGTTTCCTTTTTCATATATAAGTTTATTATTGCAATTGATGGATTTTAACGGCACATCAACCCATCCAGGTTTGGTTTGGTTTGTTTTATGGCATATCAACCTTGGTGGGTCAATTCAATGCTGACAAAGTATTGAAATAAATTCATTCTTAATGGATACTCTATTTCTTTTTTTATACACACATTTTTCTATTTAACCCATAGATGGGACCCTAACAGGTACTACCACTCCGGGGTCATAGTGGACCAGGGAGCAATGGTGATGAAGGGGTGCTCCACATTCCCCAAACCTCCAAAACTGGAACCTCACCATCAGATAGAGTTTAACGTCATTCCCAGGACATGTAGACCCGCAGTCACCGCCTTCTAGCACCTATATGATAAAAAGGGGTTGGGGCTTGCCATAAGGGCAATAGTGTTGGGAAAATCATATAAGTGCTAGGGCTTGACGTGACCAGCCGATTGATCGGAGGGGGCCTCTCCGACCGCCCGTCTAGCCCAAGTGGAGTATTGCAAGTCATGAACTGCTCATCCACCTGGGTTCTATCCTTAAGCATCACGGGTTGCCACTCACTGCCAACAGGTGGCCCCATTTGGGGGAGTCTTACTCCTCTGCAGAGGTGCAGTCGCTGCATTTTAATGCCCCAGCCGACAGGGCGGCTCACTCCCCAGAGCTCCAGAATTAGAACTTCAACATTAGATGCAGTTTAACGCCATACCCAGGATACTAAGAAACTCAGCCACTGCCTTCTAGCACATATATGATAATAAGTATTCAGGCTTGCCATAATAGCAATAGGATTCAGACAATCATATAGGAGATAGGGTTTGATGTGACATATCGATTGATCAGAGATTTTTTTGGGTGGGGTGGGGGAGTCTCTTACCCCTCTAAAGAGAATTTGGTCATATCCTATAAGTCTAAGACCTGCATACTTCCTGTAGTCCGCCAACACCATACCTGATGCCCCTCTCCACACACATAGGCGCACACATACATGTATATTATTACTGTATGCTATTCATGTTCCTGACACTAATACATTATTCTATGTACTAGACATGAAACTTTGATGAGTTGTGGTGCACCTGAGCACCGTACACAATAAATTTCATTATTATTACTAGCAAATATATGCACCCTCCGGGTGCAAGTATTTAAGTTTTAATATAATAAAATATCATGTTAAATTAGAAAGGCTAATGAAACTGAATAAGAATTCAGATAAAAATATTTGGAACAGAGGGGGTATAATCGGAAAATAGAACAACTTTGAAACTAACTGTTCCACCATTTTCCCTTACTCCCGTCTTTCATTGGTAAATTTCCCTAATTTAACTATTTAGTTAAAATAGGAAGAAAAGAATAAAATTACAGTTATTTCTTTATGTTAATAGATTTCTGTTAAGATTTATCCCCGAGGTTTTTGCTTATATTTATTAAGATAAAACCAAACAATTAGAAACCAATAATACTAAGCATATATTTATTAAAATCAAATTTTTTAAGATCAATATGCAAATTAGCCTTCCCATTCACACTGTAAAGCGCTATTTTGTTGTATATATAAATATAATTGCATGTTGTCAGTATGTAGACATAGTTAACAGTATTGATAATGTAAGACAATTTTATTAATAATTGAGGTTTAGATAAAAATAAAATCATGGAGAATGTGATGTCAATAACTAAGAGAATTGTGACTTGAGTAGGAATATAGTTTCGGTTACAGACAGAAAAGCACACAATCTCCATTATAATAAGATTAAACAAAGGGGAACCACTCTTGACTGATAAATTATTTATCGATTTATAGATCTACTAGGAAAAAAGAAGACGGGTTAGGTTTAGGGTTAGTTTAATGGGAAAATAGATAAATAATTTATCAATCAAGAGTGGTTCCCCTTAGTTTATGTTAGACTTATAGGAAATCACCGAGAATTTAATCAAAATATTCAAAGTCCGTTTCTGAAAGGGCAGTCACTTACTTTGGCAAGCAGTTGAGAATATGAAGGAAGGAAATTGTACGGCCATCTGCGCAGTCACGTTTTTTACCAACACGGGTGAAAGGTTGACATGGTGGACTCATCAGGATCATATCTAATTGTAATTCATCAAGCCAAGGGATCGTCAGGGTCTGGTGGGGGGTCAAAAGAAGAAAGGAAAAATCAGTAAAAGAAAAAATGTATAGTGAGAAATGTGCATATCAATCAGCGAGGGAGTCTATCCCCTTTTCACTTGTGCTAGACCAAGGATATTATTTTAGCATCTGAGGTGGAGCGCCACAACCTACCATCAGCTTATTTTACTGCACAGATCCCTGTGCTACTCATAACGCTGAGTTGGCGAGGACCGGTATCAAACTAGGAATCCAAGTAAGAAGTAAAGTCATCGGGGGCGGCCTAAAGTCGGTATCAGCCAATCAGCGAGGGAGTCTATCCCCTTTTCACTTGCGCTAGACCAAGGATATTATTTTAGCGTCTGGGGTGGAGCGCCACACCTACCATCAGCTCCTTACTTTACCGCACAGATCCCTGTGCTACTCATACGCTGAGTTGGCGAGGGCTGGTATCGAATTAGGAACCTTGTGGTTTCTAGACGAACGCTCTACCGACTGAGCTAACCCGGTCCATTATGCATATAAACACACACACACAAAAAAAAACAAAAAAAAAAACGGTTATTTCCTATAACTCCAACCTAAAAACAAGGGGAACCACTCTGAATGAATTATATAAATTATTTATTTATTTATTGATCTACTAGGAAAACATAAGTTTTTCTTGGTCTCATTGTATTTTACCAGTCCTCTATATTGACTGGTATTTGTTTCGTTTTGTTTTTTTTTTATTTCTACCCGATGAGTGATAACAGGTTGGGTTATGTTGAGCTGTCTTCCAGTTTTCATACAAGACAACTTGTTAACTGATGTTAATTGCCACTAATTGGTCGCCACAAGATTACTCTATGTTTGAGTTTAGATTAGAAATAATTCGCTTTGTCGTGTTAAAGTGGCATTAAGAAATACGTTCTTAGAATAGAGTCAAACTATGAACCCTAACTCCAGTCTTCTTTTTTCCTAGTAGATCAATAAATAAATAAATAATTTATATAATTCATTCAGAGTGGTTCCCCTTTTTTTTTTAGGTTGGAGTTATAGGAAATAACCGTTTTTTTTTGTTTTTTTTGTGTGTGTTTATATGCATAATGGACCGGGTTAGCTCAGTCGGTAGAGCGTTCGTCTAGAAACCACAAGGTTCCTAATTAGTTTAATGGGAAAATAATGGATAGATTAATTAACAGATAAAATTCATTCAGAGTGGTTCCCTTTTTAGGTTGGAGTTATAGGAAATACCCCCCCCCAAAAAAAAATAATAAAAATAAATAAAAAACTATATGCACACATACATATTAAATTATTTAAAAAAATTTTTTTTTTTAAATACTCAAATTAGTTATTTCCTATAAGTCTAACATAAACAAAGGGGAACAACTCTTGACGGATAAATTATTTATTTATTTATTGATTGATCAAGTAGGAAAATAAGAAGGCAAGTTTAGGGTTAGTTTAATGGGAAAATAAAATAATTTATCAATCAAGAGTGGTTCCCCTTTATGTTGGAGTTATAGGAAATAACTTAAATTTATAAAACAGTGACCACTTAGTAACAGCAGCTACTGTAAACAACCTCAGGCCTGCACACCAGACTAAGCAAAGCTTAGTAAATAAGATCACTGTAGTTAAGCAACAATGAACCTGTTCAGTACTTAGACGGGTGACCAATTAGCAATAGCAGGTACTATAAGCAATGCTTAATAAATAACAGCAAGACTTTTAGATGATCATGAAAATCTTTCAAATTCATCAAAAGTATTTTTACTTTAACTGAGGAAATAACAAGGAAAGGAAAAAGTTAAGCAATAATGTGCCAGTTCAGTACTTAGATGGATGACCACTTAACAACAGCAGGTATTGTAACTTATTTTATCAAAAGTATTTTTACTTTAACTTATTAAATAACAAAGAAAGGAAGAAGTTAAGCAACAATGAACCTGTTCAGTACTTAGACGGGTGACCAATTAGCAACAGCAGGTACTGTAAGCAATGCTTAATAAATAACAGCAAGACTTTTAGATTATTATGAAAATCTTTCAAGTTTATCAAAAGTATTTTTATTTTAACTTAATTTTTTTTTAAGGAAATAACAAGGAAAGGAAATAGTTAAGCAATAATGTGCCAGTTTAGTACTTAGATGGGTGACCACGTAGCAACAGCAGGTACTGTAAGCAATGCTTAATAAAATAACAGCAAGACTTTTAGATGATCATGAAAATCTTTCAAATTTATCAAAAGTATTTTTACTTTAACTTAGTAAATAACAAAAAAAGGAAAAAGTTTAGCAGCAATAAACCAGTTCAGTACTTAGATGGGTGACCACTTAACAACAGCAGGTACTGTAACTGTTATTTTATCAAAAGTACTTTAACTGAGGAAATAACAAGGAAAGGAAGAAGTTAAGCAACAATGTGCCAATTCAGTACTTAGATGGGTGACCATTTCAGAACAGCAAGTATAGAATAAGCAAAGTAAATAACAGCAAGACTTTTAGATGATCATGAAAATCTTTCAAGTTTATCAAAAGTATTTTTATTTTAACTTTAATTTAATTCTTTTTAAGGAAATAACAAGGGAAAGGAAAAAGTTAAGCAATAATGTGCCAGTTTAGTACTTAGATGGGTGACCGCTTAGTAACAGTAGGTACTGTAAGCTTAGTAAATAAAGTATTTCACTCTCTTGATTTATGCAAATATTAATGAAAGAGAATTAACACGAGGAACAAAATTTAAAAAAAAAAAAAATGTTTACCTCGATTCCGGCTTCAATCAGTTTGACTTCAGGAAAGTTATGTGTATAAATTTTATTGGCAACAGGGTTGATGTCTATGGCCGCAACAACTTCAAATTTTATTCCACTTTCTGGATTGAAAATAGAAAATAAACAAGCTTCAATTATTAAGCAAAACCACATGGATTGTTTCAGTACTTTTCTTAAGAGATGGTCCCCAAGTGGAATGTGTTAGTTAATAAACAAGCCACTACCCAGAAATACATATACTTGGACAGCCTGAAATGTGACTGGAAAAGCCCCATTTTTACATTGCTGGTGCCTAACATAAACCTCTTACATTTTCAGCCAGAAGTTCTGGGTCCATGTGTGGGGAGTAATCACAGGAGTTGAAAGTGGGAAAAAATGCATGAAACTGAACGTAATTTTTGCTATATTATTAAGAAGGATAAAAAAAAAAAAAAAAAAAAAATCGCATGTAAAATTCTTTGTTAAGAAATCACCTATTTTTGAAAGTATTCAAAGTTGTGATATCTTTGGTTTTTCTGGTAGATTTTGATGCGTAGAATTCATTAATGCCAAAAACAAGAAAAGAAAAAAAAAAAAGCGATCAATTTTAAGAATTGGAAGAGATAGGAGCACTTTAATCACCTATTATAGTGTTGAAAAGATTTCTTAACAAAGAATTTAAAACGAGAGAATTTAATGAATTAAAATCTGTAACTGACAAAATGGCGCATCTTTGAATTAATTTTATTTATTTATTTTTTTAAAAACTTTTTAACGTGATTTATTTCATTGGGATAATGAAGAAATACATAAAATATTTTATGTAATAAGCTCTTAAGTTCTTAAGAGTGAAAAATAAAAATAATTTACAATTTATAAATTTTTATAAAAATTTAAAGAAAAGGAGAAATGTCTTACAGAAAGGTTATAAACAACTAATCATAAAGGGAGATAACTTTTTAAATTTCAAAAGAGTTATCTTTCTTGATTATTCGTACGAGAGAGGGATAATAAGGTTTCTTCCTTTGAGGGTATTGTTAAATCACAATGTTCATAGAGGAAAGCCGCTACCACGGAAAAGAGAGCTAAAAGGGAGGAGAGACAACAGCACCCCCAATACCTGCAGAAAGCAGATTTTGTTTGCAATCACTGTACCAGAGACTGCCATTCAAGGATCGGTCTGTTCAGCCACTCACGTAGCTGTAGGTAACAAAAAAAAAAAAACGGACACTACACTATCGTCTTAAATAGACGGAAGGTTGTCAACACATATTAGGCACTGCCAAAATCTTCTCATTTTTATTTTAAAAACGATTTAAAATTAATTAAATCAATTAAACAACTAATTATAAAGGGAGATAACTTTTTAAATCTCAAAAGAGTTATCTTTCTTGATTATTAACACTAGAGATAGATAATAAGTTTTCTTCCTTTGAGGGTATTGTTAAATCACAATGTTCATATATTAGGCACTGCCAAAATCTTTTCATTTTAAAAACGAATTAAAATTAATAAAATCGAATATTTTTTACCTTAAATAATCTATTCAATTAATCGAAAAGTAGTAACATAATGGCACATCAGGAAAAAATTTTTTTTTTTTTTAAATATTACAAATGTAATTTAAAAAAATATTTCAACAAATTTTGCTAAAAAAATAAAATAAATGGCTAAATGAAGATTTATTATGCACTCAAAACAAACGCTTTCATAAAAAAAAATTTAAAAATTTCTTAGAAATCAACAACCAAAAACTTTAAATATACTATGAACAAAAAAATTACTATTTGTTGAGATTTATTCAAACTAGCAACAGAAAACACCCTCCGGGCGATGTAAAAATTAATTTTTGAAAGACATTGCCTGAGAGGGTGGGAGTTAAAAATTCAATGTCAGGGTTTGTATCATAAGACAAATCCACATATTTATTAAAGGAGTAAAAAAAAAAAAAAAAACAATTTGAAATGAAAACTGAGCCCGTCCGTCTCAAATAAAATGTTGCATGCATGTAATAATCAAACAATTATTTTGAATATTTTCCACATCAATTTTCCACAAAATCGTAGTATTTATTTTCAAAACTTTTTTAGTTAACTTCTTGTTACTGTATAAAAAAAAAAAAAAAAAAAAAGGACGAGAGTAAAAATCAATTTTTAAAATTGCTTACTCAAATTTTGGGTGTATATAGCATATGAATATTGTGACGTAAGCTATGACGTAGTTTTTGTTACAGACAGAAATACAGACAATCTCCATTATTAATAGATATAATTTTTTCTTCTTCCAAACATGCAGTGCATAAAAGTCATTTACCTTGGGAAACCGTATTATGAGAAGGGAAGCTTTTTTTAAAAACAAGTTTAATGTGATATGCTCTCATCTACGGTAGGTCATAATTGCAATTCACTAACTGATTGATAAACAAAAAATGACCAAAAATCAGAGAATTATCCGATTTTAATAAAATTTTCAGTGTTGACTTATTAATCAACAAATTTTTTTTAAATTACTGAATCATTTCAATCAAACTTATTCAAGTCTAGCCCAAGATAGGGCCAAAGTGGAGTATTACAAGTCATGAACTGCTCATCCATCTGTGTTCTATCTTTAAGCATCACGGATCGCCACCCACAGCCAACAGGTGGCCCCATTGGGGGAGTTTTACCCCTCTGCAGAGGTGCATTCTAATGCCCCAGCCAACATATATATAAAGGTATGGGCAATTATTCTCGAGGGAGATAATCATTTTTTTAAAAACTTAATTTGAAAATAATTATCAAAAATAAGGGAACAGTCTAATTTTAATGAAATTTTCAGAACGTTACAATAATGATAGGACTTTATTTGAATAGAATGAGTTCTGAAGTGAATAGATAATGAACTCTAAAAGATACCATGGAAATTTGTACTGTCATGGGGGGAAATTTGGTAGGCAAAGAAGTAAACAAATTTTTCATAAAATTTACTATAAAATCATTTAAAAGAATAAGAGATAAAAATTTGTACATCCATTCTAATTTTATTAATATATCTTTAAAATATGAGAGTACTATTTAACGCTGAAAAATATTTTATGTCTCAAAATAAAATATAAAATATTTTTTATACAAATTTAAAAAAAAAAATTTCTTTTTAATGATATAAATTTTATGAAAATTAACTAAATTAAATTTTTACCTGATTATATATATATATATATATATATATATATATATATATTTGAAACAACGTCACCTGAAGATTGTTTGCGCTTACGCATGCATGAAACAAAATGGTTGTGACTGTTCCTTTTTCATCAAATAAATAGATATGTAAAACCTCTATATATCTATTTTATTATATTATATAATAGTTCTATTTTTATATTGAGCACTCTACCAATAATACTGGATTTTGGCACACTGTTCCAGTAAAAGCTGAAACAGTGACAATCCCACACTATCTATCTATTTATTTATGCCAGTGTGGAAAAAAAAACCCAGGTAATTCAGTTTTTCAAAAATAAAAATTTCAAACTGTCATCTGGGGAAAAAAATTTTTTTAAAAAAGAAAGCACATCCATACTTTGTGAAAATAATCATCAGTATCATATGTATTGGCCAAATAAAAAAACAAACAAAAAAAAACACTGGGGGAGTTTTCTAAGTTGTATCTGTAAAAAGTGCTCAATACATTAAGTAGAGGATGATTATAAGGACCTACACGAGTCAGACACTATCGATCTAGGTTATATATATATATATATATATATATATATATAATCCAAAAGTCCAGAGAAGAAATCTTCCTTACGATATAGGTTTTTTTTTTAAACAACTTGTCGCAGTTTGAGAGCTCAATGTGTGCTCTTATTGTTAGAGTCACAGAGCAAATTTATATTTAAATAAATAACAAAAGACTTAGAGATCTTGCATTATAGACTATTTCAGGGAGCTTAGACAAAAATGTCTAATTCTCCCGACTCATCAGATGCGAATGAGTCGGGAGAATTAGACATTTTTGTCTAAGCTCCCTGAAATAGTCTATAATGCAAGATCTCTAAGTCTTTTGTTTTATATATAATATATATATATATATATATTATATATATATATATACACACAAATTTGGTTACAAATAATAAAATCCTCATTGTTTCAAGATTTTTTATTTTCCTTTCAAGTTTTTTAACAATTTTTTTGTTATCTTGAAAGGTGTTAGTCAGTTGTCTGAAAGATTTATTATTGGTAAACCAAGTACTTTTGGTTCTTTTCTAAATCATTATCAACACTGTTTATATTTGTCTAAACTATTAAGGCTGTTTGTTATTTAATATATTTGAAGTGAGCACACTCATACACTCCCTCAAAATTTTTTATCTATTCCAAAGTGAGATACATTAGTGTACAATCCCAACTCGGCATAAAGCCACTGACCGATTCATACAAAAATAAACTCTTGCATTCTTCTCCTTGCTCAGCCTACTCTTTCGCTCTGTGACTTTGTCCTACTTAAAATTATCTCAATTTCGAATGAATGATTATGAAGTGGACGGATTTGCTGTATATGAGGATAAAAAAGTAATTAAATGAAGTAAACGGATATTTGAATTGAGCACACTTATTCACCCCCAAAAAAGTTATTCATTTTAAAAGAGAGATACATCGAGTGTGTACACAACTCGGCATATAGCCGCAGGTTTTGTTGGGTGGAGGGGGTGACAAAACTGGTCATACTACTACATGAGTCTATTCAGCTAGGTTCACTCGCTGACCGATCCATACTAAAAAATAAACTCTTGCATTCTCTCCTTGCTCAGCCTACTTACACCAAAATACCTCTTTCGCTCTGTGACTTTGTCCTACTTAAAATTAACTCAATTTCAAATGAATGATTTTAATTAAAGCACCAAGGGTTTTGTGCTTTGAATGATTTATGGGAGATGGAGGCAGTGGGGTAAAAACAAAACAAAAATCACCAAGAAACTGAAAAATGTAACAAAAAATAAAATTGTGGGCCATTTTGGCTGCCCCCCTTTCCTTCAGCTAGTGTGTAGGACCGCTGACTGTCTTTCGATCTTTTATGGTTTGAAAGTAAGCTGGTCAGTTCCTCTAATATGGGAGTGGTGGTGTCCTTAGTGGGGTTTGTAAAAAAAAAAAAAAAAAAAAAAAAAAAAAATAAATTGTTTTGATTTTGTTGCTAATGTGATGCTAAATAACAGTGGCATTTTTTTTTTTTAATATTTCCAACTGGCTCAAAAAAAAAAAAAAAAAAAAAAAAAAAAAAATGTTACTCAGTATATGGTAGCTATACCCAAAATGGGCCTAAAATGCATTTTTGACAAAATGACTTTAGCCCCCCCCCATACAGAAAATAATTTACCAAAAATCAGGGAATTATCGGATTTTAATGAAATTTTCAGTGTTTATCTATCAATGAATGATCTTTATAATGCATTATTTATTATTTTAAAAAAAAAAAACTTTTAAAAATAAAGATCCCTAAATACCTGTAGATAAAATGTAGACAAGCCACTATTAATAGAATTAACTTTGAAACTAGTGACAATATTAGGTATACCCAAAACTGAGCCTAAACTGCGTTTTTGACAAAATGACTTTAGCCCCCCCCCCCTACAGAAAATAATTTACCAAAAATCAGGGAATTATCGGATTTTAATGAAATTTTCAGTGTTTATTTATCAAAGAATGATCTTTATAATGCATTATTTATTTTTTTTATTATTTCAAAACTTTCATTTTTTTCAGGTCACTTAATTTTGACCCCCCCCCATCCGCCAGGTTGGGGCGTAACATTTTTTTCAAGTTGGTATTATAGTTTTCTAATTACAGTATAAATAAAGAGATAAAAGATCGAAGTTATGAATAGAAAAAAAAAAAAAAAAATTTTTACGGTGGCTTTTCTATGAGAAAATAAGTACCGAAAATTGAAAAATAAAATGTAAAAAGAATAAATAATTAATTTTTTGGAGATTTCTTTTTTTACTCATTTCGATAATTATTTAATTGGCTATTATCTTATAAAAGAAAAAATTATACATCGATATTTTTCTGCTTAAAAAGGGGAGGGGGTACATTTTCAATAGAGTTTTTCTTCAAAAATTATACTTTGATGTAATAAAATAAGGTTTGCATTAAATAGATATTTATTTTTAGAATCTAAAAATATAACATTTTAAACTTAACATCCGGCTTTTCATATTTCAAATGAATTTTATATATTAATTTTTCATAGCAAAAATACTAAATTAAAGTTTTGAAATAAAATAACTAATGCATTATAAAATTCTTTAATTGATAAATCAATACTGAAAATTTCATTAAAATCGGATAATTACCTGATTTTTGGTAAATTTATTTTGCAATCGCGAATGTTGCGTTAAAATTGTAAACAAGGCCTAAAACCATTGAAAAATAGACAGAATGGTGGATCGTGTCGAAATTGACCAAAACAAATCGTTTTAAATCTATTAAAAATAAACTGCATATGTAATGATATTTTTATTTTTTTTAATGATGTTCATTATGTTACTACTTATCATTTTAGACAAATTAATTAATTTTAATTTGTTTTTAAAAACCTAGCAGCCGACAAAATTGGGTATGCCTAGTAACATTGATGTATAATTTTTTTTTTTTACTGATAATCTAAAAGAAAATTATATTTCAGATACAACAGAGTAAAAAAAAATCTCAAATTTTTTCATAGTTTTTTTTTACATTTAATTTTCAGTCCTTATTTTCTATCAAAAATCACCCCTTTAAAAAAATATTTTCTAGCCACACAGTCAGTTTTTTTATCTTTTTATTTATACAGAAATTAATTTCAATTATAAATAACACTACCAATATTTTGTGCCCCCAAAATAAGGGAGGGGGGGGTAATGTTAAGTGACCGAAAAAAATTCAGAAAGTTTTGAAATAAAATAACTGATGCATTATAAAATTCATACGTTGACACTAAAAGTTTTATTAAAATTGGATAATTCTGATATCTGGTAAATTTTTTTTTTCAATCAGAGGTGGTGATTTGATTTTGTAAAATACATCTATGACGTTAAAAATGTTGGCTCCTAACTAAAAAAAAACGTTTGGATCCTAACAACCAGGAAAAAAACGTGTGTGTGTGTGTGTGTGTGTGTGTGTGTGTATATATAATATATATATATATATATATACACACACACACACATATACATACATACATACACACACACACATTACAAAAACATGTTTAAACAGCAATCATTGTATGAAGTTATTAATAATCCTGTTTTTGTTTATGGATAAATAAAAGATAACTAATGTACTAAGACTTTTTAAAAAATTTCTCTAATAAGAGTAAACTAAGTTTTATACATTACAATTGTTTCTTAGAGTTATTTGCATTATTCCCATACTAGTACAAAATAAAAAAACACCCTCCGGGCGATGTAAAAATAGATTTTTGAAACATTGCCGAGAGGTGGGAGTAAAAAATTCATTGTCAGCGAGTTTGTACCCCAAGTAAGTAAAATCAAATTCATTAAAGGATTAAAAAATAAAACAATTTGAAATGTAAACTTTAAATATATATTAAAATAAAACTATATATAGATATATAATACCAGTCATGTATTTATTAAAACTTGTTTTAAAAAACAATGAGGACTGTCTAATGTTGCATGTTCAAATTTTGAGTATTTATTCTATGTTATGATGATTTTGGGTAATGTGATGTAAGGAGTGACGTAGTTTTTGTTACAGACAAAAACCGGAAGCGAATCTCCATTATTAATAGTATAGGCTAATCTCATATATATAATATATATATATATATATACACCTTAGACTTTTAATATTTAGAAAGGTGTAAACTTTATTAAAAGTTAAAAAGAAAATAACAAAAAAAAAACATGTCTTTACTTTATATCCTACATATAAAGCACAGTATTTCCAACCTAACTTTAATGGGTTCTGTTATAGTATGTGGCCTACCTTTTTGATTCTGTTATAGTATGTGGCTACCTGGTTTGAATGTGTCTACCTCAGTAAGAGTATATTTATAGATATAAGTAGTAGGCAATTTATTGAAACTAATTATTTTTTACATATATTCAATTTCAAGAAATGTAATTCATACATAGGCTGTATATAGTAATTAAGAATAAGTAAAAAAGGATTTATCCATAATTTACATGAATCAGAGATCTAATTAATACTAAAATTCTGAAATAGGGTTAGCAGTTATTATTATAACCTTATAATATGCTTTTTATGGTAGGCCACATACTATAAGAGAGACATGATTTTGTAGGCCACATACTATAATGGTACCAAATTTTTTTTATTGAACTCTACCTAAAAAAAAAAAAAAACTGAAAAGAGTTTAGAGTAGATGTTGGGTTAATTTGGAAGGGTCATTTTATATTGAAAGCACCCAACCTTAGATTTTTAGATCCCTGAAGATAAACTATGACAAGTGTGTGAATAAATTAATGGATGACATTTTTTTTTTTAGTGGGGTGGGGTTAATTATACCTTATTAGTCTCACCAAAGCTTTAATGGTAATATTTAAAATTGAATAAAGGAACAAGGTGTGTCTATAGAGTAGTCCAGCAATTTTGTGTTTTAACTATTTTTTTAGGATTTTTTTAAAGTCTCATATCAAAGATAATTTATTTTAAAATACTGTTTCCATGGTTTATAGAAAAAGGCTGAACTGTCAAAATTAGGGTGACCCAGAAAAAACAGAACCCAAAATTATTTATTTTCCCATTAAACAAATCTTAAACCCCAACCCTAAGCTTAACCTCTAACCCTCCTAGTTAAAATTAACAGTTTTATTACAAAATTTGTGGGTTTTGTTTTTTCTGGGTCACTGGTATTTTTGCTATGAAAAATTAATATAAAATTCATTTCAAATATGAAAAGCCTGATGTTAAGTTTAAAATGTTATATTTTTAGATTCTAGAAATAAATATCTATTTAATGCAACCTTATTTTAGATACATAAAGTAATAAGTTTTGAAGAAAAACTCTATTGAAAATGTACCCCCCCCCCTTTTTTAAGCAGAAAAAATATCAATGTATAATTTTTTCTTTTATAAGATAATAGCCAATTAAATAATTATCGAAATGAGTAAAAAAGAAATCTCCAAAAAATTAATTATTTATTATTTTATTTTTCAATGTACTCATTTCGATAATTATTTAATTGGCTATTATCTTATAAAAGAAAAAATTATACTTATTTTCTCATAGAAAAGCCACCGTAAAATTTTTTTTGTTGTTTCTATTCATAACTTTGGTTTTTTATCTCATTATTTATACTGTAAATAGTACCGAAAATGACCAACTCGAAAAAATGTTACGCTCCCAACATAAGGGGGGGAGGGGGTCAAAATTAAGTGACCTGAAAAAAAACGAGAAAGTTTTGAAAAAAAAAAAAAATGCATTATAAAGATCATTCATTGATAAATAAACACTGAAAATTTCATTAAAATCCGATAATTCCCTGATTTTTGGTAAATTATTTTCTGTAGGGGGGGGGGCTGAAGTCATTTTGTCCAAAACGCATTTTAGGCTCATTTTGCCAGTACCTACTTAATTTCATATAGTTTTCCAATGATCACCTTTTTTTTCCTTACTAGGATTTCATCAGAAAATAACCCTGAAGTTAGGTGTGGTTTCAGGGCTTAAAAATCGTTACCACTAATTCAGGGCGCCCCAAGCAACATAAAAAAAAAACCACCAGACTTTTTGACAGAAATTTGGGGAATATATTTGAGGAGAATTAAATTTATAGTAAATTCTTTAAACAAAAATAATTAATATCTAGTAGATATTTAGGCGTGGATTACAGGAACCTCCCAGATTATGGTTTTAAATACATTTCTATCTTATTATAATAGAGATTCGGCGTCTGTAACTGAAACTACATTACTGCTTAAGTCACAATATCCCCAAGAGTTACGTAATTTATCAACGAGTATTTAATTCAGTCAAAATCATTAATACATAGAATGGTTAAACTTGCAAATCGTCCTCAAAATTAAAACGGAAACTTATTCGATGGTAGATCCATGACAGTTTAACTAACTACTGTGTATGAATTAACTTTTTTGCAAATTTGGGTTACGGTTTAAAAGTTTGGGGATTAAAGTTGTTTTTAATTACGTATTGCTTAAAAAAAAGAATAAAAAAAGAAAACAACAACAAATTACTATACATTTAATGTTGAAAAATTTTTTTTTTTTAAATCCAAGTTTAATAGAAATTATACATTGCAATACTAACACAAACACTGAGACTAATGTGTTTACCGTTGGATTCAATAATTAATTACAATGGTTAATTAAATATATAGTAATTTGGGTTTTTTGTTGTTGTTTGTTTTTAAGCAATATGTAATTAAAAACAACCTTAATCCCCAAACCCCTAAACCGTAACCAATTCGCAAAAAAGTTAATTCATACACTGTAGTTAAACTGTCATGGATCACAACTAAATAAGTTTCCTGTTTTAATTTTGAGGACGTAGGACGATTTGCAAATTTAACCATTTTTTTTTTAAATATACACTCTTATTTAATTTCGTTAGTCTTTCTAATTAATATATTATTATAAAACTTAAATACTTACGCCCAGATCATGAATGTTCCTGCTCGTATAATTAATAATGAGTATCACTTTTTTTTTTGGACAAGGATATGGTACTTGCCTACAACCAAATATTTCTACCTTTACATAATCATCATTAAAATTCATTTTTTAAGTTATAATAATTAATAAACTTGTCGAGGTTTTTAAATTTCATATTGAATTTCTTTAAAATGGTTTGAAATTTGTGAAAAGTATAAAAAAGTAAGTACTTATTTTTTTTCTCTTCCTGAGTTTAAATTAAAATAAAAGCGCTTCTTTCCTGGGTTTTCGCCAGTTGACCAACACCCAATAAAAATGGACAATCCCCGATTCTGTTAGCGGAAATACTTAAAGCAGACCCTCTCCATTGAGATAAATAAAATAGAACACGGGTTTTCTTACCTAATAAAGCGAAATGCATCCCACCAATTCCGCTGTATAATTCTAACACACGACATACGCCGGGCGACGCCATGTTGTATCTTACTGCCTTAAAAAAAAGCACGTGTTACCGAATTGTCCCCCGTGAAAAGATGTTCCGACCCGGATATAATAATCCAAGTCTCATGGCCGCCTCGGTGTAAAGGCTATTTTTTTTTTTTCGGGTCAGTTTATTTTTAATTTTTTTTAGATTTAAAATTTTTGATTTATAAAATTTTAAATCAGTTTTTAATTTTTTAATTTCTAATTTTTTTTAGATTAAAAATTTTTTTTTAAAAACAATTTTCAGCATTTTATTCAGTAAGTATTTATTTTTTTTAGAATGAATAATTTATTTTATTTTTTTTTTTAATTGAAAAAAAAAAAAAAACGTTTTTTTATCAATTAAGATTGAATTTTTTTCCACCTTCGGTTATTGAGGGGAAAAAATAGATAAATAAATAAACGAATAGAGGCTATTTAGCCGGTTCTAAAAGTTAGCATCCGGGCATTTCATGTTAATTCCTTATAAAACGTAATGTTAACAACTTTTTACTCGCTTCATGTTTGGTACGAAAAAAAAAAAATTAGGTTAAACTTGCAAATCGTCGTCAAAATTAAAACGGAAACTTATTTGGTGGTGGGTTCATGACAGTTTAACTACAGTGTATGAATTAACTTTTTTGCAAATTGGGTTACGGTTTAGGGGTTTGGGATTAAGGTTGTTTTTAATTACGTATTGCTTGAAAAAATTACTATATAGTTAATGTTGAAAAAAATTTTTTGAAACCAAGTTTAATTAAAATTATCCATTGCAATACTAACACAAACAATTGAGACTAATGTGTCTACCGTTGGATTCAATAATTCAATGGCTAATTAGATGTATAGTAATTTTTTAATGTTTTTAAAAAGCAATACGTAATTAAAAACAACCTTAATCCCCATAGCCCTAAACCGTAACCCAATTCGCAAAAAGTTAATTCATACACTGTAGTTAAACTGACATGGGGGACCACCAAATAAGTTTCCGTTTTAATTTTGACGATGATTTGCAAGTTTAACCAAAAAATATGTTAAGTTTTCATAAATATCAATAAAAATTCATTGTTAGGGTTAGGGTTTAGGGTTAGGGTCACAATTCTATATATTAACAATTGATAGTGGAAAATGCCATTTTTCCACTTTGGAAAAAAAATCGGACCATATGACTTTAGCACCCCTTTTGCGATCTCGATTCATAAGGACATTTTTTTCATTTACACCGTCAAAATCCAGTTGTTTGTTAACAGACGATTTTTAGAGTTTTTTTTTTTTACTATAAAACTAACCCCTAACCCTAACCCTAACAAACAACTGGATTTTGACGGAGTAAATGAAAAATATGTCCTTTTGAATCGAAATCGCAAAAGGGGTGCCTAAAGGTCATATGGTCCGAGAGGTAATATCATTAGATTACGTATAAAAAGCATTGGTACTAATGCAGAATAGCGCGCAAGAGGTAATATCATTAGATTACGTATAAAAAGCATTGGTACTAATGCAGAATAGCGCGCAAGAGATAATATCATTAGATTACGTATAAAAAGCATTGGTACTAATGCAGAATAGCGTGCAAGAGATGATATCATTAGATTACGTATAAAAAGCATTGGTACTAATGCAGAATAGCGCGCAAGAGATAATATCATTAGATTACGTATAAAAAGAAAGGAAATACCCGGAACCTTTGAGACGCTATGGTTAGGGTTAAGCTACTTCGGGAGTTTTCGACATCTAATGCTATTCATACGTAAAATGCGATTCTAATGATATTATCTTTTGCGCGCTATTCTGCATTTGTACCATCATTAGAATCACATTTTATCTATAAATAGCACTAGATGTCGGAAACTCCCGAAGTAGACTTTAACCACTCCCCCCCCAAAAAAAAAAACCCAGTACTAGTGCAGAATAGCGCGCTAGAGATAATATCATTAGGTTACGTATTTACATTTCATTACATTTCACAGAAAAGCTCGAAACCTTTTAGACGCAAAATTTAAGGTTAGTGTTAGGGTAAGCTACTTTGGGAGTTTCCGACATCTAATGCTATTCATACGTAAAATGCGATTCTAATGGTATTATCTCTTGCGTGCTATTCTGCATTAGTACACCTAACACCAGCCCTAAAACTAACCCTAAATCTTACACCTAACCCTAACGTCTCAAATGTTTCGGTTTTGGTTTGGTTTGTTTTACGGCATATCAATCTCAGTGGGTCATTTAATGCCGATAAAGTTTTGAAATAAATCAATTCTTAATGGATAATACAATTTTTTTATAAACTCATGTTTTTCTATTTAACCCATAGATGGGATCCTAACAGGTACTACCACTCCGGGTCAAAGTGGACCAGGGAGCAATGGTGAGGAAGGGGTGCTCCACATTCCCCAAACCTCCAAAACTGGAACCTCACCATCAGATAGAGTTTAACGTCATTCCCAGGACTGTAGACCCTCAGTCACCGCCTTCTAGCACCCATATGATAAAAAAGGTTCGGGCTTGCCATAAGGGCAATAGGGTTAGAGCAATCATATAGGTGCTAGGGCTTGACGTGACCAGCCGATTGATTGGAGGGGGCATCTCCCACCGTCTGTCTAGCCCAAGATAGGACCAAAGTGGAGTATTGCATGTCATGAACTGCTCAT
>CM042181.1:20190492-20196520 GCA_023376005.1 Doryteuthis pealeii | reverse complement strand
ACATTCCTTCTTTCTTCTTTCTTTCTTCTTCTTTTTTCTATTTCTTTTCTTCTTCTTTTTCTTTCTTATTTCTTTCTTCTTTCTTTCTTTCTTTCTTTCTTCTTTCTTCTTCTCCTTCCTTTTTTCTTTCTTCTTCTTTCTTTCTTTCTTCTTTTTTCCATTTTGTCTTTTTTCCTCCTCCTTCTTTCTTTCTTTCTTCTTTCCTATTTCTTTCTTTCCTTCCTTTCCTTTCTTTCTTCTTTTACTTCTTTTTTCTTTCTTCTTTTTCTCTTTCTTTTTCTTTTCTTTCTTTCTTTTTTTCCCTTTCATTCTCCTTCTTTACTTCATTTCTTTTCTTCTTTCTTTCTTTTTTTCTTCTTTCTTTCCCCTTATTCTTTTCTGTGTTCTTACTTTTTCTTCTTCTCTTTCTTTCTTTCCTTTCTTTTCTTTCCTCTTTCTTTCTTCTTTTCTTTCTTTTTCTTCCTTCTTTCTTCTTTCTTTCTTTCTTCTTCTTCTTTCTTTCTTTTTCTCTTTCTCTTTTCTTTTCTTCTTTCTTGCTTCTTTTTTCTTCATTCCTTCTTTCTTCTTCTTTCTTTCTTTTTTCTTTCTTTTTCTTTCCTTTCTTTCCTTCTTCCTCTCTTTCTTTTCTTTCTTCTTTCTTTCATTTCTTTCCTCTTTCTTCATATATTTCTGCTTTCCGTCTTATGTTTATGTATTTAGGTCAGTTTTCTTTTCTCTTTCTTTCTTTTGCTTTTCCCTTCTTTGTGACAGTTTTATAAATATTGTTATAGTGTGGTGTTCCTTCTTCATTCTTTAAAAACTACCACGTTTTTTTTCTTTCCTTTCTTATATATATACTAGCAAACAGGGAAAACGCCCCCCCCGGGGGCATAAACTTAGCCAGTTATTTGGCTCAGTCTTTGTAAAAATTAATTTTTGAAAGACATTGCTGAGTGAGGGTCCGCTATGGAGTTAAAAAAAAAAAAAAAATTCACTGTCAAAGGTATTATCATAGAGTAGACAAAATCCTGATAGGTATTAAAGGCATAAAAAATAATTAAAACAATTTGAAATTGAAAACTATGAGCCCCCGCCCTCTCAAATAATAAAATGTTGCGTGCATGTAATAATCAAACAATATTTTAATATTTTCCACATCCATTTTACACAAAATCGTATGGTTGGATATTTGTTATTTGTAAACTTGCTTACTCAAATTGAAGTGATTGTATAGCATAAGAATATGTGCGTAGCTTGACGTAAGCATGACGTAGTTTTTGTACAGACCAGAAAATACAAACAATTTCATATAAATAGAGATATTGCTCAGGTCGGTAGAGAAGTCGTCGGCTAGGAATCCCAAGGTCTGGTTTCCATACCGCCCTCGCCAAGCTTAGATATGCAGTAGCACAGGATGTGTGGTAAAGTTAAGGAGCTGATCGTAAGTGGCATCGTCCACCTCAATGCCTAAAAACTAATTTCCTGGTCTAGCGCCAAGTGAAAGGGGGATATAGACTCCCTCGCTGTCTGCTGTTGATACCGACATTAGGCCATCCCGACGACTGTACTTTACTATTATTATACTAGTACAAAAATAAAAAAAGCACCCCTCCTGGCGATGTTTTAAAAATAGATTTTTTTAAACATATTGCCTGAAGGAGGGGGAGTTAAAAAAAAAAATTCAAATGTCACGCGAGGTTTGTACCCTAAGTAAGGTAAAATCATCCAAATTTCAATATAAAGGATTAAAAAAATTAAAAACAATTTGAAATGTAAACTTTTAAATATGTATTAAAAAAAACAAAACTATAAATTTAAATTAAGGGGGGTAAAGGATATTATAATACCAGGTCAGTATTTATTAAACTTTCCGTATTTTTAAAACACATTGAAGGAACTGTTCTAATGTTGCTATGTTTTCAATATTTTGATTTGTTATATTTCTATGTTTATGACGATTTTGGTAATGTGGACATAAAGCCAGTACGTGTTTTTGTTTAACAGAACAAAAACGAGACTGCAATTCCATTATTCTTTATACTGCAAAAATAATGCACCCTCCGGGTGCAATATTTAAGTAATGTAATTGAATATTATATTTAAATTAGAAAGGATTCTATAAGAAGGCGATTAAAAAAGATATGTAACAGATGTGGGCACGGTATAATAGAAAATAATAGAAATGAAACTTACTCTTTCTATCACTGCCAAGTCTTCATGCGAATTTTACTTATTAACTATTTGTTTAATAGGAAAAGAATAAAAGTACACTATTTTTCTTTGTTAATTGGATTCATTTAGATTCAATTAAGAAAGATTTTTGGCTTATATTCAATTTTTTTTAAAAATAAACAAACATTTGAAATCTGATAACTAAGCACATATTATTTTAATTTAAAAATCACATTTAACATAATATGCAAATTAGCCTTCCTGTTGCACACTCGGCAAGAACCGCATTTTGTAATTAATATTAAATACAAGCATGTTATATAGGATGTAGATATTGGACAAACACTAAAAAAAGGTGAAACAATATTAATTAAGTTTGAGTCGTTAAATATAAATAAAAATCATGAAGAATGTTGATGTTAAAATAACTATGTAATTCTGTGACTCGATTAGTAATATCAGTTTCGTTACAAGACAGGAAAAACCACACAATCCAATTAATAAGTAAGACTAGCAAATATATTTGCACCCTCCGCCGAGTGTGTGCAAGTATTTTTACAAGGTTTATGTTTAATAAAAATATTGTATTAACATTAGAAAGAACTTAATAAAACTAAATAGAATACAGATAAAAAAGATTTGAAACAGAACCTGCCATGGTCTACTCATTATAATAAAAAGATTTTGACAAGGGAGGTATATAAAAAATAAATAAATAAAAATAAAAAAACTGGCTGTTGGACAACTGAAATTACTCTTCCCCATCACTCTCGTCTTTCATTGTTATTTTCTTTCTAATTTAAAGTATTCTCTTAGTATATTTTAAAAATTTTTATTAGTTCTTTATAGATTAGGTAATAATTCTATGATTAAATTAATTTATTTAATATAAAGTTAATTTGATTTCTTTTTCTTAACCAACAGACGAGAAAGGAGGGATGAAATTATTAATGACGAAGTAAAAATGACAGAGAGTCATCCTAAGTAATACATAAAAAATACATTGTACAAACGCCTTGTTTTGTAAAATAAATTAAAAAAAATCAATCAAAACTGCGATAAACCTAATGATGAACCAGGAAAGCCGTTAAGAATATCTTTTTAAAGATGTACAGGATTGTGTTTTTATTTTCAATATTTTATAATGTGCTTTGCTGCTTTATATTATGGCGGGGTTGGGAGCGAGGATTTTCAGATTTAAGAATTCATTGAATGGATGGAGAGGAATTTTTTTGCTTTTTTCACGTATTCCATTTTAAAATTTAAATACCAAACCTCCCCATACGTTAGAATCAATGATGACCTAAGCCACACCCAGAACACACTCACCTACATTTTATTATAAATCTTCAGGGGGATTTTTCTTTTTTTTTTTTTTTTTTTTTTTTTTTATTTATTTTTTTTTTTATTTTTATTTTTTTCTGTTTTTTTAAATAATTTTAATTGATTGCAACATTTAGCCTTCTTCACACCGCAGAATTATTAACCGTTAGTAGTATATTGTTACACACTTGCGGTCGGGGGGTTATAAACCCGCCGCTAATTTGTTTGTAATATATTAAAATACAATTTGCATACGGTTGTCGTATTCAAATCTCAATGTTGGTTGGAACATACGTTAAAGCAAATAAACATAATAACAGTAATTAAATATCGTATATTAAAGACCAATATTATTGTTTTGGTATTTAATATAATTTGAGGGATTTTTTAGAATATTATTTTTTAAAAAAAAAATCATAGAAAATAAATCATGGAGGAATGTTGCTGGGCTTAATGCAATATCCTGAATCTGTCTAATAAACTTTAAGGGAAGGCAGATATCGTGACTTGAATGTAGGAAGTTTATTAGACAACTGTTGTCGTTTACCCAGACAGAAAAAAAAAAAACACACAATCTCCATTATTTAATAAGATATTAATATATATATCTGTGGTCATATGACGATAGTTAGACTTGTAGAGAATATCTGTTTCGTGTGTTACTTTCGCGTTCAGGATGTCACCTTACTCAATTAGTCGTTCTTTCCCTTCCTTTCTTTTCTTTTTTTCTTCCTTTCTTTTTTTTTATTTTGTATATTTTCCTTCCTTACTTCAGACTACACGTTTTCTATATATATATATATATATATATATATATATATATATATATATATATATATATAATATATAATCATTGTTCGCTCATTAGAGTTTTTCATTCAGCAACAATTGTTTGTTTCATTCAGGCATTGAAGCTAACCGACGTTTCCACTGGTTACCCTCGCACGAAAACGGGTGGAAGCAAGAAAGCTGTTCTTCCGACCGTCCCAGAATGGTGGAATCATCAGCCAGGCTTCTCCAAGAAAATGCAATTTCTAACCAAGTTCTTGGGAATTTCACACTTTCGTTAACAACAAGTAGTTGGGTTGAAGGTCATTCAGTGCAAAGATTATCGGGTTCGAGCTTTGTGACTCTCCAAGGAACATTGGTTCTCTCTCTCTCTCTCTCTCTGTCTCTGTCTCTCTCACTCTATCTATCTATCTCTCACTCTCTTTCTCTCTCCCCCTCTATCTATCTCCCCCTCTATCTCTCTTTCTTTCTCTTTCTCTCTCTCCCCTCTCTCTCTCTCTTTCTCTCTGTATCTTTCTCTCTCACTCTCTCTCTCTCTCTCTCTCTCTCTCTCTCTCTCTCTCTCTGTGTATCTTTCTCTCTTTCACAGTCTCTCTCTACCTTTCTTTACTCTCTCCCCCCCTCTCCCTCTCTCTCTTTCTCTCTCTCTCTCTCTTGTATCTTTCTCTCTCACTCTCTCTCTCTCTCTCTCTCTCTCTGTATCTTTCTCTCTCTCACTCTCTGTATCTTTCTCTCTCACTCTCTCTCCTTTCTCTCTCTCTTTCTCTTACTCTGTCTCCTCTCTCTCTCTCTCTTTCTCTCTCTCTCACTCTCCTTCTCTTACTCCCTCCTCTCTCTCTCATCAATACTTCCCTTTTCTTCTCTTTTCTTTTCTTTCTTTCTTTTCTATACTTCTCTTTGGTTTGTCTTCTTTCTTTCTTTCCTTTTCATACTGTTCGTTTTTTTTCTTTCTTTCATTCTTCTTTTTCTTTCTATCTTTCTTTCTTTCTTTCCTTTTTATCCTTCTCTTTAATGTTTCTGTCTATTTTTCTTTCTTTCATTCCTTTTCATATTTTTCTTTGATTTTTCATCTTTCTTTCTTTCTTTCTTTCTTTTCTTTCTTTTCTTTCTTTCTTTCTTTCTTTTCTTTCTTTCTTTCTTTTCCGTACTTCCCTTTGTTTTTGTTGTCTTTTTTCTGTCTCTCTTTCTTTCTTTCTTTCTTTCTTTCTTTCATTCTATATTTCCTTTTTATTTTTCAGTGCAAATATAATCGGGTTCGAGCATTCTGACTCCAAGAAACATTGATTAGCAGAAAATGGCGGACCGAATAATTCACAATCTTTGGAGCATGCGCACTCCTACGCTCTAAACCGTCTGCCATCTTTCATTTTGAATCGAAGCGTACAATTGATGTATGGTGTTTTCACAGCGTTAATTTGAAAAAGGGAAGCTAACACCGTGAGATTTTACAAGCAAACGAATACGATTTCACAACCAACTAGACAAGCGAATGAATACAGAGTCATAAAAATAACAGCGAAACGCATAACTTAATTCGGATCTTAAGCATAAATAACAAACGCACAGAAGTTTTGAAATGCAAGATTTTCCGCCATATTGTTTAGGTATGCTTAATTAATACAATGACGCCAGGAAGATGCACCGGAATTGCAGAAATTAGAAGAACACAAGAGTGCCACCAGATCCTGATAATTGCAATTCTTGTCTTGTGTCTAGAAATAGTGTTGTATACTCTCTTTACTTCTATTATTCTTCTGCTCATCTT
>CM042181.1:20167992-20185492 GCA_023376005.1 Doryteuthis pealeii | reverse complement strand
ACAAGTGTCCCCATTGGGGGAGTATTACCCCCCTGCAGAGGTGTAGTCTGTGCACTCTAACGCCCCAGCCGACAGGGCGGTTTAGCTTTTGTATAATAATACCTAGATTATGAGGGAGGGGGATGATTGAATTTTATTTACAAGTAAAAAGAAATCCCCGACGAAATGTAATGAATAAAATAAAATATACCTGATAAAAATAAAATGGTTATTAGTAGGGATGTGCAAAACACGCTCTTTTAATACGCACGAGGATTGTTAAAAAATATTTTAAAACGTCAATAAAAAAATTGAAAATTAACTTTTTAATGTTTTATTATACGTTTAATATAAAGAACAATTCCAAGTTTATGTGTTATAAAAAAAAATTTCTCTTACATAAAACCTAAATATTTGCATTTAAAAGTAAATTCCCGTAAATTCTTAATCTTTGTTGACATAGTTATCGCATCTTGACGTGTGCACTATTTTTTTGTATGGAGGATCATATGTATAATAATTTCTTTTCTGAAGCAAAAACAAATTACTAATTTAGCATTTCCTTGATGTCTCACGATTTAACTTATTGACCTCAACAACCCAGCACTGCAACAAAAAACAACAACAACTACAAGAGTTTTCCTCAAAATATATTTAGTTACGTGAAATGTATAGTTAAGGAAATAAAAGTGTATATAAGTAAAATGTTCTTGTGGTTGATGAATGTCTTGGTAACAAGACTAAGAAATGAATCCAGGATGACCAGCCAGCAGGAACATAGCAACAGAAGACCTAAGAAGAAAGTCCAGACGCAAAATGTTAGAAGATAGAACCAAAGCCGACCAGAAGAAAATACGACCGGAGTAAAGAAGTAAGAAAGGGTATACAACATTATATCAATTTGGTACTGTGAAAACCTCAGTACGTAACAACTCTACATTGTTACAATGAAGTTTTTTCCTACTATATTGTAGTTTCTTCTACATCAATTTATATATAATATATAGGCCAGACTTTTTTAAAATAATATTTTCGTTTATACTGTTGGGTTGTCTACCCTTGCCTGAAAGAGTTATCTTCCCTCTGGGTTCTCGTTTTTACCACCAGGGTTTTTTTTTTTTGTATTTAAGCGCCTGTTTCAAACTCCCCTTCTCTTTCTTCTCCGGGAACTCACACACATGGGTTAGACGTTTATGTCTACACCCGTCTCGTGTGGGGGCTTCGGCCCCCATTACAGCCACTAGTAAGGGACTTTAGTCGATGTATTCTCCATAACTATCCATTACTTCTATATGTACATTTAGGTATCTCTCTTGTATATCTCCTTATTGTATCTCTATTCATGAATGTGTCCTTTTTTATATCTTCTTTGTATTTCTGTTATATGTATCTTTTCCATGTGCTTGTATTAAAGTCCTTGTTTATGTCTAACACTCGTGTCGGAGTTGTTTGTTTTCAACCAATTATAACATTATTATAACCTTGAACCTTACAATACCTTAAATATTGAATACTTTCCCGCGACACACCTAATGACACCTCGTAAAACACACCAGTGGGTCGCGACACATAGATTGGGAACCACTGCTCTAGAGTAGGTGACAGTGTAGACATGAGAATCTTACCTTTTAAGTTGAATATTTCCATGATGGCCTCGTCGGGATCGGAAGAAATGTACGGTACGGAGGAACCGGAACAAACATCAAGAACATCCGAGACGCGGGATAATTCCGACTTCAATGCTTCGTTCTTTAAATAAAGAAATAAATTTTATTTTGTTTAGTTTATTTAAGAAAAACAAACAAAAAAAAACACTAGAAAAGAATTAGGAGATACTGAATATCAAGTTTCTTAACAACAAAAAAGAACATATATATATATATATATATATATATATATATATATTAATATATATATTAAGAGTAAGGAAATGAATCCGACAGTATAAGTATAGATAAAAGGATATGAAAACAATGCTGTTAAAATGAAAATATTTTATATCATATTCAAAGCTAATATTGAACAATATTTCGATATAAAAAAATCATCTTCAGAGCTTGTTTTTACTCCTGACTCATCGAGAGAGAAGCTGAAAATAATTTAAATTCAAAACGAAAAACATTGATGTTCCAAAAAGCGTACAAGTCTGCGATCGTTTCGTCATTAGCACATAGTTTCTCAGTCAATGACATAATGTATATCTTAGTGGAACAGTTTTTGAAAGAAGAAGACATATTTCAAATTCAAAAATAGACAAATTCTCTTTTTCAAACAGGAAGAGTTTTAACCCGTTCATGGTCAGCCTGCAACGGATTTTTTTTCAAAAAAATCGAAATATTGTTCAATATTAGCTATGAATAAATATTTTCTTTTTAACAGAATTGTATGTTTTCATATCCTCATATATATATATATATATATATATATATATATATATATATATATTATAAAATGGATACAATAGAAAGGTTTCTATTGTATCCATTTTATAATAAATTTGCTCTACTTCGTATTGAGCACTTTGTATTTGTTATATCGCTGACTTAACTCCTGTATTTTGCACCTCCCAACGGTCGTGCCCATATTTACTGGTAAGCCACCTTTTATCTTCATATATATATATATATATATATATATATATATATATATATATATATATATATAACCAATCCTTATTCCATTCATCATTTGTACATAAATCACTACATCTTCAAACCCAGCATATAAGACCCACCTACTCTCAACACCTAACACCTGTGGTACCTGCTACACACCCCATCTGAGAGAAAAAGAAAAATCTCCTACTGCTAACACCAACAACAGACCGCCCCTCCCCTTATTCACGACTTCCTAATTCACCAGTATTAAAATGTTCACCATTGAAGCAAGAACTCAATGCAACATCCTGAAAAAGGTCTAACAAACCGAAACGTTACGACGTCGACATCACTACCTAAAATAAACATCCACTTTCTACAATATCCCATGTTTGTCTACTTTTCTACACACACACACAAACATATATATATAATTGGCAAGCTAGTGTAACGGTTAGAGACTTCGCCTATCAGCTTGACAGTCGAGGTTTCGAGTCACACACGGAGCAGTTTCCCATGTCTATAACCTTGCTGATGAGACCTAATAGGTCGAAATGTACATTCAGGGATTGACATTTTCTCAATTCGTTTAGCCTTACATTTGAACATATAAGCCCACCTAAAATTCATTAATTATTAACTAATTAATTTTCAAAATTAGGTATGACTTCAATTAAGCACATATCTTGCAAAAATTGTCGGCTTAAAGCCATATAAAAAATAAACACATTTGTTTGTTTACTTAACCTCATATATATATATATATATATATATATATATATATGCTCCCCACATCCGGTAGGTTGAGCTCTTTGAAAGGACATGAAATGTCAAAACAGCACTGTATGTGGATGACTTTACACACACGCACGCACACACAGACACAGACACACACAACACAGAACTCGCATGAATAATAATAGAGTGTGCATGAAAGAAAGTGAACATCTCGATAAATACATGAACTTTGCCTAAAAACTGAAAGAAAGAAAAAACAGTGTGGAACATGGAAGTGACGGTGATACCAATTGTAGTTGGTGCACTTGGAACGGTCGCTAAAACTTTAGAAAAAAAAACTGGATTGGAATTCAGAGAAAGAATCTAGACCATCCAGACAACAACTAGAATAATCAGAAAAGATTAAACATAATGCAAGGGAAATAACTGAGATAAAAAAAGACAAAAGAGTTTTCTCCCTTGATTTAGTTTAGTAACACAAATTAAAGAAACTTTTATTTGATTTATCGCCAGTATCGATCTATGACAATCTTATGTCTCGGTTATTTCCTATAACTCCAACCTAAAAAAGGGGAACCACTCTGAATGAATTTTATCTGTTAATTAATCTACCCATTATTTTCCCATTAAACTAACCCTAAACCCAAACCCTAACCCTAACCTTAACCCCGTCTTCTTTTTTCCTAGTAGATCATTAAATAAATAGATAATTTATCAGTCAATCAGAGTGGTTCCCCTTTTTTAGGTTGGTGTTATAGGAAATAACCTCTGTCTCTCTCTATCTCTGTCTGTCTGTCTGTCTGTCTCCCCCCCCTCTCTCTCTCTCTCTCTCTCTCTCTCGTTCTCTCTCTCTCTCTCTCTCTCTCTCTCTCTCTCTATCACACACACACACACACACACACACACACACATACACACAGAGTCTGCTCCTTATCTATCTATCTGTCTACCTCTTAATGAAAATATTTTGGTTTGTTTAATGGCATATAAAACATGTGGGTTATTTAATGCCAACAACAATAAAAAATGGTTCTCAAGTTTCCTTTACGGGTGTAATTTTTGTTGATGAATTTCGTGGATGAATTCATAATTTTCGATATACTTTATTGGTTAGAATAAAGTTTTCAAAAGATAAATGATTTACAAACCCAATTGATTGCTGTATCGCCCGAATTGATGTTGGCTGGTTCTGGCACCGGCGAATTTAAGAGAAGAAGTTTTTCTTGCAGGTTGCAATTCATGATTTGTTGTTGATAGATCAATAATTTTAATTCATTGATCTGTGAAAAAAGAAAATCAATTTTGTACAATTTTGTATCATATTCAATTATCGATTTTTTATATGAAAATTTTAGGTTAAATAATAGATTCATTTTCAGCAAAACAAAATTCACTTGTGACCGAAAGAAAAGAAAAAAAACATGGGTTCAGACACACATGGATCATGCTCATATTAAAGGTATGGGGATATTTTTCATTTTAGTGGACTCATTTTCAGAATAGCCCAAAATAATTAAGGTTGTCGACAGAAAAACCACCAAGATAAAGCAAATATTAAGAGTAATATTTGCAAGGAATGGAGTTCCTCGAACGTAAGTTTCTGATAATACCAAAAAGTTTTGCGACGAAAATTTATGTTCGTGGTTGAGGCATATTGGATATGTCCCTTATAAAACGGCATCTTATCACCCACAATAGAGTGGAGACGCGGAAAGGATGGTGCAGACTTTGAAAATAGGACTAAGAGCATTTTCTCCATATGAAAATTTTAGGTTAAATGATAGATCAATTTTAACGGCATCTCAAAACGCCTGGGTTTACTTTATGCCTAGAGGTTAGGGAATTTCATTAATTATACATTTGTATTTACATTTTTGTGCAGTTAAGAGTTTTTTTACACAGAATTATATGATATCAAGTATTCTTATCCAATGAAAATAACTATATGGTTTCAAGTTACTATTATATAATAATCCTTAGTAAACAATTATAGCTTCAAGTAACTATTCTTAATACAAATAATTTGCACACAGTTATATGGTTTCAAGTAACTAATAATAATAATCCTTAGTAAACAATTATAGCTTCAAGTAACTATTCTTAATACAAATAATTTGCACACAGTTATATGGTTTCAAGTAACTAATAATAATAATCCTTAGTAAACAATTATAGCTTCAAGTAACTATTCTTAATACAAATAATTTGCACACAGTTATATGGTTTCAAGTAACTAATAATAATAATCCTTAGTAAACAATTATAGCTTCAAGTAACTATTCTTAATACAAATAATTTGCACACAGTTATATGGTTTCAAGTAACTAATAATAATAATCCTTAGTAAACAATTATAGCTTCAAGTAACTATTCTTAATACAAATAATTTACACACAGTTATACGGTTTCAAGTAACTAATAATAATAATCCTTAGTAAACAATTATAGCTTCAAGTAACTATTCTTAATACAAATAATTTGCACACAGTTATATGATTTCAAGTAACTAATAATAATAATCCTTAGTAAACAATTATAGCTTCAAGTAACTATTCTTAATACAAATAATTTGCACATGGTTATATGGTTTCAAGTAACTAATAATAATAATCCTTAGTAAACAATTATAGCTTCAAGTAACTATTCTTAATACAATTAATTTACACACAGTTATATGGTTTCAAGTAACTAATAATAATAATCCTTAGTAAACAATTATAACTTCAAGTAACTATTCTTAATACAAATAATTTACACACAGTTATATGGTTTCAAGTAACTAATAATGATAATCCTTAGGAAACAATTATAGCTTCAAGTAACTATTCTTAATACAAATAATTTGCATACAGTTATATGGTTTCAAGTAACTAATAATAATAATCCTTAGTAAACAATTATAGCTTCAAGTAACTATTCTTAATACAAATGATTTGCACACAGTTATATGGTTTCAAGTAACTAATAATAATAATCCTTAGTAAACAATTATAGCTTCAAGTAACTATTCTTAATACAAATGATTTGCACACAGTTATATGGTTTCAAGTAACTAATAATAATAATCCTTAGTAAACAATTATAGCTTCAAGTAACTATTCTTAATACAAATAATTTGCACACAGTTATATGGTTTCAAGTAACTAATAATAATAATCCTTAGTAAACAATTATAGCTTCAAGTAACTATTCTTAATACAAAATTTGCACACAGTTATATGGTTTCAAGTAACTAATAATAATAATCCTTAGTAAACAATTATAGCTTCAAGTAACTATTCTTAATACAAATGATTTGCACACAGTTATATGGTTTCAAGTAACTAATAATAATAATCCTTAGTAAACAATTATAGCTTCAAGTAACTATTCTTAATACAAATAATTTGCACACAGTTATATGGTTTCAAGTAACTAATAATAATAATCCTTAGTAAACAATTATAGCTTCAAGTAACTATTCTTAATACAAATGATTTGCACACAGTTATATGGTTTCAAGTAACTAATAATAATAATCCTTAGTAAACAATTATAGCTTCAAGTAACTATTCTTAATACAAATGATTTGCACACAGTTATATGGTTTCAAGTAACTAATAATAATAATCCTTAGTAAACAATTATAGCTTCAAGTAACTATTCTTAATACAAATAATTTGCACACAGTTATATGGTTTCAAGTAACTAATAATAATAATCCTTAGTAAACAATATAGCTTCAAGTAACTACAATACAAATAATTTGCACACAGTTATATGGTTTCAAGTAACTAATAATAATAATCCTTAGTAAACAATTATAGCTTCAAGTAACTATTCTCAATACAAATAATTTGCACACAGTTATATGGTTTCAAGTAACTAATAATAATAATCCTTAGTAAACAATTATAGCTTCAAGTAACTATTCTTAATACAAATAATTTGCACACAGTTATATGGTTTCAAGTAACTAATAATAATAATCCTTAGTAAACAATTATAGCTTCAAGTAACTATTCTTAATACAAATAATTTGCACATGGTTATATGGTTTCAAGTAACTAATAATAATAATCCTTAGTAAACAATTATAGTTTCAAGTAACTATTCTTAATACAAATAATTTACACACAGTTATATGGTTTCAAGTATTCCTATCTAATATTAATAGATTTCAAACAGATCTATATCAGATCTTCTTTTAGAAGGCGTGTGTCATACAAACGTCTCGCCCCTTCCTCCGGCATAGTATTTCTTGCCAATGTGTGAAAAAGGGAAAGGAATAATTCGCGTTCGTCGCGTAAGTAATAATAAGTAATATTGAACAGACTGAGGGAATTTGAAATATTCTGAAACATCAAAATCATTTTGGGTTGTTTTTTTTTGGGGGGGTGTAATACTTACTTTACGATCACGATCTAACACCAATGACAACATCTTTTCTTGGTTATGGTAAATTTCAAAAAGGAATTTCAGTCGTTTCCATGGCAAACTAACAAGACCGAATTTAGGACCGGCTGAAAAAAAGAGAAAAAGGTGTTGGGTCAGTAAAACGAAGTCTGGGTGGACATAAGTCCAAAATGAGTTATCTTCCCTTGCTGTGGTTCGTTCGGCCGATAGGTGGCGTTGGCATTTAGCCACAAGCGACAATTATGATTTCCTGCCTCTTTTCCACTCAGGCCGGCAAGGAGTAATCATGGTCTAAACGCCTGTCGCCTCTAGCCTTAGGGGTCTTTGCCCCCAAACCAGCTACCAGTAAGTGACATTCCCTACGACGCAAGTCGTACGCTTATATGTATATATGTTTTGTATATCTTTGTCTTATATGTATCTCCGTCACTTACGGAATAAATATTGTTATCTTTTCACACTCTTGTCGGAATGTTTTTATCTATACTCATGTGCCCACGTTGGGAGGTTACTTTAAGCCTTCCAACGTTAATATAACATCCCCACAGGTTATAAAGGGAAAATATTTAGGGAAGAAGACATTGTTCGGAATTAAATGATTATTGGTTGTTGATTTCATTTCCTTTAACGATATAAAGGTAGAAGAACAATTGGTGCATATCGCATAAATGACGCCTGCTGAAAAATGAACCCTCGCTACGATTGAACTCCCTAACTGTTCAAAGGTCTTTTTTCCTGAAAAGTCAATGCAATATGAAAGCGTTGTTTCCCTCCCCCGCAAGTCTTCTCTTGACAAGTAAATGTAAATATTCTAATCTTCCCCCTCTTTAAAATATTTTTAATACATATACATATATATATATATATATATACATATATGTTTTATAAAACTCTACTGGCGATTCTTGTCGGACGAGTTTTTGTTCGATCCTTTCTAACTGTCTGGCCATCTTTTTAATGTCAGGGTGGAACTGGTAGCAATCCACCAAAGGGTTCTTCGCGAGCGCTTTCGGCATGTCTTTGTGCCATTTCAGGTGTGATATATACATATGTGTTTTTATTTTCGAAACTCAGTCGTATTTATTTAAAAATTCGTGACAGTTGTTTTGAATTAAAATATAATGAAAATGCCAAAACAAACAAAGACCCGAAGGTAATGATCAATGAATTTTATTGGCTGAGGAAAATTTGATACAAGAAATACTAAACGCCATTTACAATCTTCCAATCTTCAAATATCAAATTTTCAAAATTAAACCAGGAAAAGTTCAACTTGATATTCATCATTTGGTAGAATGTATATTTGCTTAAAGGCCGGGTTAGCTCAGTCGGTAGAGCGTTCGACTAAAACCACAAGGTTCCTAGTTCGATACCGGCCCTCGCCAACTCAGCTTATGAGTAGCACAGGGATCTGTGCGGTAAAGTAAGAGCTGATGGTAGGTGTGGCGCTCCACCTCAGATGCTAAGATAATCTCCTTGGTCTAGCGCTAATGAAAACGGGATAGACTCCCTCGCTGATTGGCTGATACCGACATTAGGCCAACCCGACGACTTTACTTTTATATTTGCTTACAATAAAAAGAAGAAAAAAAGTGTAATATCTATTAATAATGGATATTCGGTCTCTATTTGTCTGTAACCGAAACTAGGTTACTGCTTACGTCATAATCGTTTCATGAATTAAGTAAGTTTATCAATGAGTATTTCATTTATAGTCAGTATCATTACTACATAAAAATTTAAAAAAATTGTCAATTACTTGTCAAATTTTCAAAAAGAAAATCGATATTTATTCACCTTTAGATAATTATGTTTATATACTTTTTTTCCAAAAATAGATTAGGGGAAATATTTGTTGCTACGTCGGACTCCCCTCATATAATTTTTGGAAATCCGAACAAAATATAATTTGTCAGGTGATTTTTAAATTTATCTAAAAAGATATAAAACTGAATGGTTGAATCAGAAATTTTCAGAAACGTCCAGGGGTACTGTCGCAAAACAAAACAAATATCTCAGTCGAGAGGAGTTTATATGATACTCTTTAAGTAAGTAAATATTATTTAAAAGGTATTGATTGTTTTACATTCTTCATTTAATTTTCCAAACGCTATCACACGATATTACATTGTTTAATTATATATTCAACAATGAATTTTTTTTCTACTATAAAGTAATATATAATATAATGAAAGAAAAGACAAATAACAACAGCCGTCATGGCACAGTGGCTAGAGCGCTGGTCTTGTAAACCAGAGGTCATGAGTTCGATCCTCATTGGTGGCATAGTTTTCATTATTCTTCAGATACTCTTTTGATTAAAGCATCAAATGGAATGAATGGAAAAGAGAATGACAGCAGCCGTCATAGCTCAGTGGCTAGAGCGCTGGTCTTGTAAACCAGAGGTCATGAGTTCGATCCTCATTGGTGGCATAGTTTTCATTATTCTTCAGATACTCTTTTGATTAAAGCATCAAATGGAATGAATGGAAAAGAGAATGACAGCAGCCGTCATAGCTCAGTGGCTAGAGCGCTGGTCTTGTAAACCAGAGGTCATGAGTTCGATCCTCATTGGTGGCATAGTTTTCATTATTCTTCAGATACTCTTTTGATTAAAGCATCAAATGGAATGAATGGAAAAGAGAATGACAGCAGCCGTCATAGCTCAGTGGCTAGAGCGCTGGTCTTGTAAACCAGAGGTCATGAGTTCGATCCTCATTGGTGGCATAGTTTTCATTATTCTTCAGATACACTTTTGATTAAAGCATCAAATGGAATGAATGGAAAAGAGAATGACAGCAGCCGTCATAGCTCAGTGGCTAGAGCGCTGGTCTTGTAAACCAGAGGTCATGAGTTCGATCCTCATTGGTGGCATAGTTTTCATTATTCTTCAGATACTCTTTTGATTAAAGCATCAAATGGAATGAATGGAAAAGAGAATGACAGCAGCCGTCATAGCTCAGTGGCTAGAGCGCTGGTCTTGTAAACCAGAGGTCATGAGTTCGATCCTCATTGGTGGCATAGTTTTCATTATTCTTCAGATACTTTTGATTAAAGCATCAAAGAATGAATGGAAAAGAGAATGACAGCAGCCGTCATAGCTCAGTGGCTAGAGCGCTGGTCTTGTAAACCAGAGGTCATGAGTTCGATCCTCATTGGTGGCATAGTTTTCATTATTCTTCAGATACACTTTTGATTAAAGCATCAAATAGAATGAATGGAAAAGAGAACGACAGCAGCCGTCATAGCTCAGTGGCTAGAGCGCTGGTCTTGTAAACCAGAGGTCATGAGTTCGATCCTCATTGGTGGCATAGTTTTCATTATTCTTCAGATAACTTTTGATTAAAGCATCAAATGGAATGAATGGAAAAGAGAATGACAGCAGCCGTCATAGCTCAGTGGCTAGAGCGCTGGTCTTGTAAACCAGAGGTCATGAGTTCGATCCTCATTGGTGGCATAGTTTTCATTATTCTTCAGATACTTTTGATTAAAGCATCAAATGGAATGAATGGAAAAGAGAATGACAGCAGCCGTCATAGCTCAGTGGCTAGAGCGCTGGTCTTGTAAACCAGAGGTCATGAGTTCGATCCTCATTGGTGGCATAGTTTTCATTATTCTTCAGATACTTTTGATTAAAGCATCAAATGGAATGAATGGAAAAGAGAATGACAGCAGCCGTCATAGCTCAGTGGCTAGAGCGCTGGTCTTGTAAACCAGAGGTCATGAGTTCGATCCTCATTGGTGGCATAGTTTTCATTATTCTTCAGATACTCTTTTGATTAAAGCATCAAATGGAATGAATGGAAAAGAGAATGACAGCAGCCGTCATAGCTCAGTGGCTAGAGCGCTGGTCTTGTAAACCAGAGGTCATGAGTTCGATCCTCATTGGTGGCATAGTTTTCATTATTCTTCAGATACTCTTTTGATTAAAGCATCAAATGGAATGAATGGAAAAGAGAATGACAGCAGCCGTCATAGCTCAGTGGCTAGAGCGCTGGTCTTGTAAACCAGAGGTCATGAGTTCGATCCTCATTGGTGGCATAGTTTTCATTATTCTTCAGATAATCTTTTGATTAAAGCATCAAATGGAATGAATGGAAAAGAGAATGACAGCAGCCGTCATAGCTCAGTGGCTAGAGCGCTGGTCTTGTAAACCAGAGGTCATGAGTTCGATCCTCATTGGTGGCATAGTTTTCATTATTCTTCAGATAACTTTTGATTAAAGCATCAAATGGAATGAATGGAAAAGAGAATGACAGCAGCCGTCATAGCTCAGTGGCTAGAGCGCTGGTCTTGTAAACCAGAGGTCATGAGTTCGATCCTCATTGGTGGCATAGTTTTCATTATTCTTCAGATAACTTTTGATTAAAGCATCAAATGGAATGAATGGAAAGAGAATGACAGCAGCCGTCATAGCTCAGTGGCTAGAGATCTCTCCCCGCTGGTTTGTAAACCAGAGTCATGAGTTCGATCCTCATTGGTGGCATAGTTTTCATTATTCTTCGGATAACTCTTTTGATTAAAGCATCAAATGAATGAATGGAAAAGAGAATGACAGCAGCCGTCATAGCTCAGTGCTAGAGCGCTGGTCTTGTAAACCAGAGGTCATGAGTTCGATCCTCATTGGTGGCATAGTTTTCATTATTCTTCAGATAACTTTTGATTAAAGCATCAAATAGAATGAATGGAAAAGAGAAGACAGCAGCCGTCATAGCTCAGTGGCTAGAGCGCTGGTCTTGTAAACCAAGAGGTCATGAGTTCGATCCTCATTGGTGGCATAGTTTTCATTATTTCAGAACACTTTTGATTAAACATCAAATAGAATGAATGGAAAAGAGAAAGACAAGCAGCCGTCTTAGCTCAGTGGCTAGAGCGCTGGTCTTGTAAACCAGAGGTCATGAGTTCGATCTCTTTGGTGGCATAGTTTTCATTATTCTTCAGATACACTTTTGATTAAACATCAAATAGAATGAATGGAAAAGAGAAGACAGCAGCCGTCTTAGCTCAGTGGCTAGAGCGCTGGTCTTGTAAAGAGGTCATGAGTTCGATCCTCATTGGTGGCATAGTTTTCATTATTCTTCAGATACACTTTTGATTAAAGCATCAAATAGAATGAATGGAAAAGAGAAGACAGCAGCCGTCATAGCTCAGTGGCTAGAGCGCTGGTCTTGTAAACCAGAGGTCATGAGTTCGATCCTCATTGGTGGCATAGTTTTCATTATTCTTCAGATACACTTTTGATTAAAGCATCAAATAGAATGAATGGAAAAGAGAATGACAGCAGCCGTCATAGCTCAGTGGCTAGAGCGCTGGTCTTGTAAACCAGAGGTCATGAGTTCGATCCTCATTGGTGGCATAGTTTCCATTATTCTTCAGATACACTTTTGATTAAAGCATCAAATAGAATGAATGGAAAAGAGAATGACAGCAGCCGTCATAGCTCAGTGGCTAGAGCGCTGGTCTTGTAAACCAGAGGTCATGAGTTCGATCCTCATTGGTGGCATAGTTTTCATTATTCTTCAGATACACTTTTGATTAAACATCAAATAGAATGAATGGAAAGAGAAGACAGCAGCCGTCATAGCTCAGTGGCTAGAGCGCTGGTCTTGTAAACCAGAGGTCATGAGTTCGATCCTCATTGGTGGCATAGTTTTCATTATTCTTCAGATACACTTTTGATTAAACATCAAATGAATGAATGGAAAAGAGAATGACAGCAGCCGTCATAGCTCAGTGGCTAGAGCGCTGGTCTTGTAAACCAGAGTCATGAGTTCGATCCTCATTGGTGGCATAGTTTTCATTATTCTTCAGATACTCTTTTGATTAAAGCATCAAATGAATGAATGGAAAAGAGAATGACAGCAGCCGTCATAGCTCAGTGGCTAGAGCGCTGGTCTTGTAAACCAGAGGTCATGAGTTCGATCCTCATTGGTGGCAATAGTTTTCATTATTCTTCAGATACTCTTTTGATTAAAACATCAAATAGAATGAATGGAAAAGAGAATGACAGCAGCCGTCATAGCTCAGTGGCTAGAGCGCTGGTCTTGTAAACCAGAGGTCATGAGTTCGATCCTCATTGGTGGCATAGTTTTCATTATTCTTCAGATACACTTTTGATTAAACATCAAATAGAATGAATGGAAAAGAGATGACAGCAGCCGTCATAGCTCAGTGGCTAGAGCGCTGGTCTTGTAAACCAGAGGTCATGAGTTCGATCCTCATTGGTGGCATAGTTTTCATTATTCTTCAGATACTTCTTTTGATTAAAACATCAAATAGAATGAATGGAAAAGAGAAGACAGCAGCCGTCATAGCTCAGTGGCTAGAGCGCTGGTCTTGTAAACCAGAGGTCATGAGTTCGATCCTCATTGGTGGCATAGTTTTCATTATTCTTCAGATACTCTTTTGATTAAAGCATCAAATAGAATGAATGGAAAGAGAATGACAGCAGCCGTCATAGCTCAGTGGCTAGAGCGCTGGTCTTGTAAACCAGAGGTCATGAGTTCGATCCTCATTGGTGGCATAGTTTTCATTATTCTTCAGATAACACTTTTGATTAAAGCATCAAATAGGAATGAATGGAAAAGAGAAGGACAGCAGCCGTCATAGCTCAGTGGCTAGAGCGCTGGTCTTGTAAACCAGAGGTCATGAGTTCGATCCTCATTGGTGGCATAGTTTTCATTATTTCAGATACACTTTTGATTAAAACATCAAATAGAATGAATGGAAAAGAGAAGACAGCAGCCGTCATAGCTCAGTGGCTAGAGCGCTGGTCTTGTAAACCAGAGGTCATGAGTTCGATCCTCATTGGTGGCATAGTTTTCATTAATTCAGATACACTTTTGATTAAAACATCAAATAGAAATGAATGGAAAAGAGAAGACAGCAGCCGTCTATGCTCAGTGGCTAGAGCGCTGGTCTTGTAAACCAGAGGTCATGAGTTCGATCCTCATTGGTGGCATAGTTTTCATTATTCTTCAGATAACCTTTTGATTAAAAGCATCAAATAGAATGAATGGAAAAGAGAAGACAGCAGCCGTCATAGCTCAGTGGCTAGAGCGCTGTGTCTTGTAAACCAGAGGTCATGAGTTCGATCCTCATTGGTGGCATAGTTTTCATTATTACTTCAGATACACTTTTGATTAAAGCATCAAATAGAATGAATGGAAAAGAGAAGACAGCAGCCGTCATAGCTCAGTGGCTAGAGCGCTGGTCTTGTAAACCAGAGGTCATGAGTTCGATCCTCATTGGTGGCATAGTTTTCATTATTCTTCAGATACACTTTTTGATTAAAGCATCAAATGAATGAATGGAAAAGAGAAGACAGCAGCCGTCATAGCTCAGTGGCTAGAGCGCTGGTCTTGTAAACCAGAGGTCATGAGTTCGATCCTCATTGGTGGCATAGTTTTCATTATTCTTCAGATACACTTTTGATTAAAGCATCAATAGAATGAATGGAAAAGAGAAGACAGCAGCCGTCATAGCTCAGTGGCTAGAGCGCTGGTCTTGTAAACCAGAGGTCATGAGTTCGATCCTCATTGGTGGCATAGTTTTCATTATTCTTCAGATACACTTTTGATTAAACATCAAATAGAATGAATGGAAAAGAAATGACAGCAGCCGTATAGCTCAGTGGCTAGAGCGCTGGTCTTGTAACCAGAGGTCATGAGTTCGATCCTCATTGGTGGCATAGTTTTCATTATTCTTCAGATACACTTTTGATTAAAGCATCAAATAGAATGAATGGAAAAGAGAAGACAGCAGCCGTCATAGCTCAGTGGCTAGAGCGCTGGTCTTGTAAACCAGAGGTCATGAGTTCGATCCTCATTGGTGGCATAGTTTTCATTATCTTTCAGATACACTTTTGATTAAAGCATCAAATAGAATGAATGGAAAAGAGAATGACAGCAGCCGTCATAGCTCAGTGGCTAGAGCGCTGGTCTTGTAAACCAGAGGTCATAGTTCGATCCTCATTGGTGGCATAGTTTTCATTATTCTTCAGATACACTTTTGATTAAAGCATCAAATAGAATGAATGGAAAAGAGAATGACAGCAGCCGTCATAGCTCAGTGGCTAGAGCGCTGGTCTTGTAAACCAGAGGTCATGAGTTCGATCCTCATTGGTGGCATAGTTTTCATTATTCTTCAGATACACTTTTGATTAAAGCATCAAATAGAATGAATGGAAAAGAGAAGACAGCAGCCGTCATAGCTCAGTGGCTAGAGCGCTGGTCTTGTAAACCAGAGGTATGAGTTCGATCCTCATTGTGGCATAGTTTTCATTATTCTTCAGATACACCTTTTGATTAAAGCATCAAATAGAATGAATGGAAAAGAAGAATGAACAGCAGCCGTCATAGCTCAGTGGCTAGAGCGCTGGTCTTGTAAACCAAGAGTCATGAGTTCGATCCTCATTGGTGGCATAGTTTTCATTATTCTCAGATACACTTTTGATTAAGCATCAAATAGAATGAATGGAAAAGAGAAGGAAGCAGCCGTCATAGCTCAGTGCTAGAGCGCTGGTCTTGTAAACCAGAGGTCATGAGTTCGATCCTCATTGGTGGCATAGTTTTCATTATTCTTCAGATACACTTTTGATTAAAGCATCAAATGAATGAATGGAAAAGAGAAGACGAGCAGCCGTCATAGCTCAGTGGCTAGAGCGCTGGTCTTGTAAACCAGAGGTCATGAGTTCGATCCTCATTGGTGGCATAGTTTTCATTATTCTTCAGATACACTTTTGATTAAAGCATCAAATGAATGAATGAAAAGAGAAGACAGCAGCCGTCATAGCTCAGTGGCTAGAGCGCTGGTCTTGTAAACCAGAGGTCATGAGTTCGATCCTCATTGGTGGATAGTTTTCATTATTCTTCAGATACACTTTTGATAAAGCATCAAATAGAATGAATGGAAAAGAGAAGACAGCAGCCGTCATAGTCAGTGGCTAGAGCGCTGGTCTTGTAAACCAGAGGTCATGAGTTCGATCCTCATTGGTGGCATAGTTTTCATTATTCTTCAGATACACTTTTGATTAAACATCAAATAGAATGAATGGAAAGAAGAAGACAGCAGCCGTCATAGCTCAGTGGCTAGAGCGCTGGTCTTGTAAACCAGAGGTCATGAGTTCGATCCTCATTGGTGGCATAGTTTTCATTATTCTTCATAACTTTTTGATTAAACATCAAATAGAATGAATGGAAAAGAGAAGACAGCAGCCGTCATAGCTCAGTGGCTAGAGCGCTGGTCTTGTAAACCAGAGGTCATGAGTTCGATCCTCATTGGTGGCATAGTTTCATTATTCTTCAGATACTCTTTTGATTAAAGCATCAAATAGAATGAATGGAAAAGAGAATGACAGCAGCCGTCATAGCTCAGTGGCTAGAGCGCTGGTCTTGTAAACCAGAGGTCATGAGTTCGATCCTCATTGGTGGCATAGTTTTCATTATCTTCAGATACACTTTTGATTAAACATCAAATAGAATGAATGGAAAAGAGAAGACAGCAGCCGTCTAGCTCAGTGGCTAGAGCGCTGGTCTTGTAAACCAGAGGTCATGAGTTCGATCCTCATTGGTGGCATAGTTTATTATTATTCAGTAACACTTTTGATTAAACATCAAATAGAATGAATGGAAAAGAGAAGACAGCAGCCGTCATAGCTCAGTGCTAGAGCGCTGGTCTTGTAAACCAGAGGTCATGAGTTCGATCCTCATTGGTGGCATAGTTTTTCATTATTCTTCAGATACATTTTGATTAAAACATCAAAGAATGAATGGAAAAGAGAAGACAGCAGC
>CM042181.1:20157992-20162992 GCA_023376005.1 Doryteuthis pealeii | reverse complement strand
GCTGCAATCTGCCAGAATACTCAGAAGAGTCCTGGAGATCCGAGGAGACTTGCTGTCACTCAGACTCCAGTGAAAGACCATCAGCTAACACTGATGTGAAAACTCAAAAGGAGTAAATAATAATAATAATAATAATAATAATAATAATAATAATAATAATAATAATAATGGTTTCCATCCATAATAATAATAATAATAATAATAATAATAATGGTTTCAATCCTAATAATAATGGTTTCAATCCTTCATCTGGAAAGTTTGGAAATCAGAGGAAGGATTGAAACCATTCAGAACACTGCACTGCTGCAATCTGCCAGAATACTCAGAAGAGTCCTGGAGATCCGAGGAGACTTGCTGCCACTCAGACTCCAGTGAAAGACCATTAGCTAATGCTGATGTGAAAACTCAAAAGGAGTAAACAACAATAATAATAATAATAATAATAATAATAATAATATAATGGCTATTCAAAAGGTATTCTGTGAATTATGTTTTGTAATTCAATATTCAATTAATTCATTTGAGGTGGGGATGAATGGAAATTAGAATTCGGTTATAATGGCGGGGGGGGGGCATCACATATTTTTTAGAGAATCTCTACTGTAGGATAGATATTATGAAGCGATAATTTCTTAATTCACAGGTTATTGCTTGAGATGTGCATCCTCATTAGGAACCCTATTTAGCAGTGTACGCCGTGCACTAAAGATATGACCTGACCTTATTTGAAAGGTCAGGTCATCAAATGAAGGCAAGAAACAATGTCAATTGGATTTTAGAAGTAAACAGAAGGTTAAAAATCTACTGAAAACCCCGCGAACCATTTGAATGGTATGATTCATCTTTGGTGTCTCTTCTTACTCGATGGTATTGGTTGTTGGGGGTTCTTCATTCTTCATCGAAATGCAAGGTATGTCATTTGGTTCAGTGTAATTCCTGGCAAATTGTCAGGCAAAACTGTGATCAACGAGCTGTACCAATTCCACAGACATATGATGCCATGAAACACACGTGAAAATGGATATCTATCTATTTATCTATCAATCTATCTATCTCAGTCTGTTCATGTCTATCTATCTATCTATCTATCTGTCTTTCTTTCTTTCTATCTATCTATCTATATGTTTCTATCTGTCTTTATTTATCTATCTCAGTCTGTTTCTATCTATCTATCGATCTATCTATCTATCTATCTCTGTTCATATTTATCTATCTATCTGTCTTTCTGTCTTTCTTTCTTTCTTTCTTTCTTTTCTTTCTTTCTTTCTATCTGTATGTTTCTATATATCTATCTATATTTATTTATCTCAGTCTGTTTCTATCTATATGTTTCTATTTATCTATCTATCTTTCTATCTATCTATCTATGTCAGTCTGTCCATATTTATCTATCGCTCCTATTCTATATCTATCTATCTATCTATCTATCTATCTCAATCTGTTCCTATCTATCTCAGCTTGTTCCTTATCTATCTATCTATCTATCCTAGTGTGTTCATATTTATCTATCAATAAATCTATCTAGTCATGTATATTCATATGAAGCCCACAATAAAATTCACTAAGTTTTGCCAACCATTTAATACTAAGAACAACATTATTCTGCAAACAATTAAAATCAACCAATTCATTCACTCGCTTCACAACTAAAAAGATTCAAAATTTACCGTGAATCAAATTGCAAAAACAAAAATGTGATTTATTTATTGTATTGTACACGTTGCCAAAAACAAAATGCTGAAAAGTCAGAATGGCCATTTTATTTATACTAAATATGAATCAAATTGCAGAAGCGAAAATGTAATTTATTTACTGGACTACACACGCTGCCAAAAACAATATGTTGGAAAGTCAGAAGGGTCATTTCCTTTTAGGCTAAACAACTATTTGATTATTTCGGGATATAGTTATTTACTAAGCTTAGCTTAGATGCGGCACAGGGCTAGAAGTATGGGGCACCCAGTGAGAATCGAACTCACTAACAATGGTTTGTGAATCTAGCTTGATAACCATTACATCATATGAGGTACCCTTATTTACTAAGCTTAGCTTAGTTTTGGCAAAATGCCTTATGTATGGGGCACCCAGTGAGAATCAAACTCACTAACAATGGGCTGCTAATTTAGCTTGCTAACCATTACACCACCTGAGGTGTCCAATTATTTCGGGATATAGTTATTTACTAAACTTAGCTTAGATATGGCACAAGGCCGAATGTAATGGGCACCCAGTGAGACTCTAACTCACTAGTAATCGTTTGCAAGTCTACATTGCTAACCATTACACCAAATAAGGTGCCCATTATTTCAGGATATAGTTATTAACTACGCTTAGCTTAGGTGTGGCACATGGCCAATGAGAATCGAACAACCAAAGGATCATACCCAACGCTAAGGAACAGCCAAAGGATCATACCCAACACTAAGGAACAACCAAAGGATCATACCCAACACTAAGGAACAATCAAAGGATCATACCCAACACTAAGGAACAACAAAGGATCATAAACACTAAGGAACAACCATACCCAACACTAAGGAACAACCAAAAGATGATACCCAACACTAAGGAACAACCAAAGGATCATACCCAACACTAAGGAACAACCAAATCAAATTTGTGGATCACAGCGAATTAGAACAACACTTCTGTTGGAACAGTCAAGATTTCAACAGAGATGCAAAAAAAGATATAAACATAAAATCAATAATTGAAAAACAAGAAGACAAATGGATAAATTGTCTATAAACATATGTGCCATTTGAATTTAATATGAAACTTAATTACTCTGCTTTGTAATACAATTTGGGAGTCACAAACATTTATATAAACAAATAAATCACCCCAAATTCGTCCATGGCTAATTTCATACACACTCCTCTGAAACCTAATGAAAAACTCATCAGCCAGATTCCTTTGCCATATATATATATATATATATATATTGCTTGAAGGCAATTACAATGCGTATACCGAAGAGCATAAGGCCCGGGTTTGTTATTATTCACTCAACGTCCCCTTACTTCATATGGTAGAGACGTATCAGTATCATTGACAGGTTAATTTCGCAAGGATTGTCCCGTGCTGTATCGTGGCCGAGGCAGTATGGTTTCTGACTATCCTGCTGAAGTCCCGGTTTCGATTTCTGTCGGATGGAAATCGTTAGTATACACCGCTAATGAGACTTAATAAAGTTGAAACAGTCTGTACGATGTTCTACACACCGAATAATTCTTTACCGAAATTCACTTGTCATTATTATCATTGTTTAATGAAGTATATATTATTATTTATATTTTTGCTTGAAATTATAATTATCGAATTTTATACGCATTGTAATTGCCTTCAAGCAAAAATATAAATAATAATATATACTTTAATCAACAATGCTTCTAAAAAAAAAAAACACCCAAAAAATGTTATATATATATACATATATATATATTATATATATATATATATATATATAATATGATGATACTAAATCAGAGATGCTGATAGATACGCGCCCTGTGTCCAATTTCAGAAGCGAAAATGTAATTTATTTTTTCGTATGAAGCCTACAATAAATTCCACTAAATTTTGTCAACCATTTAATATTAAGAATAACCTTATTCTGCAAACATTTAAAATCAGCCAAATCAATCACTAGATTCATAACTAAAAAAGACATAAAAGTTTATCATGACTCAAATTGCAGGGGAAAAAAATGTGATTTATGTATTGTATTGTACTCGCTGCCAAAAACAAAATGCTGAAAAGGCAGACTGGCCATTCAACTTTAGACAAAACAACGAGAGACACAGAATCAAATCTATGGATGCAAATTTCAAACCAAGAATTTCATATATCATTTTCAAGTGGCAATACGGCTGCTTCTCTTGTGGATTATTGTTTCCACGATTTGTTTAAGATCGCCAGCAGAATTCGTTTGCAGTTCCCATCTAATTTATTTTCCAGGCGCTTTGTTAGGGTCCAGGTAAAAAACAAACAAATCGGAAATGAATCCGACAGATATGTTGGAAGAAAAATATATTTTGGATGCATGAAATTTATTATTGTCATTTTTCGACACGTGTTTCGATCAAAATTCGCTTACACACACAGTATTCTAATTTAAAAAATAATTTGAATATTAAGAACAACATTAAAGAAATGATTAGAAGCAACAAAAAATGTAATAAGATAATAATGAGAGAAAACAAAATTAAGCGTGTAAACTTAAGGCCATCATCCGCCCTGTCGGCTGAGACGTTAGAATACACCGACTGCACTTCTGCAGAGGGGTAAGAATCCCCCAATGGGGTCACCTGTTTGCCGTGGGTGGCGACCCGTGATGCTTAAGTATGGAACCCAGGTGGTTGAGCAGTCCATGATATGCAATACTTCATTTTGGTTCTTAATGAGGCTAGACGGGCGGTCGGAGAGGTCCCCTCCGATCAATCGGCTGGTCACGTCAAGTCCTAGCACCTATATGATTGCCCCAACCCTATGGTCCTTGTGGAAAGCCCCAAATCCCTTTTTATCATATGGGGGCTAGAAGGCGGTTACTAAGGGTGTTCATGACCTGGGAATAACGTTAAACTTTATCTGATGGTGAGGTTCCAGTTCTGCAGGTTGGGGGAATGTAGAGCACCCCTTCATCACCATTGCTCCCAGGTACACTGACCGGAGTGGTAGTATCTGTTAGGGTCGCATCTATGGGTTAAATAGAAAAATGTGTTTATAAAAAAAACATTGAGTCTCCATTACGAATGACTTTATTTCAAAACTTTATTGGTATTAAATGACCCACTGAGGTTGATATGCCGTAAAACAAAACAAACTAAAACTTAAACTTAAAAAGATCATGGACTGATATCGATTTTTTAAACAGTATGTATATAAACATACCCCCCTCTCTCTCTCCTTCTCTCTCTCTCTCTCTCTCTCTCTCTCTGTCTCTCTCTCACTCTCTCTCTGTATCTCTCTTTGTCTCTCACTCTCTCTCTCTGTATCTT
>CM042181.1:20125492-20145492 GCA_023376005.1 Doryteuthis pealeii | reverse complement strand
AACAAAATAGTAAATGTAGACTTTGTGGTAATAGAGATGAGACTGTAAACCATGTACTCTGCGAATGTAGCAAACTAGCACAACGAGAATACAAAACTATACACGACTGGGTTGGGAAGGTGATCCACTGGGAATTATGTAAAAAATTAAATTTTGACCATACAACAAAATGGTATATGCATAAACTAGAATCTGTTCTTGAGAATGAAACGCATAAAATTCTCTGGGACTTTGAGATAAAAACAGATCACCTTATCCCAGCAAGAAGACCAGACCTAGTGCTGATTAACAAAAAAGAAAGAACTTGTCAACTGGTGGATTTTTCAGTTCCAGCAGATCACAGGGTGAAGCTAAAGGAAAATGAAAAAAATGGACAAATACCTGGACCTTGCCAGAGAACTGAAAAAGTTATGGAATATGAAAGTCAGTGATACCAATTGTAGTTGGTGCAGTTGGAACAGTCCCAAAAGGATTAGAAAAGGGCTTGGAAAGTTTGGAAATCAGAGGAAGGATTGAAACCATTCACAACACTGCACTGCTGCAATCTGCCAGAATACTCAGCAGAGCCCTGGATACCTGAGGAGACTTGCTGTCACTCAGACTCCCGTGAAAGACAATCAGCTAATGCTGATGTTAAAAACTCAAAAAGAAGAAATAATAATAATAATATGACAGAAATGGACTCTTATCGCAGTGAATGTGCAAGTATGATGTACACAAGGTCAATTTTTTTATGCGGAGTTTAACATGTTTTAATTCAGAGTTTTATTTCTCCTAGACTTGTCACCGTACCAGGGTTAAAGAACCGAGTCTATCCTACTATTTACCCATAGCTGGAGGGAGGGTAACTGGGGGCATATGTTTCCCAAGGATATTAGCGCTATGTGAAACAGTCTAGGATTTGAACTCGGGTTGATGAGTCCATTTCCCATGACTAACCATTACACGACAGCTAGTCTATATAACTTATAATTTGAGCATTGGAAGCGCGTGGTGTAATGGTTAAAGTCAAAGGAAATGGACTCGTCGCCCCGAGTTCAAATCCTGGACGTGGTAATTGCATTTCACTTAGCGCTAATACCCTTGGGAAAGGTATGAATTCTACTCTCCCTCCAACTATGGGTAAATAGTACGACAGACTGGGTTCTTTAACTTTGGTTCGGCAACCGGTCTAGGAGAAGGAAAACTCTGAATTCAAACCTGTTAAACTCCGCTTAAGAAATTGACTTTGTGTCACATCCCGCTTTAAACATCCATATTTAAAAAATATATTTTTGTCTGATGATAGCGTTTTTTAAGTATTTAAAAATACTACTTAAAAAATACTACTTAAAAAAATACTACTTAAAAATACTACTAAGCAAATACTACTTAAAATACTACTTAAAAATACTACTTAAAAATACTATTAAAAATACTACTTAAAAATACTAAGAAATACTACTTAAAAAATACTACTTAAAAACTAAAAAATACTACTTAAAAAAATACTACTTAAAAAAATACTATAATATATATAATTTGGGTATTGCAATCATAAGAGGATTCATCTTTAACAAGAATTCGTTGTTTTCACCTGAGTCTCATCAGAGGATTACCACAGGAAGAAAACTACAAAATTTATAATGGAGGGGGGGTGTTAAAAATATTGTAATTATCCAAGATCGGGTAGCCTAATGCAGGAAGCACCAGTCTATCCTACTATTATCCCATAGCTGGGGGGAGGGACAATTACCACTGCGCAATAGGAACTCTCCTATCTAAAATCATCAGCTGAAACCTAGGAGTAAATGGACAAAGAACATTATTATTAAATCTGAACATTCCCTACACAATGCAATGAATGACTGCATGTCGCAGGGACGGAAGTAGGAAAGGGAAGAGGTATATCCTTCTGCTATCCTAAAATATATTATGAAAATGAGTAATAAACTGCTTCCAGGATAAGGGGTAGGGCGTACTCTGCCCCTTAACAGGAAGAGAGGAAAAAGGGAAGTCGAACGTAAGCGAATATTCTCTATGTATTAGACCGGAAATGGGGAGTATTGTGGGAGCATGATGTATAAAAGACTAAGTAAAGAGACAGTCGAGACCGTTTTTTGATCAAAGTCGAACAGAGTTAATTGTGAGCACAGAAAAACAGGACGAACTTGGAGGGATATATATATATATATATATATATATATATATATATATATATATTGGTAATTTTCACCTTTAGTTGTTAAAATTCCTTGCATAAGTTTCCCGAGTCCGAGAAGGTTTCCGAGTCCGACAGGAAATACCTGAAGAAGGCCGGAGGGTATATCGGCCGAAACGTTGTACAAATAGCAATAAAGATGAGGACAATAGTCCGAATAACGCAGATAATACTAATCATCAAGCCTCATCTCAAACATTCAGAGAAATATTAACCAGATGCATTTTGACCCATAGATGGGACACTATCATATATTACCAGTCCGAGTCATAGTGGACCTGGGAGTAATGTTGATGAAGAAGTATTCCACGCTTCCTCATATCTCCGGAACTGGAACCTCACAACCGGATCCAATTTAGTACCATACCCATGACAACCGCTTTGAGTGGGGGGTGTCTTAGCCTTATGCAGGGGATACAGTAGTCAAAGCTCCATGATAACCAGATTGCTTGGCTGGTTGGTTGGGTTTTACGGCATGTCAACCCTTGTTGGGTTATTTTATGCCGAAGACATTTTGTTTTATTCATTCTTGATGGTTGGTTGGATTTTACGGCATGTCAACCCTTGTTGGGTTATTTTATGCCGAAGACATTTTGTTTTATTCATTCTTGATGGTTGGTTGGATTTTACGGCATGTCAACCCTTGTTGGGTTATTTTATGCGAAGACATTTTGTTTTATTCATTCTTGATGGTTGGTTGGATTTTACGGCATGTCAACCCTTGTTGGGTTATTTTATGCCAAAGACATTTTGTTTTATTCATTCTTGATGGTTGGTTGGGTTTTACGGCATGTCAACCCTTGTTGGGTTATTTTATGCCAAAGATATTTTGTTTCATTCATTCTTCATGGTTATTCAACATTTTTTTTAAAACTCATTTTTTTTTAACTCATAGATGAGATCCTAACAGGTATTACCACTCCGGGTCAGAGTGGACCTGGGAGTCATGGTGATGAAAGGGTGCGCCACACTCCGCAGAGCTCCAGAATTGAAACTTCACAATAAGATGCAGTATAACGTCATACCCATGACACTAAGACCCTCAACCACTTCCTTCTAGCACATATATGATAAAAAGGGATGGGGTTTGCCATAAAAGTCACCGTCTTCAAGCATATGTATGATAAAAAGGGGTTGGGGTTACCTTAGAGGCAATAGGGTTGGGACAATCATATAGGTACTTTGGCTTGGCGTGATTATTCGGACGGGCCTCTTCCGACCGACCGTCTAGCCCAAATAAGGACCAAAGTAGAGGGTTATATGTCATGGACTGCTCAGCCACCATGATTCCGTCATTAAGCATCATCCCCCACTGCCAACAGGGGGATTATAAAAAAAATAACATTTCATTAGATTACACTAGATAATTTGAAGGAGATCTTGGTGAGTGTGAAGGACGGGGGGGTGAGTCAAGGACCGGAAGAGGTTCGGCCGAAATATTTGATTGGAATGCGGCAACCTGGCGTTCCTTTTTAATGAGTCGATGTTTTTAAATCCAAAGAGAAGTGCGTTTCCTTTCTGGACTTTGTGGAAGAGGAAACTGAAAAAGTACGAGGGTGAGTCAAAAAGTTATGCCATTTTGTTTAGGGTTTTTTTTTTTTTTTTTTTCGGCATATCAACCTCGGTGGGTCATTTAATGCCGACAAAGTTGTGAAATAAATTTATTCTTAATGCATAATACAATTTTGTTTATCAACTCATGTTTTTCTATTTAACCCATAGATGGGACCCTAACAGGTACTACCACTCCGGGTCAGAGTGGACCAGGGAGCAATGGTGATGAAGGGGTGCTCCACATTCCCCAAACCTTCAAAACTGGAACCTCACCATCAGATAGAGTTTAACGTCATTCCCAGGACACGTAGACCCGCAGCCACCGCCTTCTAGCACCCATATGATAAAAAGGGGTTGGGGCTTGCCATAAGGTCAATATGATCGGGACAATCATATAGATGCTAGGGCTTGACGTGTCCAGCCAATTGATCGGAGGGGGCCTCTCCGACCGCCCGTCTAGCCCAAGAAAGGGCCAAAGTGGGGTATTGCAACCCCACCTGGGTTTTATACTTAATAATCACGGGTCGCCACCCACGACCAACAAGTATAATTACCAACACAGGAACATGTATCATACATCAAAATAAAGCTGGTCCTCTGTGGATCACATCCCTACTTCTTCACATAGTCATTGTTTCTCTTAATAGCAATGTTCCACCTTCAAATGAGAGCATGTATCCCTGTCTCGTAAAATTCTGTTGACTGTTCTTTGAGCCTCTTCTTCATTACATATTTCACTTCTTCGTCACTGGAATAATGTTTGCCTTTCAAACCCATGTTCAAGGGAGTGAAGAGATAATAGTCTGAAGGCGCTAAATCTGGTGAGTATGTAAGGATGCGATAAAGTTGTCCACCCGAATGAGGCGATTTTCTCCCTTGTCCTGATGCTTGTGTGTGGTCGAGTATTGTCATGCAGAAGGAGGACATTGTCGATTGGCAAGTTGGGTCTTAGTCGTCGGATTCTTGCTCTGAACTTTGTTAACTTCACGTGAAATAAAGAAAATGGTATTACTTTTTGACTCATTCTGGCCAACTTTTTAATGTTTGGGTGGAATTCGTGGATAAGTCCACCAAAGTTCAGGTCCCAAGTACTTTCGGCACATCGAAGTGCCATCATCAGGGGTGATATGTTCCAGTTTTTTTTTAAAATATATTAATGTGGAGGCTGGAATGAGAAGAATTGGTGAGAAAGGTGTTATAGGCATTTTAAAATGTGTGTACTGTATTGGAAATTAATTTTGTTTAAGGATGGTTTGTATTGTTTTATGTATAAAGCTTCTAATATTTGGAGTTTTTGTTTATTTTTTTCTTTGTGCAGAATGTGTGTATTTTCCGTTGGAATATTTCGGTAATTAGAGTGGGTGCATGAATGTAATTTTAGGTGTTGTGAAATAGAGCTATTATCTGTTAAATGGAGGATTAGACGACGTGACAATGTGGTTGAGGTTAATCCAATGTATGTATTTTCATTTTCTATACAAGGACGTAAGGAATTTAAAATGACGCATGTCTTCAAGTAGAAAAAGGAGCGCCTCTTGGTATGTTAAGGTTAAATTTTACCCCCATTTTTGTTCCTGTTAATATTCTTAATGATTGCGTTAAAACTGGGATCGGTGTTTTTTTGTCGGAATTAGACGGTACAACACTTGAATGGTGGAAAAGAAAAATTGGTGCTTTCATATTTTGTTTCCCGGGTGAAATCTGTTGTTCTTGCCGTAACCAAAATCCTTACCAATGCATTTTTATAGTAAAAATCATTGTCCAATGTATTTTTATTGTAAAAATCATTGTCCAATACATTTTTATAGTTAAAAATCATTGTCCAATGCATTTTTATAGTAAAAATCATTGTCCAATGTATTTTTATTGTAAAATCATTGTCCAATTTCCAATGCATTTTATGTAAAAATCATTTCCAATGCATTTTTATTGTAAAAATCATTTCCAATGTATTTTTATAATAAAAATCATTTCTAATGCATTTTATACTAAAAATCCTTTCCAACGCATTTTCATAGTAAAAATCATTTCCAATGCATTTTATAAAAAATCATTTCCCAATGCATTTTTATAGTAAAAATCATTTCCAATGCATTTTTATAGTCAAAATCATTTCTAATGCATTTTATAGTAAAAATCATTTCCAATGCATTTTATAGTAAAAATCATTTCCAATGCATTTTCATTGTAAAAAACATTTCTATGGATTTTAGTAGTAAAAATCATTGTCCAATACATTTTTATAGTAAAAATCATTGCCCAATGCATTTTTATAGTAAAAATCATTTCCAATGCATTTTTATAGTAAAAATCATTTCCAATGCATTTTTATAGTAAAAAACATGCCCAATTCATTTTTATAGTAAAAATCATTGCCCAATGCATTTTTAATTTCTTATCTTTTTCTTTCTTTCTTTCTTTTTTGTCCTTTTATTTCGTCCTTTCCTTTTCGTCCTTTCTTTTCCTCATAACGAAATCATTTATTAATTCCACTTCACCTTCTTCAATCAAACCCCCCATCCATTCGCTCTCACCTACATCCTTCAAGATAAGAACAGAGTTTTGAAAGAAAAAGAAAAAAATGAGTGATGAAATATATTTTACGCTAATATTACACTACACAACCTCCCCCCGCCCGAATCCCCGGCAACCGTTGGTGTTGGCACTATTGCCAGAACTGCGTGGGTGGGAGGGAAATAGTCTCACGTAACAGCTGACGAGCTACCGACCCTCTCATATTAGTAAGTAAACATAGGTAAGTAAAAGAATTAGTAGGTTTCTTGTTAGCGAAGAAACTTAATTCCAAACGAGAGAGAGTGTGTGTATGACGACTCTTCTATCTAACGGGAATCGGTTCTCTCGAAGAATTTTGCCCACATTTCAGAAGAATATATATATATATATATGTGAAGTAGTCAAACAATGTGTTTGAAATGGCGAAGGCCGACAATTTGAGGAAGATTATGTGCTTAATTGAAGTCATACCTAATTTTGTTAATTAATTAATTATAATTAAATGAATTAGGCGTGCATATCGGTTTAAATGTAAAGCGAAAACAAATCGAGAAAAAGTCGATCTCTGTATGTACATTTCAGCCTATTAGGCCTCATCAGCAGAGCTATATATATATATATATACATACATACATATGTGTGTGTATATATATACACATATATATATATGTGTGTGTGTGTGTGTGTGTGTGTGTGTGTCCGAAGATGGGTTACCAGGTAAGTCGGTATATGGATTCTAAGTTCGACCTTTCTTCCAGCAGCGAAATATTAAAGTTGTTCAGGTCCAATTTGAGAGCTCGATGTTCAATATTATTGAACAGAGCAATATAATTGGTAAAGAAATAGGCTTAAAAATCAACCATTTTGCGGTTATAGATCTATTTCTGCCCACAGGTATCTGTGTATACCTATGAGTTTCATCAGACTGCAAACTTTATTGAAAATATTCAATAAAGTCAGCAGTCTGATGAAACTCATAGGTACTCCCAAAACATAAACCCGATAATCCCATAGTACTGGATATCGACAAGACCTTATAAAAATGTGCTTGGTTGGTATTTACCAACCCGTTTGCCACGGGTAGGATGTGACACACGGTCACAAATATTTGTTGGTCTCCTTCCGTCTACTAAAGACGATGGCGTAGTGTCCACTTTCTTTTTGGTATTTTTTATTATTATCTGCAACTTCGTGAGTGGCTGAACAGCCCAATTTTTGAATGGCAATCTCTGGTGTAGTGACTGCGAACACTCTGCTGGCCAGGTCGAATGCCTTCGTTAGGTCTATGAATGCGGTGTAGAGTGACATCTGCTCTCCCGGCACTTTCCCTGCAGCTGGCGTAGTGAGAAGATCATGTCTACGGTTGCCCGGTTTGCTCGGAAGCCACACTGTGATTCTGGAGAGGTGCGAGATGCAAGAGTCTGCCGACGCACCAGAGTAACACGCGCCAGACATTTCAAACTATGCTGAGGAGGGAAATGCCCCGGTAATTGTTGAAGTCGCTCCGATCTCCTTTGTTCTTGGTAGGATGTGACACACGGTCAGAAATATAGGGCACTGTTATATACCCTACATATAGACATGAATTGATATATCTTAATGCTGATTAATATGGGCGTATTATATTGACTGAGTAGTCTTATACCACTAGCAGCGGTTTACCCTTCTGGATCCCAAGTAATATAGGAGTGATGGGAAATGAAAGAACACTCCGCAGCTAAATCGGCTCTAGATTTGATACCCGACAATTTCAAGATACCATATATTGATTTGAAACCTAAAATTAATAGATTCCTTCATACAAAATGGCAACAACACTGGAATAACAACATCCACAATAAACTCTTCCTAATCAAACCCAATTTGGGAGGCTGGAGACCAACTTTAAGGAAGTCTAGAAAGGAACAAGTTATTGTGTCCCGATTACGCATTGGTCATACAAGACTAACGCATTCAATATACTCAAACAAGAACAACAACCACAATGTGGAACATGTCAAACACCTTTGACAGTTAAACACTTATTCATGGAATGCAGTTTTCTTGCTCACATCAGAAACTGTTATTTTAAAGCAAACAATATGAAAGATCTATTTGAAAATGTCAACATGGAGGATATTCTCTCTTTTTTGAGGGAAATAAAATTATACATAGAATATAGACATGAAACAAATCAATACCATACAATATAATCCCCAATAATGCTAACACATTGTTAAAACCAATTACTAAAAAGTATAAATATAAATACACGATATGTATGACTTCCTAACCGTTAGGCATGACATAACCCCAGACAGGTTGATATGCCTTTTAAAGGAAATAAAATTATACCATAGAATATAGACATGAAACAAATCAATACCATACAACATAATCCCAATAATGCTAACACATTGTTAAAACCAATTACTAAAAAGTATAGATATAAATACATGATATGTATCACTTCCTAACCGTTAGGCATGACATAACCCCAGACGGGTTGATATGCCGTTAAAATCAATAAACAAACAAAGATTCCATTTCATTTATAACTCGCTTTTGGATATTTCTCATTTAGTAACCTTTGTTAGGTTACAACATTTTGGCGACGAGGATGAGATATTAAACCGAAAAGGAAAATATATTGACCGTGCAGGGTAAATCTAAAGAAAGGGGGGTTAGTGTTATACCCTACCTATGAACATTAATAGTTATGTCCCAATCTTAATAAATGTTGGAATATTTGTGGATATAAGGTGTGCTCAAATTCCCCACCTGAATATATAGACTAGCCGTGGTTTATTCTTCGCAAATCACTAGCCATACTGCGTGGCTGATACACTACTTAAACACTGATACTGGCCATATTTCTACTAGCACTCATTTAAGGGGGCTTACAATACTCAGGACTCTTTACCAAAAAAACCAAAGGATTCTTTATCAGAGGATTACCAAGGATCCAATTCCACTGGACAAGCACTCTTGCTTAAAGACTACAGGATAACCCATAAGATTGTAACAATAATGAGCTTAAAACTGAGAAACATATAAAACGAGGAGGTAATCCAGATAAACATAGAGAGGTGGAAAGTGACTGGCAGAATTCCAAATAAGAGACAGGTCAGTTTTTTACTTAATTGAAATTACAACTAATTAGAACAAATATAATGGAAGTATATATATATATAATATATATATATATATATATATATATATATATATATATATATATATATATGTGTATAGTTGGAACTATTATACTTGAAGAAGCGTTAGTAATCCAACTTACAGTGTTATTTATTAGAAGAGTGCTCAATATCTGTGATAGAGCATTAATAGATAAATAAATAAATAAATATTTTATGTTGGCATGTTGGAATATTTTTTATATATGGTGTGCTCCAATTCCCACCCTAAATTTATAGACTAGCCGAGGTCACGTGGTTTACTCCTCCGGTCAATCAACAAGACATAATGCGTGGCTGATTCACTACTTAAACACTGATACTTGCCACAGTTCACTTGCAATCATTGAGGAGGAACTTACGACTATTGACGAAGGAACTGAGGACTCTTTACCAGAAGAACCAAATGATTCATTATCAGAGGATTACCAAGGATCCAATTCCACTGGACACGCGCTCTTGCTTAAACCCTACAGATGGTCCCTAATATTGTAATAATAAATACGGGAGTATTTTACTGACTGAGTAGTCTGATACCACTTGCAGTGGTTTACCTTAATTTGATAAAGATTCCATTTCTTTTGCCACATCCTTTTGGTTATTTCTCATTTAGTAACTTTTGTTAGGTTACAACAGGCACCCAGCGAGGATCGAACTCGCTATTCAGTGGGAATGGATCAGCGAGACTAGCTTGCTAACCATTAAACAACGATGGGACGCCCATAAAAAGTGCAGTGTTTGGTTTCGTTTCGTTTCTTTCGTACCAAAGCCATCCTTGTAGAAGAACAGTAGTGGTGCTATGGTATATGGAAAGAGAATGACAGAGAGAGAGAGAGAGAGAGAGAGAGAGAGAGAGAGAGAGAGAGAGAGAGAGGGGGGGGATAGAAATATATATATATAATAGAGAGAGAGAGAGACATATATATATAGAGAGAGAGACATAGAGAGAGGGAAAGAGTAAAAGGGATAGAGATAGATAGATATAGAGAAAGAGGGAGAGAGAGAGAGAAAGAGGGATAGACAAATAGATAGAGAGAGAGGGGGATATAGATAGATAGATAAATATATATATAGAGAGAGAGTAAGGGGGATAGAATATATTATAGAGAGAGACATAGAGAGAGAGAGAGAGTAAAAGGGATATATATATATATATATATATATATAGAGAGAGAGAGAGAGAGGAGAGAAGAGGGATAGATAAATAGATAGAGAGAGAGGGGGATAGATAGATAGAGAGAGAGAGAGGGAGAGAAAAGAGGGATAGATAGAGATAGAAAGAAAGAGAGGGTGGTATATAGATGGATAGATAGATAGAGAGATAGAGAGAGAGATAGAGAGAGTAAGAGGGATAGAGAGATAGCTAGAAAGAAGAGAGAGAGAGAGAGAGAGAGAGAGAGAGAGAGAGAGAGAGAGAGAAAGGTGATATATATAGAGAGAGAAAGGTGGGATATATATCAGAGAGAGATAGAAAGAGAGAGAGAGAGAGGAGAGAAAGCTGAGAGGAGAGAGAGAGGGAGAGAGAGAGAGAGAGAGAGAGAGAGAGAGAGGAGAGAGAGAGAGAGAGAGAGAGAAGTGCGGTCAAATAAACTAATGGAATCTCTGCTATTTGGTTAAAGATAGCGAAGAACCCGATGTTTAGCATTTTTTTTCTTCTTCTCCCTGTCTGTTACGAAGCAAAAGAAGTTTTTTTTTTTCTTTTCTAGATTTTTTCTTTTTTCTTCTTTTTTCTTTTTCTTTTTTCCCTTTCATTCCTTTTTTCCCCCAAAATCAGCAAATCATTATTTACTGCACACCCACTTCAGACAATTCTCATACAAAAGAAGAAAGAAAAATCGTTACGTTTTCGTTTTTATTTCTGACTTACTACTCTTTCGTGAGTTCAGCAGCTTCGGCTTTCAGAACCTGTGAGTGAAGTCAAATATATCGCAGGGTACCAGGGATGGAGATGTGCTATCACCCTAGACAGCACCTGACCTCTCGCCTATAAGTGGTTCATAGCACAGTGCCAGAGGCGCCACAAAAGTGAATACTGACGAGTCCAGGTAATTATTGTACTGAGCTCATTCGATCATTGCTTTAAAATACACCGACTACTCCTCTGTAGAAGTGATACGATCTCCCAAATAGGGCTATCTGTTAGCCCTGATGCTTAAGGATGGAACCCTGGTGTCTGAGCAGTCCATGACATGCAACACTTCACTTTGGTCCTTACTTAGGCTAGATGGGCGGTCAGAGAGGCACTCTCTTATCAATCGGCTGGTCATGTCAAGCCCTAGTACCTATATGATTGTCCCAACAATATTGCTCTTATGGCAACCCCAAAACCCTTTTTATCATATGGGTGCTAGAAGGCGGTGGCTGAGTGTCTACATGTCCTGGGTATGACGTTAAACTCTATCTGCCGGTAAAATTCCAATTCTGGAGCTCTGGGGAATATGGAGTACTCCTTTATCACTCCCAGGTCAACTCTGACTCGGAGTGGTAGTACCTGTTAGGGTCCCATCTATGGGTTAAATAGATTTTTTTTAAAACGAGTATTAAAAATGTGTTTAAAATTGAGTTTGAAGAAAAAAATTGAAAACCCAAAAAGAATGAATGAAACAAAATGTCTCCGGTATAAAATAACCCAACAAGGGTTGACATGCCATAAAATCCAACAAACCACCAAGAATGAATAAAAAATGTCTTTGGCATAAAATAACCCAATAAGGGTTGACATGCCGTAAAATCCATCCAGCCGAGTAACCAACCGGGAGCTTCGGCTTCTAAACATGTGAGTGAGGTAAAATATATCATGTGGTCTCAGGAGACGTCCCCACACATACCAGACAGCACCTGACCCATCACCTATGAGGAGTTTATTGTCCGGTTCTTGAGGTGCCCCAAAATGGGAATGCCGACGGGTCCAGGTAATTATTGTACTGGCCACAGCATGAGCTTCGGATTGTGCGTGGCTCTACACGTTAAAAAGTCTCTGTGTTTATCGGGCCTGGTGAGAAGTGAGGAAAATAAACTTACTACCCTTCTGAACCGGCGAGTTAGCAAAAACATATAACGTGTTCCCAGGTGGGTGTCCCCACGCCAGGCAGCACCTGAGCCCTCGCTTATAAGGGACAGGACGGGGTTTATTGCCCGGTTCCTGGGGTGCCTTAAAAGCGTTATACCGACGGGACCACGCACTCTTTGCACAGACCATCACATGAGCTTTGGTTTGCACGTGGGTCGTTACGTTAAGAGAGAGAGAGAGAGAGAGAGAGAGAGAGAGAGAGAGAGAGAGAGAGAGAGAATTAAAGAAGAAAAAGAACTGGGAAATATACACAATAAAGAAAGAAAGAAAAATTGAATACAAATAAGAAAGGAAAGAAAGAAGGAAAGAAAGAAAGAAAAGAAAGAAAGAAAGAAAAGAAAGAAAGAAAGAAAGAAAAGAAAGGATAGACGAAAGAAGAAAGAAAAGAAAAAGAAAGAAAAGAAAAGAAAAGAAAGAGAAAGAAAAAGAAGAAAGGAAAGAGGAAAGAAAGAAAGAAAAAAGAAAGAAAGAAGAAAAAGGAAAAGAAAAGAAAGAAAGAAAGAAGAAAGGATAGAGGAAAAATACAAAGAAAGAAAGAAAAAAGAAAGAAAGAAAGAAAAAGGAAAAGAAAGAAGAAAGAAAGAAAGAAAGAAATAGAGGAAAATAACAAAAGAAAGAAAGAAAAAAGAAGAAAGAAAAAGAAAAAGGAAAAGAAAGAAAGAAAGAAAGAAAGAAAGGATAGAGAAAATATACAAAGAAAGAAAGAAAGAAAGAAAGAAAGAAAGAAAGAAAGAAAGAGAAAAGGAAAAGAAAGAAAGAAAGAAAAAAGACAGAAATTAATAATAGTGGAAAATATACAAAAGAATGAAATAAAAGAAAGAAACAAAAAAGAAAGAAAAAAGAAAGAAAGAAAAAAAGAAAGAAAGAAAAAAGAAAAAGAAAAAAAGAAAGAGAGAAAGAGAGAACAGAAGAAGAAGAAAAAAAAGAAAGTCCATTCGAACTGAAGAGTAAAATCTAGCCCTCCTCCCTCGCACTTGCGTCATCCTCCCCCGTGGAGCCTTCCACATTTCCATTCTCTCCAGCCTCCCCTCCCTGCTCTCCCCCCCCCACTAATCACCTCTTACCTCTTCCCTACCCCCCCCCTTGTACACTCGCCAGGCAAAGTCAACTTCTACTAATGATAGGTAGAAAAAAGAAAAACGAAGGAAAAAAAAAGAAGAAAATAAAAGAAAAGGAAAGAAAGAAAACACCTTCTCTCTTGTTCCCCCCTCCTCTTCCTCCTCCTCCTCTTCTTCCCCCTCCTTCTGTTGTAATGTGTCGGGCACCTGAGGCTCGTGCCACATCCAACCCGTCTCATTCCCGGCTCCGGTTCTGTACCATTCATTTCTTGTGTGCACAAAAAAAAAACGGTTGGTGGCGTGGAGTGGAGTAGGGGGAAAGAGTGAGGGTCGGGATATTTATCAATCCCGGCTTGGCATCGGAAGTGGGACACTCGTTTACAAGAGGTAAGTTGTTTAGTTTTGAAAATGGTTAGTTGGCTGATTGGCTGGTTGGTTGGTTGGTTTTTGCGGCATGTCAACTCTTGTTGGGTTATTTTATACCGAAGATATTTTGTTTCATTCCCTCTTCATGAGTACTTAGTTTGGTTTGGTTTGTTTTACGGCATACCAACCTCAGTGGGTCATTTAATGCCGACAAAGTTTTGAAATAAAGTCATTCTTAAATGGATACTCAATTTTTTTTTTATAAACACATTTTTCTATTTAACCCATAGATGGGTCATGAGTACTTAATTTTTTAATCAATTTTTAAAAACATGTTTTTAAACACATTGTTATCTATTTAACCCATAGATGGGACCCTAACACATACTACAACTCCGGATCAGGGTGGACCTGGAAGTAATGGCGATGAAGGGGTACTCCACACTCCCCAGAGCTCAAGATGCAGTTTAATGTCATACCCAGGACACTAAGACCCTCATCCACCGCCTTCTAGCTCATATATGATAAAAAGGGTTGGGGTTTGGCGTAAAGTCAATCGGGTCGGGACAGTCATATAAGTGCTAGGGATTGACATGATCAGCCGATTGAACTGAGGAGGCCTCTTCGACCACCCGTATAGCCTAAGTAAGTAAGGGCCAAAATAGCTTGACCACTCGTTTGCAGTTGTCCAGTTTTTAAAATGGTAAGAGACTTTTGCGCAACCCGGTGCGTGTACAAAGAATAAATAGATTGTGTTTTCATCTACATCATGACCCCCTCCCCTCTCCAGTATAGTTCTAACCCAACAAAGGTTACTAAATGTGAAATAACCAAAAACGTCGGTTGGAAATGAAAGGAATCTTTATAATATTAACAAAATTCAATACTCACTACCGCCCTGTCGGCTGGGGCGTTAGAATGCACCGACTGCACCTCTGCAGAGGGGTAAGACTCCGCCAATGGGGCCACTTGTTGGCCGTGGGTGGCGACCCGTGATACTTAAGGATAGAACTCAGGTGGATGAGTAGTTCATGACTTGCAATACTCCACTTTGGCCCTATCTTGGGCTAGACGGGCGTTCGGAGAGGTCCCATCCGATCAATCGGCTGGTCAGGTCAAGCCTTATCACCTATACGATTTTCCCAACCCTATTGCCCTTATGGCAAGCCCCAACCCCTTTTTATCATATGGGTGCTAGAAGGCGGTGACTGAGGGTCTACATGTCCTGGGAATGATGTTAAACTCTATCTGATGGTGAGGTTCCAGTTTTGGAGGTTTGGGGAATGTGGAGCACCCCTTCATCACCATTGCTCCCTGGTCCACTCTGACCCGGAGTGGTAGTACCTGTTAGGGTCCCATCTATGGGTTAAATAGAAAAACATGAGTTGATGAACAAAATTGTATTATGCATTAAGAATGAATTTATTTCACAACTTTGTCGGCATTAAATGACCCACTGAGGTTGATATGCCGTAAAACAAACGAAACCAAACCAAACCAATACTCACTAGCGATGAAGGTAGAAGGTAGACCACAACTAGTGGTTTAAGACTGCAAAATGTTGTAACCAAACAAAAGTTATTAATATTATCTGCGTTATTCGGACTATTGTCCTCATCTTTATTGTTATTTGTTTCGGCCGATATGCCCTCCGGTCTTATGTAGGTGATGATAGCCTGGCGGTTAAAGTGTCTGACTGACACTGAACCGATCAGATTTCAATCCCGGCTATAGGTAGCTTACAAATGTCTAGCCACAGACTTGATAAGTCGAAACACGTGTCTGTGGATGACTATATATATATATATATATATGTGTGTGTGTGTGTGTGTGTGTGTAGAAAATGGAAGTTTATTGTAGGTAGTAGTGTTGACGATGCAACGTTTCGGTCTGTTAGACCTTCTTCAGGACTTGGATATAATTCTTGCTTCAATGATGGACATTTTCAAAATGGTGAAACAGGACATTTTCAAAATGGTGAAACAGTCAGTAAGGGGAGGGGTGATTGGGGGTGGGTAATGGAGTTTCCTTTTCTCTAGATAGAGAGAAGGGTTCTGGTAATGGTACCGCAGGTGTAGACAAAAGACTTAGAGATTTAGCGTTATAGTCTATTTCAGGGAGCTTAGACAAATAGTCTAAATCTCCCGACTCATCAAGCTAAGCTCCCTGAAATAGACTATAATGCTAAATCTCTAAGTCTTTTGTTATTTCTTTACTTATATATTTGCTCTGTGACTCTAACATTAAGAGCACACATTGAGCTCTCAAACTGCGACAGGTTTTTTAAATAAAACTCTTGTGTCGTAAGGAAGATTTCTTCTCAGGACTTTTGGATTATATATATATATATATATATATATATATATATATATATATGAAGTGGTTAAACGATGTGTTTGAAATGGCGAAGGCCGACAATTTTTGGGGAGATTATGTGCTTAATTAAAGTCATACCTAATTTGTTAATTGATTAATAATAATTAAATGAATTAGGCGTGCATATCTGTTTAAATGTAAAGCGTAAACAAATCGAGAAAAAGTCGATCTCTGTATGTACAATTCAGCATATTAGGCCTCATCAGCAGAGCTATAGACAGGGCAGTGCTTTGTGCGTGACTCGAACCCTACCTGTCAGGCTGACAGGCGGACATTCTAACCATTACACTAGCTGGCTTCCCCAGAATTTCTCGTTTATTTTAAACTGATGTGTATATCGCACTTTTTGGGTGACTTATGACAGTAAACCAGTTTGCACCTATATGCAAACGCATTAGTGCACTTAACTTTGTGCACCCAGAATTTGAAGAGCTTAAAGTGTCACTCTGCAAGTGAACAGTGATGTTTGGCACTGAGATTATCAGGAAGCAGAACTCCAAGAAGTGGAAGAAATAAATTAACTGCAATTTTATCTTTCTAACCAACGTGAAAAAAGAAAAAAAAGGAAAAAAGAATTCCTGTTTTAGATTGGTCATTAAGTTTGGCACGTCGATGATAATGGTCCGTATTTGGTTTTGTAGAATTCCAAGCGAAGGTGGCACCGGTTGTCAAAGAACTACAAGAGAAAAACAGGAATTTTGCCAAAAAGAAGAATAGGAAATAAGTTTTCAAAACAAATCAAATCTTTGAGGTTTTAAATTCTTCAACTCCATTTACATTCTTCACTTGTGAAAATTTCGATAACTGCCAAATCACACACACACACACACACACACACACACACACACACATACACACACACGCACGCATATATATATATATAATCCAAATGAATACACACATACACACACACACACACACATATATATATAATCCAAATGAATCAATCAAAGCCTGAAGAAGATACCAGAAGATCTGAAACACGTGTTGCATATGTAAAACAAAAAGAATTTAAAAAATTTTTCTGAGAACAAAATACATTTTGCGGACCTTCCTTTTTTTTAATAAAATATTGAATTTTCTCCCGTTAGAACCAGAACAACATTTTATATATATATATATTATATATATATATATATATATATTATATATGTGTGTGTGTGTGTGTGTGTGTGTGTGTGTGTGTGTGTGATGTGAACCACACACACACACACACAAACTTCCTTCTCTTCTCTTAATATAAAACATAAACATTTCTTTTGAGACCCAATGACATCTCTTCCCTACCTCTTACCAATATACATACACACATACACACACACACATACACACACACACAACCTTGAGGTTTACTTCCGCTGTCGTTTATCGCTACAGAAAAAATTTATACACACACACACACACAACCACATACCTAAAAAATGCACAATCTTTCCTTTCGATACACACACTTACAGCGTCCCATACTCACGCCATAAAATAGAATATTTGATGTTATATTTCAAAACCGTTTCCTTTTTCAAACCTCAAAATTTTTTTAAACAGACTGAATGACAAGGACTACCACTCGCTTTTCTCGTTATTCTGTGATAAATAATTTCTTATCTTATGCCCTGAAGATGATCTAATTAATAGATCGAAACACTGCAGCGTCGACCAATAAACTCACCACTTAACCCATTTAAACCTGTATTTTTTTTTCATTTTTCTTAATATATATATTATATATATATATATATATATATATATAATATATATATATATATATATATAATCCAAATGAATCAGAGAATATCTAACTAGGATTCTCCTAACGTATCATCTGAATAATTCTGACTCAGAATTATCCTGATGATCCATTAGGAGAAATCTAGGTAGCATTATTGGGGATCATGTTGTAGGGTATTGATTTGTTTCATGTCTATATTCTATGGTATAATTTTATTTCCCTAAAAAAGGACAGAATGTCCTCCATGTTGACATTTTCAAACAGATCTTTCTTATTGTTTGCTTTAAAATAAGGCTTTCTGATGTGAGCAAAAAATCTGCATTCCATGAATAAGTGTTTAACTGTCAAAGGTGTTTGACATGTTATTGTTATTATTGTCATCATATATATATAGGTTTTATATGGGTGTGTTCGAAGAGGAGAGTTTTCACTGGTCTTATAAAAGAGGAAGAAAAGAAAATGATTTTTTCTCTATTCTAGGTGTTCTCAAACTTTATGTCATAGGCTATCTGATGAGTCTAGCCTCATATTAAGTTCTGGTCAAAATAAGTTTATAATAGCCAGATTACGGTTTAAGTTTTCTTTCTTGTACGCGTGGGTATTATATATATATATATATATATATATATATTATATATATATATATATATATATATATATATACATGATACCCACGCGTACAAGTGGGCATTGATTAAGTTTCTTCCGGAAATCTTTTGTCTGGAGGCTGGTATCGCAAACCGTAGAATGATATGATGTTTATAATAAAATAGAAGAAGAAAGAAAAAAAGAAGAAGAAAGAGAAGAGAGAAGAAGAAGAAGAAGAAGAAGAAGAACAACAACAACAACAACAACAACACAGAAAGAAAGAAAGAAGAAAGAAAGAAAGATTATCCTAAATACAAATAATAATAATAATTCACAATTCCTTTGAGATCTTCTTCGTCGTGGGAGGAGAAATTGAAGATTGCCAAATTCTGACTCTTCCTTCTCCTCATCTTATCATAGACTTTTGGCTTTTTGGATTGATTACAGGAATTACCCCCAACCAAAATTCTTCAATTCGTTCCTCTTGCTTTAAATCTATTGCCCATTCCATTATCAAGACGAGAATTTGAATCTTTTTATTTCAAAGGTTTTTGTTTTCATTTGAAATTCATACAAATATTGTAAATTCTTCATTTTAGCCAGCAAGAATATGCGCTCCCGTCCAGACGTAAATATTTAAGTTTTAATTAAAAAAATCGTCGGGGCGACCTAATGTCGGTATCAGCCAATCAGCGAGGGAGTCTATCCCCTTTTCAATAGCGCTAGACCAAGGAGATTGTTTTAGCATCTGAGGTGGAGCGCCACACCTACCACCAGCTCCTTACTTTACCGCACAGATCCCTGTGCTACTCATAACGCTGAGTTGGCGAGGACCGGTATCGAACTAGGAACCTTGTGATTTCTAGCCGAACGCTCTACCGACTGAGCTAACCCGGCCCATTTAGAAAAACTAATGAAATTAAATAAGAACACGCATAAAAAGATTACACTTATTACAATTATATTCTAATTGGTTTCTATATAAAATCATTCATAGGGTTGATTTTGATATGTTGGAGAATAAAACAATAATATTTGAGATCAATAACACCAAATAATTATTTATTAAACCCAGTTTTGTTAAACCAGTATGTAAACAAGCCGAAGCTTATGGGTGGTTGGGGGAAAAAAATTGCATCGATCCCGTCGGCATTCCCCCACAAGGGGGTGCCTCAGGCGCTTGGTAATAACCCCAGCTCGCCCGAGCGAAGGGGGCAGGTATTGCCTGGGGGAAAGCCCCTGGGATCGATGCTATTAATTATAACTTAACCTGATCCAGTGGCCGAAGCTCGCTGGACCCCCAACCGAGACCGAGTAAATCAGGTTTACATAATATATGGTGTGGCTAATGTGACACCACCGGCGGGCTGCGAGG
>CM042181.1:20100492-20120492 GCA_023376005.1 Doryteuthis pealeii | reverse complement strand
CTCTAATTCATTCTTCCTATCGGCTACAGTTCCATGGTTGCCGAGATGGGGGACACCCCCCCCCGTTCCTTTTGGGGACCTCTGCTAAAGTTGACTTCTAGTGGGCAACTCCTGTCCTCTCCGGTGTCCAAAACTAACTGACTAAAACTTTTCAATTTTCCCAGAATCCCCCAGATCTCATCTCACTCTCATTTCCCGGGATTCCCCACGAGATTTCCAAAATCCTTTGTGTTGAATATGGGTCACCTTTTATGATCAGTCTAAACTATAGTTGACCCTCAAAGTGGTCAAAATCCAGTCTGTCTGTCTCCTAAGAAGAGATTATCCACTTTTATATCTATCCTCATCCTCTTCTTTATTCTATGACTTTGTTGCCTATTGTTACCCACAAACAATATGCCTACCTACACATACATATATATGCATACCCACACACACATGTATGTATACATACGCACATATCTATCTATCTATCTATCTATCTATATATATATATATATATATATATATATATATATATATTCACACATCATCTACCCGAATACACACATATATACTTATCTTATATATACTAGCAAATATATGCACCCTCTGGGTGCAAGTATTTAAGTTTTAATATTATAAAATATCATATTGAATTAGAAAGGCTAATGAAACTGAATAAGGACATAGATAAAAAGATTTGAAACAGAGGGGGTATGATGTAAAAATAGAACAACTTTGAAACTAACTCTTCCATCATTTTCCATTACTCCCGTCTTTCATTGCTAAATTTTCCTAATTTAACTATTTAGTTAAAATAGGAAGTAAAGAATAAAATTACAGTTACTTCTTCTTGTTAATGGATTTCTTTTAGGATTTATCCCCGAGATTTTTATTCATATTCAATAAGATAAAACCAAACAATTAGAAATCAATAATACTAAGCATATATTTATTAAAATCAAATTTTTAAGATCAATATGCAAATTAGCCTTCCCATTCACACTGTAACCCGCTATTTTGTTGTATATATAAATACAATTACATGTTATTAGCATGTAGATACGGTCAACAGTCTTAATGATTTAAAACAATTTTATTAATAATTGAGGTGTGAATAAAAATGAAATCATGGAGAATGTGATTTGTATAGTAATATAGTTTCGATTACAGACAGAAAAACCCACAATCTCCATTATAATAAGATATATAACTAGCCCTACTATCTATATATCTATTGTACTGTTGGACTTATTATATATTTTTTAAACTTACTTATGTATCCAATAACTAAGTGTGCATTTATATGCACACACACATTCTTGCACCCACCGTTGTATTATACTAATTTGCATGCTGGTGTTTAACAAAACTGGATTTAATAAATAATTACTTTGTGTTATTGATCTCTTACATTATTGTTTTATTCTCGAATGTATCAATATCAACCCTATGAATGATTTTTATATAGAAACCAATTAACATATAGTTAAAATAAGTGTAATCTTTTTATATGTGTTCTTATTTAATTTTGTTAGTATTTCTAATTCAATATGTTTCATTCATTTAAACAATAGTGAGTACTTCTGGAAACTGTTGCTTCTTCAATGCTCTTAAAAGTTGCTCCTCTGGTCAGGTCTGGGTTATTTACAGCTTCAAATTTCATCCTAATAAGGAACGTTGGGAAACAACCATCGAGGGACCCTTATCGACCTTCTTACGTACCTTCGTAGCAGCTGAAACAAATGTTTTCACAGTTTGGTGATATCTTCCAATTATTTTGAAGATTTCTAATGTAGATTTGCCTTTGGAAAGTTCAGATGTTATAAAATCTTTCTCAAGTCGCATTTCGATCCATAATTGTACGATTATAATGACACTTGTTTATAGTTTGGAACAAAAATCACATCATTTTAATATTACAAATGGCCACCGTTTGTTTCTTGTTGCGCAGAACAAAACAGTTTTTTATACGGCTTACTCATATATCTATTTCCATTATACTGTGAAAGTTTCATTAAATTCCGACAAGTAGTCTTTAAGGAAACTGAAAAGATATCACCTCCTTAATAATCTGAAACAGCACACACACACACACATATATATATATATATATATATATATATATATATATATATATATATATATACGTGTTTCGACTTATCAAGAGAAGAAGAAGAAGAAGAATAAAAAGAAGAAGAAGAAGATGGACTCGTCGCCCCGAGTTCAAATCCTGGATGTGGTAATTGCATTTCATTTAGCGCTAATACCCTTGGGAAAGGTATAAATCCTACTCTCCCTCCAGCTATGGATTAATAGCAGCGCAGACTGGGCTCTTTAACCTTGGTTAGGCAACCGGTCTAGGAGAAGGAAAACTCTGAATTCAAACCTTTTAAAACTCTGCTTAAGAAATTGACCTTGTGTCACATCCTGCTCGTGCGGAAGGGTTGGAAATATATATATATATATATATATATATATATATATTATATATATATATATATGTAAAAGTGCTCAATACACTAAGTAGAGCATAATTATAAGTACCTACATGAGTCAGACACTATCTACTTAGGTTTCACCCGAATGGTTCTTCAGGATAATTCTGACTGAGTGAGGTTGTCACAAACGTCTTTTATTATGGGATTGGGTAGTGCCTGTGTCTGTGTGTCTGTGTGTTATTTCTGTGGCTTCTACTTTCCGTTGACTTGCACTTATGAATCAGAATTTATTTCTGTGCAAACAAATAAAATCCACGATACCCCAAAATAACTTCTTCTTCTCTTCTCGACTTTTGTTTCTGTTAAATTGCATTCTGTTTTGCCTGAGATTTTATCCAACCTTCAAGGCCCACTCCCCTTTTTTTTCTTACTCCCTAAAAATCTTCTTCTTCTTCTTCTTCTTCTTCTTCTTCTTCTTTCTTCTTTCTTCTTCTTCTTCTTCTTCTTCTTCTTCTTCTTTCTTCTTTCTTTCTTCTTCTTCTTCTTCTTCTTCTTCTTCTTCTTCTTCTTCTTCTTCTTCTTTTTTCTTTCTTCTTTCTTTCTCTTCTCTTCTTCTTCTTCTTCTTCTTCTTCTTCTTCTTCTTCTTTTCTTCTTCTTCTTTCTTCTTCTTCTTCTTCTTTCTCTTCTTCTTCTTCTTCTTCTTCTTCTTCTTCTTCTTCTTCTTCTTTTCTTCTTCTCTTCTTTCTTCTTTCTTCTTCTTTTCTTCTTCTTTCTTTCTTTTCTTCTTCTTCTTTTCTTTCTTTCTTTTTTCTTTCTTCTTTCTTCTTTCTTCTTCTTTCTCTTCTTCTTCTTCTTCTTCTTCTTCTTCTTCTTCTTCTTCTTCTTTCTTCTTCTTCTTCTTCTTTCTTCTTCTTCTTCTTCTTCTCTTCTTCTTCTTCTTCTTCTTCTTCTTCTTTCTTTCTTCTTTCTTTCTTCTTCTTCTTCTTCTTCTTCTTCTTCTTCTTCTTCTTCTTCTTCTTCTTCTTTTCTTCTTCTTTCATCGTTAGATATCAGGTTTTATCTCTTTCACAATGATTCATCATCCTTCCCCGATTTCGTTTTTTTGTTCAGTGGTTACCCCAACAATAATCAGATTGTCAATGGTCGCATCTTTATTGCTAAGGGGGGGGGAGTTTAATTTCTACTTCGCAAGGCAAAACGAGCCCAGCTAAAATCAAACTCTCCCCCCACACCTGAGCGACAGGAGTATACCTCGACGATTGACGAAACTGCTGTTTTTAACTACCTTTACCGAAACATCAAGATTCTCTATCTCACCCCCCCCCTCAAAAAGAAAACGGCAGACAAATCGGTGGTGATAGTCCCAGAGAATTTTACATGTTTCATTCTCAAGAACAGATTCTGGTTTATGCATATACCATTTTGTTGTATGGTCAAAATTTGAATTTTTGCACGATTTCCAGTTTATCACCTTTCCAGCCCAGTCATGTCTACCCTTATATTCTCGTAGTGCTTGTTTACTGTATTCGCTTAATACATGGTTTATGGTCTCATTTCTGTCACCACACACTCTACATTTGATGTTCTGTTGTGTCTTATCAATTTTTGCTTTGATATAATTTGGTCTTATGGCATTATTTTGTGCAACAATTATTAGCGATCCAGTTTCTCTCTTGAGGTTTCCTCTTCGTAATCATGTCCAAGTGTTTTCAGGTTATTTCCTAGTTGAGTAACATGATATTAAAGAGTGAACCAGAAAAAACAGAACCCAAATTATTTATTTATTTTACCATTAAACTAACCCTAAACCCTAATCCTAACCCTTGTTGGACTTAAACTTTAAAAAAAATTAAAATTAAATTAAACAGTTTTATTACAAAATTTGTGGGTCCATTAGTTTAATGGAAAAATGAATAAATAATTTGGGTTCTGTTTTTTTTCTGGGTCACGCTGTAATATCATGTTACTCAACTAGGAAATAACCTGTTTTTATGTGCAACCACCCCAATGTGTCGTTTGAAGCATCCATATAATTGTTTTTCTTACCATTTTTGTTTTTTGTTTTTGTTTTTGTTTTCGTTGTTTTTCTGATTGTGAATGTGTGAAACTATATGTTGCGCACGTACCACATGTGATACCATGTTGGCCACAGTACGTGTCAAATCCGCACATTGACATCGCTAATTGGCATGTGTGAGAGTGAGAGTTCTTTGATAAGAAAGTTCTTCAGGGATAGAGAGAGATATTAGAAGGACAGATTAGACTTACTTGGTGAGGAGATCTTATTTCTTTCTTGCTGTTCCTTCTACCATCTACTACGGCTGCCATCTTGTTGTCTAGTTGGGTTGACTTCTAACTAACTTCTTCACAACTAAGGGAGTTGAGTTCTTCTAAGGGCTTTTTCTTCTGACTAAGGGCTGATTTGGTCATTGCAATTGAATTAACAAGACACTTTTGTTTAAAGCTTTTATTTTATTATCCATAATCACCGTACAGGGGAGACCAGTCACCAGCCTGTCTTAACCCTTCGACGGCCAGGCTCACGTTACATAATCTATGCATAGATTATTGTCAACCCCTTGTATTTCTGAAGGGATGGCCCCTTTTCATATCACCGGCGGGACTTTCCATGGAATATTACAGAAAGCCCGCGAAAATACGTGAAGTCACGTGAGACCGAATTAACCCATCAGTTCCAGCTAGGACGTCAGGCAGAGAAGCATGTCTGCCTTAGCTGGACTCAAATGCACGCGCGCGTTGTGTTAGTTAGAAGAAGAATTTTAGTTAAGTAAATAAAAGTTTAAATAAATAATATGGTGTTCTTGCTTGATGAATGTCTTGGCAACAAGACTGACCAAGAAGAAGGAATGCGTCAAAGACGAACAGCCAACAAGAACCTAGAACTAGAAGTCAACATAGAGAGAAAGAATGGAAACGACTAGACATCACGAATGGCCAAAGTAAGTAATGTAAATATGCATCTCTCTATCTAGCTATGTCTATCTCTCTCCCCTCTCTAGTAAAAGAACACTTTTATATGTACCCAACAATAACGATTCCTGCAATAATCACAATATGTCATCTCAAAAATTCAAGCGATATCTTAATCTTTGTGTAGAACAGTGAAAAGATTATTTTTAATGGCCAGTGATCAAAGTGTGGTACCACTTCTATTTTTTCTTTCTTTTTTTTTCAAATGAAGATTGTAATTGATCCTTCAAAATTAAAATGCTGTGTGAGTATTTAAATAAATCATGTATATACTTTCTATCATTTGCAAATTTTGAAAATAGTTTTAAATATTTTTTGTAGTAGCAAAATGCTATTTTTCATGATATAATTTCTATATATTACTACAATTCTCATCATGATTGTGCACACACACACACACACACACACATATATATATATATATATATTGGAGAATAAGTACTTAATTGGAGTCGTACCTAATTTTGAAAATTAATCAATTAATAATGAATTAGGCGGGAATACTATTAAATGTATGGCTAAACAAATCGAGAAAAATCAATCTCTGTATGTACATTTTCGGCCTATTAGGCTCATCAGCAGAGCTATAGATCGGAAGACGCCCTGTGCGTGATTTGAAACCGACCGTCAAGCTGACAGGCCGATCCCATAACCCCAACACCAAACGAACTTCTTAGATTTTTATGATTTGTTTAGAGTAGGTTAACATTCCTCTTCTAGTGACTTTTTTATTACACGACGGTGTGATAAGTTGTAAACAAGTTTGTTTAGAATGGCTTTTGCCGATAATTTTTTGGAGAATAAGTGCTTGTCTGTGTTGTGTGTGCGTGTGTGGTGTGTGTGTGTGACCAAGCGGAAATTACCTATGATAGTGAGATTTTTATTAGACAATTTCTTTTTAAAATGATCTAACTTAGAATATTAATGACTCCCTGTACATTTACTATTGAATGATAATTCTGTTGAGTCGGCATTCATGCTATCATTTTAATGATACAAATTCTTGAAATAATAGAGTAACTATGAGTAGTAATTAGAATCTTTAAGCATCAAATCATCATTTAAACAGTGGCCCACAACTGTCTGTTTTAACTGAAACCCAATAGATTCAAAGGTTATATATCACTCAATATCACTATTCTCACATTCTACCTTTCTCCACTTCACCTCGTCATCATTCCTTATCCAATCAAAACATGTCACGAGTCTTTGCTGAATCATCATTCAAATTTTTCCGTTACAGATCTCGCTACTACTAAAACTTTTCCCTAACTAAACCCCATCATGGTCCACGTCATAAACATTGTGTCACAATGCATATCTTTCTCAAGGATTAGAGCGTTCCATTGTAGTGTAATGTTAAGCAAGCTAGTCTCGCATATCTGTTACTAACTGAATAACGAGTTCGATCTTCGCTGTTCGGGGCTAATTAATTGCTTGAAAAACATATTTGCAAACTTTATTATTACCTGATAGTTTAACATTCCTCCTACGCCCTGTCCACACTTAAGGCTGGCGGCTTAGGAATGCACCGACTACACCTCTGCCCAGAGGGCGTAAGACTCCCTCAATAGGGCGCCACCAGTTGGCCGTTGGGTGGCGACCCGAGCTTAAGGGATGGCTGAGGCAGTCCATGACTTTGCAATATTTCCACTTGAGGACTTTTCTTGGCTAGACGGGTGGTTGGAGAGGCCCCCTATGATCAATATCGGCTGGCCATGTCAAGCAAGATGTCCTGGGAATGGACGTTAAACTCTTATCTGATTGGTGNAAAATTTGAATTTTTGCACGATTTCCAGTTTATCACCTTTCCACCCAGTCATGTCTACCCTTATATCCGTAGGCTTGTTTACTGATTTCGCTTATACATGTGTTTATGGTCTCATTTCTGTCCACCACCTACAACTCTACATTTGCATGATGATCTTTAGCATTTTCAATTTTGCTTTGATATAATTTGGTTCTTATGGCATTATTTTGTGCAACAATTATACGATCCAGTTTTCTCTCTTGAGTTCCTCTTCGTAATCATGTCCAAGTGTTTTCAGGTATTTCCTAGTTGGTAACATGATATTAAGAGTGAACCAGAAAAACAGAACCAAATTATTTATTTATTTTACCATTAAAACTAACCCTAAACCCTAATCCTAACCCTTGTTGGACTTAAACTTTAAAAAAATTAAAATTAAAATTAACAGTTTTATTACAAAATTTGTGGGTCCATTAGTTTAATGGAAAAATGAATAAATAATTTGGGTCTGTTTTTTTTCTGGGTCACGCTGTAATATCATGTTACTCAACTAGGAATAACCTGTTTTTATGTGCAACCACCCCAATGTGTCGTTTGAAGCATCCATAAATTGTTTTCTTACCATTTTTGTTATGTTTTTGTTTTGTTTTGTTTTCGTTGTTTTTCTGATGTAATGTGTGAAAACTATATGTTGCGCACTACCACAATGTGATACCATGTTGGCCCACAGTACGTGTCAAATCCGCACATTACATCGCTAATTGGCATGTGTGAGAGTGAGAGTTCTTTGATAAGAAAATTCTTCAGGCGATAGAGAGAGATATTAGAAGGACAGATTAGACTTACTTGGTGAGAGATCTTATTTCTTTCTTGCTGTTCCTCTACCATTAACCGGCTGCCATCTTGTGTCTTTGTTTGACTTCTAACTCAACTTCTTCACAACTAAGGGAGTTGAGTTCTTCTAAGGGCTTTTTCTTCTGAAAGGCTGATTTGGTCATTGGCAATTGAATTAACAAGACACTTTTGTTTAAAGCTTTTATTTATTTTATCCATAATCACCGTACAGGGGAACCAGCACCAGCCTGTCTTAACCCTTCGACGGCCAGGCTCACGTTACATAATCTATGCATACGATTATTGTCAACCCCTTGTATTTCTGAAGGGATGGCCCCTTTTCATATCACCGGCGGGACTTTCCATGGAATATTACAGAAAGCCCGCGAAAATACGTGAAGTCACGTGAGACCGAATTAACCCATCAGTTTCCAGCTAGGACGTCAGGCAGAGAAGCATGTCTGCCTTAGCTGGACTCAAATGCACGCGCGCGGTTGTGTTAGTTAGAAGAAGAATTTTAGTTAAGTAAATAAAAGTTTAAATAAATAATATGGTTTTTTGCTTGATGAATGTCTTGGCAACAAGACTGACCAAGAAGAAGGAATGCGTCAAAAGACGAACAGCCAACAAGAACCTAGAACTAGAAGTCAACATAGAGAGAAAGAATGAAACGACTAGACATCACGAATGGCCAAAGTAAGTAATGTAAATATGCATCTCTCTATCTAGCTATGTCTATCTCTCTCCCCTCTCTAGTAAAAGAACACTTTTATATGTACCCAACAATAACGATTCCTGCAATAATCACAATATGTCATCTCAAAAATCAAGCGATATCTTAATCTTTGTGTAGAACAGTGAAAAGATTATTTTTTAATGGCCAGTGATCAAAGTGTGGTACCACTTCTATTTTTCTTCTTTTTTTTTCAAATGAAGATTGTAATTGATCCTTCAAAATTAAAATGCTGTGTGAGTATTAAAAAAACATGTATATACTTTCTATCATTTGCAAATTTTGAAAATAGTTTTAAATATTTTTGTAGTAGCAAAATGCTATTTTTTCATGATATAATTTCTATATATTACTACAATTCTCATCATGATTGTGCACACACACACACACACACACACATATATATATATATATATATTGGAGAATAAGTACTTAATTGGAGTCGTACCTAATTTTGAAAATTAATCAATTAATAATGAATTAGGCGGGAATACCTATTAAATGTATGGCTAAACAAATCGAGAAAAATCAATCTCTGTATGTACATTTCGGCCTATTAGGCCTCATCAGCAGAGCTATAGATCGGAAGACCGCCCTGTGCGTGATTTGAAACCGGACCGTCAAGCTGACAGGCCGATCCCATAACCCCAACACCAAACGAACTTCTTAGATTTTATGATTTGTTTAGAGTAGGTTAACATTCCTCTTCTAGTGACTTTTTATTACACGACGGTGTGATAAGTTGTAAACAAGGTTTGTTTAGAATGGCTTTTTGCCGATAATTTTTTGGAGAATAAGTGCTTGTCTGTGTGTGTGTGTGCGTGTGTGTGTGTGTGTGTGTGACCAAGCGGAAATTACCTATGATAGTGAGATTTTTATTAGACAATTTCTTTTTAAAATGATCTAACTTAGAATATTAAGTGACTCCCTGTACAATTTACTATTGAATGATAATTCTGTTGAGTCGGCATTCATGCTATCATTTATAATGATACAAATTCTTGAAATAATAGAGATAACTATGAAGTAGTAATTAGAATCTTTAAGCATCAACATCATCATTTAAACAGTGGCCCACAACTGTCTGTTTTAACTGAAACCCAATAGATTCAAAGGTTATATATCACTCAATATCACTATTCTCACATTCTACCTTTCTCCACTTCACCTCGTCATCATTCCTTATCCAATCAAAACAATGTCACGAGTCTTTGCTGAATCATCATTCAAATTTTTCCGTTACAGATCTCGCTACTACTAAAACTTTTCCCTAACTAAACCCCCATCATGGTTCCACGTCATAAACATTGTGTCACAATGCATATCTTTCTCAAGGATTAGAGCGTTCCATTGTAGTGTAATGTTTAGCAAGCTAGTCTCGCATATCTGTTACTACTGAATAACGAGTTCGATCTTCGCTGTTCGAGGGCTAATTAATTGCTTGAAAAAACATATGAACTTATTAATTACCTGATAGTTACATACCTCCTACCGCCCTGTCGGCTGGGGCGTTAGAATGCACCGACTACACCTCTGCAGAGGGGTAAGACTCCCTCAATGGGGCCACCTGTTGGCCGTGGGTGGCGACCCGTGATGCTTAAGGATGGCTGAGCAGTCCATGACTTGCAATATTCCACTTGAGGCTTTTCTTGGGCTAGACGGGTGGTTGGAGAGGCCCCCTATGATCAATCGGCTGGCCATGTCAAGCAAGATGTCCTGGGAATGACGTTAAACTCTATCTGATGGTGAGGTTCCAGTTTTTGAGGTATGGGGAATATGGAGCACCCCTTCATCACCATTGCTCCCTGGTCCACTCTGACCCGGAGTGGTAGTACCTGTTAGAGTCCCATCTATGGATTAAATAGAAAAACATGAGTTGATAAACAAAATGTGTTATCCATTTAAAAATGAATTTATTTCAAAACTTAATCGGCATTAAATGACCCACTGAGGTTGATATGCCGTAAAACAAAACAAAACCAAAACGAACATACCTCCTACATAAAAAGATTTTACTTATTTTTTTAATTAAGTCATTTGATTCTTTAAGGTTTTCATCACCAGATAGAGTTTAACGTCATTCCCAGGACATGTAGACCCGCAGCCACCGCCTTCTAGCACCCATATGATAAAAAGGGGTTGGGGCTTGCCATGAGGGCAATAGGGTTGGGGCAATCATATAGGTGCTTGGGCTAGACGTGACCAGCCGATTGATCGGAGGGGGCCTCTCCGACCGCCCATCTAGCCCAAAATAGGGCCAAAGTGGAGTATTGCATGTCATGAACTGCTCAGCCACCTGGGTTCTATCCTTAAGCATCACGGGTCGCCACCCACGGCCAACAGGTGGCTCCATTGGGGAAGTCTTACCCCTTTGCAGAGGTGCTGTCGGTGCATTCTAACGCCCCATCCGACAGGGCAGTAAAAAGATTTTACTTATTTTTTAATTAAGTCATTTGATTTTTTAAGGTTTTCATCACCTATGGATAAAGTAATCAAACTCATTTTCATAAACTCCTATTTCTATGGAAAATATAACAGAATTAAATGAATTTTCCAAACATTAAAATGAAGTTTTAGTTTTTTATCCTTTTTCAATTATGACCTTGAACAGCTGATGAAACTCCGGCGGAGAAACATCGATGATCGAGCTGCACTTTTGTTGTAACTCATGTATCCGATTGGTTTGGTTTGGTTTGGTTTACGGCATATCAACCTCAGTGGGTCATTTAATGCCGATAAAGATTTAAAATAACTGACTCTGTCTTGTCTTTGCTTGTTTCTCTCATTCTTTGTTGATTGTTTTGTCCATCTTTTCGGCGGAGGGTCCACCGGAGGCGCCTTTGTCACGGACACAACGAGTAGAGGTCCTAAGTTTAGATAGGATAGTAGGATAATGCAATAAAGAACGTTCAGAAGGTCTTCGGTCCGTCGATGGTGTGACAGTAGTGTATAGACAAAATACAATAGAGATATGGACGAAAGGTTGCATCCTCCCATTCCCGAAGAAAGGCGACCTCGGAATCACTAAGAACTACAGAGATATAGGTCTTACTGCCATAGCTGCTTAGGTTTATAATGCCATTCTTCTCAATCGTATCCAACCTGCAGTAGAGAAAATAAAAACGGGTTTGTTGATCCACAACTTTTCAGATCCAAAAAAACATTTTTAAAATACAAATGCATTGGAAATGATTTTTACTATAAAAAAAAAGCATTGGACAATGATTTTTACTATAAAAATGCATTGGACAATGATTTTTTACTAAAAAAAAGCATTGGACAATGATTTTTACTATACAAATGCATTGGAAATGATTTTTACTATAAAAATACATTGGAAATGATTTTTACTTTAAAAAAGCATTGAAAAGGATTTTTACTATAAAAATGCATTGGACAATGATTTTTACAATAAAAATGCATTGGACAATGATTTTTACTATAAAAATGCATTAGAAATGATTTTTACTATAAAAATGCATTGAAAATGATTTTTACAATAAAATGCATTAGAAATGATTTTTACTATAAAAATGCATTAGAAATGATTTTTACTATAAAAATGCATGAAAATGATTTTTACAATAAAATGCATTAAATGATTTTACTATAAAATGCATTGAAATGATTTTTACTACTATAAAATGCATTGAAAATGATTTTTACTATAAAAAGCACAGGAAAGGATTTTTAAATATAAAAATGCATAGGAAATGATTTTACTATAAAAATGCATTGGAAATGATTTTTACTATAAAATGCATTGGAAATTTTACTATGAAAATGCATTGGAAATGATTTTTACTATAAAAAAGCACAGGAAAGGATTTTTAAATATAAAAATGCATAGGAAATGATTTTTACTATAAAAATGCATTGAAATGATTTTTACTATGAAAATGCATTGGAAATGATTTTTACTATGAAAATGCATTGGAAATGATTTTTACTATAAAAATGCATTGGACAATGATTTTTACTATGAAAATGCATTGGAAATGATTTTTACTATGAAAATGCATTGGAAATGATTTTTACTATAAAAATGCATTGGACAATGATTTTTACTATAAAAATACATTGGAAATGATTTTTACTATGAAAATGCATTGGAAATGAAGGGAAAAAAGAAAAAGAAAAGGAGAAAGAAAGAATAAAACGGAAACAAAGTTAGAGAGAAAAGAAAGAAAGAAAGAAAGAAAAGAAAGAAAGAAAGGATAAAATAGAACGAATGAAAAAAAGAAAGAACGAAACGGAAAGAAAGAAAGAAAGAAAGTTAAAAAGAAAAAAAGAAAGAAAGGAAGACAGAAAGAAGGAAAGGAACACAACGAAACACCAGAGGGATGTTTGGCTTTCTTTTCTTTCTTTTTTAGAAGAGCTTTTGAACATAGTAGTAGTAGTAGTAGTAGTAGTAGTAGTAGTAGGAGGAGGAGGAGGAGGAGGAGGAGGAGGAAGTTGAGTAGAGAAAGCGAAGAACCAAACCTAATAATCTTGAAAAACGCTCTCCACAAATAGTTAACCGCAAACCCAACCGTCTGATGGAATTCACAGATATTGGTTTAAGCAACTCGCCATACTTACACAAGAGACTGACCCAGTAAATTCCCAAATTGTCTGAACGGAGATGAATTCCCAGAATGAGTGACCAGAAGAAGAACTGGTCACATCCAAAAATCTCACAAACTGAACGGGAATTAAACGTGAATACAGACTGACCAACAAAATCCCCAAAATGAAATGTTATTGTTGTAGAGTAGCTAGCACCCCTTCAACACTCTACCAGAATGGACTGGATCATAGCCATAAAAATACCCTACGATTAAAGTAGGTTAACTAGCTGAATAATATTCAGACTGACTTTGCTGCGTTGGCTATACCGAATTGTCTTGTTAATTGTTTGTACTTATTTGTTCTGTGTTTGTATGTGTCCGTTTGGCACCGGCTGAATAAATGTATTAAGCACGCCGTTCTTTTTTGGGTAATCCTTAACTTTCCCCTGTAAATTCCTACCATAAAATAAACTGAACCCTCATTTTATGTCTGTGTTTTTGCAATAAATGTTTTATTTTTCTTGCACCCGTTATTTTACAATACTAAATATATTTTCTGGTAATCCTTAACTTTTTTTTCGTAAGAAAATATATTTAGCATTGTAAAATAACGGGTGCAAGAAAAATAAAACATTTATTGCAAAAACACGGACATAAAATGAAGGTTCAGTTTATTTTATAGTAGGAATTTACGAGGAAAAAGTTAAGGATTACCCTTTTTTGTATCTTTTCCATCTCGCGATACAACAGTTAGATACGCCTTTCATATATAATAGAGGAGATGATAGGAGGTGAGGGTTCTTACTTTTTCTTATTGGCTCTTACTTCGTCGGTGGCCATCTTCCCTTGGGCTGACTTCTTCCTTCTTCTGGGCTGGGTCGGCTGTGCTTATTTCTTGTTTTGTAATAAATAAGCAAGACTTTGTTGTTTTTAGACGTCTATTCTTTATTACAAAAAACCCAAGCACCAAAAGGTTTTCTACCACGGTAAGAAGTCAGCATCTCAGGAGCGAAAGACCCCTACGTCTGCTCCTTCTGACTAACGGCCGAATTCTGAGTAACTCCATTTCCCGTTCTTCCGCCTTCCTTTAGCCAATTTTTTCAACGGTTAATGGTAATTTTCCATTTTCCGTTATTTGAATTTTAACTACACTTACATACATAATTCGTAGGTTACCTTCGAATTATGTAACAGGAAGATATGTTTAAAAAAACTGAAGTAGACGCCGTAATATCCTTCTTAAAGATACTGGGTCCTTATTTGTTATTTAGTTGTAATTTAGGTCTCCACATGTCCGCCCCCGGCTGTGGACCTCAGTCGAATTGTTGCTAGGCCTTATTCAAGATCGCCTTGGTCAGAGCCAAAGATGGCTAAATACCTATGATCTCACAAACCATCCAAGTAAGTTATACTGGACGCTGTAGAGGTAAGGACGAACTCATAAGTGACATTCTCCTCTGGGCTCCTACACAGTGTTGACCGTGTTAAGTTTTTAAGGGCCATTGCTTGACCATATAACAGAAGCCCTTATCTGATGGAATCCTTGATGAAGTGTCCGTCGACAATATGAATCCTTTGGTTACTTAAGTGTCCTCAGTTACTGGTAATCATATAAGTCCTTCGTGAGTATTGGTAAAGATCCCAGCAATCCTATGTGCGTCCTCCAATAGGGCAATTTGAATATGACCAATATGGGGGGGGGTTAAGTATCTTATCAGGCCAGTAGTACTGTCAGTGATTGGTTAAAAGAGTCAATCACATGACCTTGGCCAGTTTATAAGTATAGGCGGGGATCTAGACCGACCATCTAAAACTTGCATTCATCTGCTCTGTATGGATAGTAGATGCTGTTGGAATATTTGGCTATATAAGGTATACTAAAGCCCACCACTTAAACTTATAGACTCTGCGTGGCAGCGAGGATTCAATCAGTCCGCTCGAATACGTTTATTAGTTAAGTATTTAAATGCAGATCTTGAAAGCCGTTCAGTTGTATTCGACACGGACGAACGGATCAACAAGCAAGGACTTGGAACACCAAGTAACAACCAAGGACTTCATCATCATCATCATCAAGTCGCGCTGTTGGCACGGATATCCATGACAATCTCTCTCCATCCGTCCCTGTCGCTCATCATTCTCGGTGGGTCCTCTGTGCAGCATCCTGTATCCGCACAGAGCTGATCAATGTACGTCTTTGCTGGTCAGCCCACACTGGCGTGCCCATGTGCTGGCTTCCACAGGAGGACGTCGCTTCTGAATTCATGTCTTTCAAAAACAAAAGCGACATCTCTACCATCGATGGCAAACTGCTAAACTCGGTAGAACAATTTAGATACTTAGGCAGTAACATCTCCTCCACAGAAAATGACGTTAATGCACGTATAGGAAAGGCATGGGCCGCTATAAATAAATTATCGGTCATATGGAAATCCAATCTCACAGACAAGTTAAAGAAACGTTGCCGTTGTCGTGTCAGTGCTGCTGTATGGCTGCACCACCTGGACCCTAACGAAGCGACTAGAGAATAAACTAGATGGGAGCTGCACAAGAATGCTGTGGGTGATCCTGAACAAGACGTGCAAACAGCACCCCACGAGAAAGCATCTGTACGGCCACCTGTCACATATCACCCAAATCAGGACTTAACACAAGAATTCTTCACTAAGGAACAACAAAGAATTCTGCCTAACGCTAAAGAACACAAGGATTCTTCCTAACGCTAAAGAACACAAGGATTCTACCACTACTTTCGAACTGACCAATCGATTTCAATCCTCACTGAGTGGCTTGATACTGGTTGGTTTTGTTTTACGACATATCAACCCTTTTGGGGTCATTTAATGCCGAATCAAGTCATTTTGATATCAGATCGATAGATAGTTCTGAACAGGTATATATATATATATATATATATATATATGGTGATTGCCACTCCCTCGCAGAATAAGACCATTTCTACAAGTAGTTCGGATGTGAGCACGCAGAGGGTACCCTGATCCAAATTTGTTTGTTTCCTGTCACACATGAACCCCTTTCTTGGTTTCCATTCGCATGCGACCGTACGTGACTGAGAAGCCCAACCCTCGACGCGCAGGCCCTACTACACAGGTCACATATGTGGTCAGTCTTAGATGTAGGAGATGTGTCCATGCCGTCCGTCATGTGCCGCTTACGCAGAGGCCACTTTAGGATGGGGTGCTCGGGCTGCCTTACCTCAAATCCATACAGCTACCATGAGGCTGCTTATACAAAAGAATGTGTGCTCGGACCCCACTTCTGTCAATTGGTCCTCCTCGCTGAAGCGGAATTCCGCAAGGCTCAAGATGTCTACCCATATCGAGACTTCTTTATATATATATATATATATATATATATATTCATCAAAAAGTTACTGCTACGTTTTCATTGAAGTAGCATAAGGAGTTAATCCAAAATGGCTCAGTATATCTTGCAAAATATAGAGCATTATTTCTACAACTATATATATATATATATATATATATATATATATATACATTTTTCTATTATTATTATTATTTCATTTCATTTGTTTATTTAATAATAATAATAGTTTGAATCGTGTACACATTGATAAACTGACCGAAACACATGTGTAAGTGATATTGATTAAATTCATCTTTTATTATCCATTCTGTACTTTCTTTTCTTTATTCATTCTTCCTCATATCGTCGGATTCAATTCCAATTCCATTTTTACACATATATATATATATATATATATATATATGTGTGTGTGTGTGTGTGTGTGTGTGTGTGTGTGTGTGTGTGCGCACGCGCGTGTGTGTGTGTGTGTGTGTGTGTGTGTGTGTGTAAAATGAAAATGGAAGTGAATCCGACGGTATGTTGAAAAGAGAAAGAAAGGAAAGAAAGTATTGAAATGATAAAATAGGATATTTTAATCAATTTTACTTACACGTGTTTCGGTCATTTTCCTTCATTTATTATTGATATAATGGAATGACCCATCTCCCCCATACCTGAACAGTGGCAATGGTTCTAAACCACTATTTAAGAACACACAGATTACTCTGTGCAGAATTCACTTGAAGTACTTAGACGACGGACTCTTCTCCTAATACTCACGTGACCTAACTATATATCATATATATATATATATATATATATATATATATATGTGTGTGTGTGTGTGTGTGTGTGTGTGTGTGTGTGTGTGTTCCAGGTGATTAGGATTATTCCATGTGTAGTTTAACTGTAGTGATAGAGATAAACCTTAGTGAGAGCTCGATGTGCCTTGTGCCAGTGACTGGATGGACACAGCAATATATTCAATAAATGAAGTAAAAAAAAACAACTTTAAATTTGCAATAATCTATTTCACATGCTGCGGTAAGTTTTTTTTCCTTTTGTGTAATCTATGGGCCGGGTTAGCTCAGTCGGTAGAGCGTTCGGCTAGAAACCACAAGGTTCCTAGTTCGATACCGGTCCTCGCTAACTCAGCGTTATGAGTAGCACAGGGATCCGTGTTGTAAAGTAAGGAGCTGATGGTAGGTGTGGCGCTCCACCTCAGATGCCAAAACAATCTCCTTGGTCTAGCGCTATTGAAAAGGGGATAGACTCCCTCGCTGACTGGCTGATACTGACTTTAGGCCGCCCATACGACTTTACTTACTTTTTACTTATTGTGTAATCTGGTCGAAATAAAATATTACGGAATGACGGTTTGTTAAGTTTTTTTCTTTCTTTGAAAGTTAAATATTGCTCTGTATTTAATCTAGTTTATTGATTATTATACATTGAGCTCTCTTTAGGGATTTATAAAAATCCTTGTATGAGTCTATATGTTTGCACCTACAAGAGCAGACAGTATGGTTACACGTGAGATTTTGAGGATCCCAAATAGAATCATCCCTTACAACCTTTTGGATTACCTTACACACACACACACACACACACACACACACATATATATATATATATATATATATATATATATTTTAATAATCAATGAATTTAGGCGGGCATATATGTTCAAATGCAAGGCTAAACAAATCGAGAAAATGTCAATCCCTGAATGTACATTTCGACCTATTAGGTCTCATCAGCAATGTTATAGACATGGGAGACTGCTCCGCGTGTGACTCGAAGCAGGGATTGACATTTTCTCGATTTGTTTAGCCATACATTTGAACATATATGCCCGCCTAAATTCATTGATTATTAACTAATTAATTTTCAAAATTAGGTATGACTTCAATTAAGCACATATCCTCCAAAAATTGTCGGCTAAAAGCTATATAAAAAAATAAACACATTTGTTTGTTTACTTGATTAAACTAATGGATAGATAGATAGATAGATTGACTTTGCACGACGATGAAAGTATCTAGAATGGATCTCCATCAAACGGTTATAAAGTAAGGAGAGAGCGACGCATCTTTAACTTTCTGAACTTTCCTAGACTCCCGCTCGTTTACGCTGTACTTTTTTTCTTCGTTAGTTGCAAAGGAGACCTTTGGTTCTTTTTTATTAACTAAGAAGCCGAGGCGAGCAACAAGCAGCCCATGTTAACTAGCCACATTCTCATGGACTGAAATTAGCGTTTGTAGCTAAAAATACAGGAAAAGGCCTAGAATCGCGAATCCCCTCCATAACTACCCCCTCTCTCACTCACTCACTCACTCACTCACTCTTTCACTCTCTCTCCACCCTCCTCATCAGCCCCATCACCTTTTTGCCTGCTGCCTTCCTTCTCGTGTTACCATCTGCCTATAAAAGGCTTTTTAAGTTGGCCTCACAGACTGCTACTAAAATCGTCTAGCCATACGCTGTTCATCTTGGGCAACACGTAGTTGGTTGGAAGTTCTCATTTCTTGGTAAAGGGGAACCAGATCCATTTTGCAATTTTATCGAATTAATTAAAATAAAGTTTAAAAAATTTTAAACGCTTGCATCCGGAGCGGGAAGTGTCCGTAAGCGTTAGGGTGTCGTCCGCCCCGTTTGAAATTTAAATTTTCGACTTATTTCGGGTGAGTTTTAGCGGTTTTAAATAATTCTATCGGAAGTCGTCCCCCACCGTAGATTTGGCGCAGTATAAATAGACTGACAGCCCGGTGACGATGGTCCTTCCTATCTTAGATTATACAGTCATTCCTACGGACTGTCTCTCCCTTTGATCATTCCAATTGCAGAGATCTCTGGTGGCCATTATATTTTCGATTAAGGTAAGAATGGAATAATAATGCACATTTCAGTTTTTCACCTTGTGAAACCCCATTTCCCGCTTTTAAAAAATATAATCAACAACAACAACAAAAATTCAAAAACAAACACACAACAAAAAACAACATTTGCATGTATAAAATTCTTTACCCCTTTTTCTCTTTGCGTACATTTTGGTAAATTCTTCAGATTTTTGGGGTCTTATACTATTTGCGATTGAAAAGAAATTACCATTTTCAATATAATGAAAGAAATAACAAACAACAAAATATATCTTCGAAGACCTACATTTCTATAATTTTTCCCCTTATTCTCCTTTGAACATTTTGGTAAATTCTTCAACTTTTTGGTTTTTCAAATATCTATGATTGATTCCAAGTCTAAAGAAATTACCATTTTGAATATTATCAACAAAAAAAAAACAAAAAAAAAAAAAAAAAACAAAAAAAACATCTACCTAGATTCTTTCCTCTTTATTTTCCTTACGAACATTTTGGTAAATTCTTCAACTTTT
>CM042181.1:20072992-20095492 GCA_023376005.1 Doryteuthis pealeii | reverse complement strand
TTAATTAATTCCTATAATCAATCATATTAAAAATCGATTAATTATGATAATAATAATAATAATAATAATAATAATAAATCAGAGGAAGGATTGAAACCATTCAGAAAACTGCACTGCTGCAATCTGCCAGAATACTCAGAAGAGTCCTGGAGACCTGAGGAAACTTGCTGTCACTCAGACTCCAGTGAAAGACCATCAGCTAATGCTGATGTGAAAACTCAAAAGGAGTAAATAATAATAATAATCGAGTAATAATTGAGATTCGGTCTCAATTTGTCTGTAACCGAAACTACCTCACTGCTTAGGTTACATTACCCAAAATCCTCAATACATAGAATCAATTATTATTATTATAGCATAATTTATTTTCGCACCAGGGTAAGATGGTGGTCTTTTACTTGAGTCTGAGTGACAACAAGCCTCCTCAGGTGTCCAGGACTCTTCTGAGTATTCTTAACACTGCTGTTGGTCCCGGTTCTTCCTCCGATTTCAAGTTCCGCTAGTCTGCCCTCCAAATTCTTAGGGTCCGTTCCAAGGGCACCAACTACAATTGTTATTACTTTCACCTTAATGATCACCCTCCCTTTTTTAGTTCTCTGGCAAGGTCCAGGTATTTGTTTATCTTTTCGTTTTCGTTCATTTTCAACCTGTGATCAGCTGAGAGGGCAAAATCTACTCGTTGACAAGTTCTTGTTAATCGATATTATTATTATTATTATTATTATTATTGAACTAATGCAGAATAGCGCGCAAGAGATAAATACATTAGATTACGTATGAAAAGCATTGGATTTCAGTACATTCACGGATATTCTATTATTATTATTATTATTATTATTATTATTATTATTATTATTATTATTATTATTATCTCAGTACCGTGACTATAAGTTCTATGCATTTGTATAAAAGCACACAATCTCCAGATGAAATAAAAATGCGTGAAACTTATAGTCATGGGGCTGGCATAAGGATATATATGTATATATAACCTTAAAATTAACAGATATAAATTTATTTCAGCGTCTTGACTTTTTCAAACCTGATCTCACAATGGACAAGGATTACAAACCAGGGTGGATATTAATAGATTGGGGTGGAGTATTCAAGTGATATATATATATATATATATATATATATATATATATATATATATATATATATAGCATTATTTTTGGCTTTATCTTGCTCTGCTGGCCTGTATTTGAGCACTCTTCTGATTTAAGAAAAAAACTATTTGTTCATTTCACACACACACACACACCACACACACACCCTCTCTCTCTCTCTCTCTCTATATATATATATATATATATATATATATATATATATATATTATAGAGAGAGAGAGAGGGGGGGATAGATAGAGATAGATAGATAGATTGAGAGAGAGAGAGAGGGGCGAGATAGATAGATAGATGAGAGAGAGAGAGAGAGAGGGGGATAGAGAGAGAGGGGGGAGATAGATAGAGATAGATAGATAGATAGATTGAGAGAGAGAGAGAGAGAGAGAGAGAGAGAGAGAGAGAGAGAGAGATTGTGAAGTGATTTTTTGGGTCAGACACAGTGACAACTACATGAGTCATCCCAACAGAAAGCATTGGGTTCCCTAACGGCGTCTGATTACTTCAAATTAGCTTGTATCTCCAAATGTATACAAAGCGTCCGTACCCCCTACCTCCCCCTATCGCCACCCGCAAACACGAGCACCCTCACTCGCCCCCCTCCCCCACACCACACCCCACCCCACCCACCCACCGTAACAGATACTGCAGGCATTTACAGAACTCTGTTGCATTCGAGATGCTGATAAGCCCGAATATACTTATCTTGGAACACTGACAACATCACCTGCCGTTCGAGGCCCAGGTGCCCAACCCCCACCGGGGCCTTCAAGATTCCACCCCCGCACCCTAAAGGCAAGCGTCGCTGCTTTGCGAGCGAGCGAGCGAGAGAGGATGAGGAGGGGGGGATAACTTTTAATGCAGAGGGTGGGATGCTGAGAAATTCAGGATAGGTAGCTAGGTGTGCCGATTTCTTCGAGAGTAGGGTCTTTATTGTCAGGAATTTCTGGAGAGCACTTTGAAATAACACTGAACGGATATAAATACCTACCTGAAAAATGGTCTATTCTATCTAAGCATATTTCATATCTTTCTCCCATACCTGTCTCTCTAAATTTGTCCATCTATATGAATTCACCGAAGTTAAGCAGCGAAGAGCCTGTTCAATACTTAATTGGGTGACCACTTAAGCAATAGCAACCTGAATCCTTTGATTCGGCATTAATTAACCCTAAAAGGGTTGATATGCTGTAAAACAAAATAGCTAACCAATCTATCTATCTATCTATGTATCTATCTAAGTTTATTTAATATCTATCTTCACCGAAGTTAAGCAGTGATGGGCCTGTTCAGTACTTAATTGGGTGACCACTTAAGCAATAACAGGTAATGTAAGCAACCTGAGTCTTTGATTCGGTATTAATTAACCCTGAAAGGGTTGATATGCTGTAAAACAAAAAAGCCAACCAATCTATCTATCTATCTATCTAAGTTGGGCCTATATTTCTGTATACCTATCTATCTAAATCTATCTATCTATCTATCTATCTATCTATCTATCTAAGTTTCATATCTTTCTCTCATACCTGTCTCTCTAAATTTGTCCATCTATATGAATTCACCAAAGTTAAGCAGCGAGGAGCCTGTTCAGTACTTAATTGGGTGACCACTTAAGCAATAACAGGTAAAGTAAGCAACCTGAGTCTTTGATTCGGTATTAATTAACCCTAAAAGGGTTGATATGCTGTAAAACAAAATAGCTAACTAACCATCCATCTATCTATCTATCTATCTATCTATCTAAGTTTATTTCATATCTGTCGGCATACCTGTCTCTCTACATTTGTCCATCTATATAACTCTACTGAAGTTAAACAGTGAGGGTCTATCTATCTATCTATCTATCTATCTATCTAAGTTGATCATATATTTCTGTATACCTATTTATCTAAATTTATCTGTCTGTCTATCTGTCTCTCTATCTATCTATCTTAGTCTATTCATATCTATCTATCTATCTATCTATCTATCTATCTATCCTGGTGTGTTCATATCAATCAATCAATCAATCAATCAATCAATCTATCTATCTATCTATCTATCTATCTATCTAAGTTGATCATATATTTCTGTATACCTATTTATCTAAATTTATCGGTCTATCTGTCTATCTCTCTATCTCAGTCTACTCATATCTATCTATCTATCTATCTATCAATCCTGGTGTGTTCATATCTATCAATCAATCTATCTATATATCTATCTATCTATCTATCTAAGCTGATCATATCTTTCTGTATACCTATTTAGCTAAATGTATCTGTCTATCTGTCTATCTATCTATCTCAGTCTATTCATATCTATCTATCTATCTATCTATCTATCTATCAATCCTAGTGTGTTCATATCTATCAATCAATCAATCAATCAATCTATCTATCTATCTATCTATCTAAGTTGATCATATATTTCTGTATACCTATTTATCTAAATTTATCTATCCATCTATCTATCTAACTATCTATCTATCCCAGTCTATTCATATCTATCTATCTATTTATTTATCTATCAATCCTGGTGTGTTCATATCTATCAATCAATCAATCTATCTATCTATCTATCTATCTATCTATCTATCTATCTATCTATCTAAGTTGATCATATATTTCTGTATACCTTTTATCTAAATTTATCTATCTGTCTATCTATCTATCTCAGTCTATTCATATCTATCTATCTATCTATCTATTTATTTATCTATCTATCTATCTATCTATCTATCAATCCTGGCGTGTTCATATCTATCAATCAATCAATCTATCTATCTATCTATCTATCTATCTATCTATTTATCTATCTATTTAAGTTGATCATATATTTCTGTATACCTATTTATCTAAATGTATCTGTCTGTCCATCTATCTATCTCTCTATCTCAGTCTATTCATATCTATCGATCTATCTAAGTTGATCATATATTTCTGTATACCTATTTATCTAAATCTATCTATCTATCTATCTATCTATCTCAGTCTATTCATATCTATCTATCTATTTGTCTATCTATCAATACTAGTATGTTCATATCTATCAATCAATCAATAAATAAATCTATCTATCTATCTATCTATCTATCTCAGTCTATTCATATCTATCTATCTATCTATTTATCTATCTATCAATCCTAGTATGTTCATATCTATCAATCAATCAATCAATCAATCAATCTATCTATCTATATATCTATCTATCAATCAATCAATCTATCTATCTATCTATCTATTGGAATATGTCAATACCATTATTGTGGGTGCCCTTCGTGGTATAATGGTTTGTGAGTTAGATGACCAGATCATTGACAAAGAGATTGATCTTTGCAGGGAGCCCATACCTCTGAAATTCTGCTTGACTAAAATAAATAAATGACACTAGTTGATGAAACATTAAGAAAACGAGAGATCAATATTTGAATTTGATGACGATCCATACCCCCCACCCCCTAAAATATACCCCACCCCCTAAAATATACCCCAGCCCCTGAAATATACCCCCACCCCCTAAAATAGCTCAAATATCTACTGGTTCTTATATATACTAGCAAATATATGCACCCTCCGGGTGCAAGTATTTAAGTTTTAATATAATAAAATAACATATTAAATTAGAAAGGCTAATGAAACTGAATAAAAATGTAGATAAACAGATTTGAAACAGAGGGGGTATGATTGAAAAATAGAACAACTTTGAAATTAACTCTTCCATCTTTTTCCGTTACTCCCGTCTTTCATTGGTAAATTTTTCTAATTTAACTGTTTAGTTAAAATAGGAAGTAAAGAATAATATTAGTTATTTCTTCTTGTTAATGGATTTCTTTTAAGATTTATTGAAGAGATTTTTACTCATATTCATTAAGATAAAACCAAACAATTAGAAATCAATAATACTAAGCATGTATTTATTAAAATTGAATTTTTAATATCTATATGCAAATTAGCATTCCCATTCATACTGTAAACCGCTATTTTGTTGTATATATAAATACAATTACATGTTATTAGTATGTAGATATAGTCAACAGTATAAGTAATGTAAAACAATTTTATTAATAATTGAGGTATAAATAAAAATAAAATCATGGTAAATGTAATGTAAATAACAAAAGGAATTGTGACTTGTATAGTAATATAGTTTCGGTTACAGACAGACAAACACACAATCTCCATTATAATAAGATATATTTACCAACTCCTCCGCATGAGCAGGATACGACACAAGGTCAATTTCTTAAGCGGAGTTCAACAGGTTTGAATTCAGAGTTTTCCTTCTCCTAGACTGGTTACCTAGCCATGGTTAAAGAACCCAGTCTGCCCTGCTATTTACCATAGCTGGAGGGAGAGTAGGATTCATACCTTTCCCAAGGGTATTATCGCTAAGTGAAAATGCAATTAACACGTCCAGGATTTGAACTCGGGGCGACGAGCCCATTTCCCATGACTTTAACCATTACACCACGTGTATCTTCCGTAATTCACAATTTCAATATTACAAATAAAACAAACATGTAACTTCTTTTTTTCTTCTTAATTCATTTTAATTTTCCGTTGGGCATTTAAGCGATGTACGATCATTTGGAATCTTTCATTTGTTAAAAATTCGGTGAAATAAAATGGGACAAATAAGAAATCTGCGATTAAGCGACACCAGACACTGGATTTACATTTTTGCGTTGCATTCTTGGACGATTTGGACGGTCTCACTTTTAACAAGAGGATTTTGCAGGATGATAACGGACATGCGATTTAGGAACAACCGTATCATATTGTAATATTGAATAGAAATGACAGGAGATGGAACTGCTGCTGCAATAAATATGATTAGCGTGTAGCTATTGGTGTAACTATGAAAGTGGATTCCTTTGAAATCTAATAATAATGGAGATTTGGTCTCTATTTGTTTGTAACCAAAACTACGTCACTGCTTACGTCACAGAATCCAAAATCGTCAATACATAGAATAAAGAACAATTACGTGCCGGTTTAGCTCAGTCGGTAGAGCGTTCGGCTAGTAAACCACAGGGTTCCTAGTTCGATACCGGCCCTCGCCAACCCAGCGTATGAGTAGCACAGGGATCTGTGCGGTAAAGCAAGGAGTTGATGGTAGGTGTGGTGCTCCACCTCAGACGCAAAAACAATCTCCTTGGTCTAGCGCTAGTGAAAAGGGGATAGACTCCCTCGCTGATTGGCTGATACCGACTTTAGGCCACCCCGACGACTTAATATTGATAAAATAAATAAAAGCTGTTCCTTATAATTCAACGTTTCAATCCTTTCCATTGTAATAAATAATCTATATATTATTTAAATGAATAAACTATATAAACTATGAAATTAATTAAAGAATTATGTTAATTTAAATAGAGAAAATTATTTGTGGAATTTTTTATCAATTTTTAGAATTATTTTATTTTTACTTACGCCGTTTTTTCAGCAACAAGAAGTTAACTAAAAAGTTTACAAATAAATAAATACTTACGATTTGTGTAAAATTTATGTGCAAAATATTCAAAATAATTATCTAATTAATGATTTATTTGAGAGGGACAGAATTAAGTTTGATTTCAAATTGTTTTATTTATTTATTTATTTATTTATTTATTTATTTTACTCCTTTAATAAATTTCATGATTTTACTTCGGATACAAACCCTCTGACATTGAATTTTTAAATCCACGCCAGTCAGGCAGTATCTTTTAAAAATTAATTTATACACCGCTCGGAGGGTGTTTTTTTTTAATTTTTAATTTTTATTTATTTTGCTAGTAGATGTAACGACATAAATGTGGGGGATGGATCTCATATGTGATCTATTTATTTGTATTTTCTGCTACTTTTACTTATTCTGCCGCTGCAATAAATATGATTACCGTGTAGCTAATGACGTGACTATGAAAGTGGATTCCTTTAAAATAGATGTAACGACCTATTGAATACAACCCTTTCATTTGCTTCTGTAATACGCCCGCAGAGTCAAAGCTTACCGACTTAGATAAGAGGCGCAACCATTTTGGTCGTAAATAGGACAGAGATAAAGAATTTAAAAAAAAAGAAAAAGGACTCCTTTTTGGTTTTAAATATCCACTCGAAATATCAAACAAACATGGCTTCTCTAATGGCGATTCTTGTTCTTCTAGTGGAATTTTTGGAGAAAGACACTTTTTTACTATCAAGATTAATGGTCATCGAGGCGTATCAAAAACACCACCGCCCTGTCGGTGGGGCGTTAGAATGCACCGACTGCACCTCTGCAGAGGGATAAGACTCCCCCAATGGGGCAACCTGTTGGCCGTGGGTGGCGACCAGTGATGCTTAGGATAGAGCCCAGGTGGATGAGCAGTTCGTGACATGCAATACTCCACTTTGGCCCTATCTTGGATAGACGGGCGGTCGGAGAGGTCCCCTCCGATCAATCGGCTGGTCACATTAAGCCCTAGCACCTATATGATTTTCCCAACCTTATTGCCCTTATGGCAAGCCCCAACCCCTTTTTATCATATGGGTGCTAGAAGGCGGTGGCTGCGGGTCTACATGTCCTGGGAATGACGTTAAACTCTATCTGATGGTGAGGTTCCAGTTTTGGAGGTTTGGGGAATGTGGAGCACCCCATTCATCACCATTGCTCCCTGCTCCACTCTGACCCGGAGTGGTAGTACCTGTTAGGGTCCCATCTATGGGTTAAATAGAAAAATGTATTTATAAAAAAAAGTGTATTATCCATTAAGAATTGATTTATTTCAAAACTTTATCGGCATTAAATGACCCACTGAGGTTGATATGACGTAAAACAAAACAAACCAAAACCAAACCAAAAACACCAATTCCATTGAATTGCTTTCTTAGAATTTTTTCCTGTGGCTCTTCAAAAATCATCCAAATATTTTAAGATCCAAAACAAAATATTTATAACTTATTAGTTAAATCCTGGAGGAAGCTGTTTGCATTTCCCATGGGGAAGGGTATGAAGGCAAATGAAGGATTAGATAACCCATAAGGAGCTGATATGCCTTTAAACAAATAAACAAAACTTTGACAAATGAATCAAATTTCAGCATTAAATAACCCATAAAGAGTTGATATGCCATTAAACAAATAAACCAAACCAAACCAAACCAAACCTTAAAACATTTATCAAATTTTGGAATTGAATAACCCAGAAGGAGTTGATATGCCGTTAAATATATAAACTAGACCCAACCAAACATAACCATTTCTCTAAAATAATAAGAATATATTTGACAACAAAATCAGCCATTTTCTTTACAAAACCGACCTTCATTTTTTTCTTTATTTATTTGTTCATTATTAAATATCTTTCTGAGTTTATTTTCGATTGATTTTGTAATTTTATCAAATAACCAAATTCTAAACCAGAAATATACATCGTCAACATGTCCTGGGTATGGCACTAAACTGCATCTAATGGTGAGGCTCATGTTCTGAGGATTGTAGAAGGGGGGTCCTTCATTTTAGGGTGCCATCTATGGATCAAATAGATCTGTTTAAAAATTATTTCTGTTCCATAGGACCATGTGCAAAAAAAAAAAAAAAAAAAAAAAAAGATTAAGAAATAGCTCTACAAAAATGAGAATATAAATGTACACTGAATGCAATTCCCTAACCTCTAGGCATAAAATAACCCTCGACCAGACAACATACTATTAAAATCAATCAATCTTAATCTCACCTTCCTATATTTTAAATGTGACAAGTGTGTATTTACCCAACCCTTCCGCCATGTAACGCTAGGGTAAGTTTAAAGCGGTTTAAGGTGGTGTCAAATATAGCTTAGCCCCGTCGGCATACCCCTTCTTTTTTTGTTCGTAGTTGGCCTACTGCATCAGGCAGTAAACGCGACCCTGTCCCTTTTAGACCTGTACAAAGTCAAGAAGGGTTAAAATGTTCTAATCTTGCAAGCCTTTCACAGTGAGTTCGACCCTCGCGAAGATGCTCTTCATAAGTGGCCTTGAACCAGACTCGGTCCCCAGTGCTATTAAAATAATTCTGATCTCGTTAGTCACTCATAGTGGGTTTGATAGTTGCTCTATAAATGTGACCTTGTACCATACTTGGCTTATCTTCACAACGCCCTAAACACACACACACACACACACACAAATAAAAGTAAAGTCGGCGGGATGGCCTATTGTCGGTATCAACCTGACAACGAGGGAGTCTATACCCTTTTCACAAGAACTAGACCAGGAAGGTTGTCTTTGCATCCGAGTTGGAGCGCCACACCTACCACCAGCTTATCACTTTACTGCACAGATCCAAACTGCGCTACTCATGTGCTGAGCTGGCGAGAGCCGGTATCGAACCCGTAACCTTGTGATTGCGAAGCGGATGTTCTACCGGCTGAGCTAAACCGATCCTTACATCCCTCCCCCCAATGTATATTTACCTGAAAAGAAGGCGCCTCCCATGGTGCTATGATAAATAATCTAGTTTAGCAGATTCATCACCTTGTGCCACACTAAGTTAATCTTAGTAATGGTTAATGAGCTAATCTAGCAGATCCATATCACTCCAAATTCGTGGCCTTGTGCCAGGCTATACATAGTAGATACCTATTCATCATTACTGACTCGGTTCTTATTAGGGGCGTAGCTAGAGATGGTGGGAGCTAGAGGGGTCGCTTGGCTTTTTGAGAGACCCCTCCTAATATTTACGGACTTATTTTGGTATAATGTCAGTAGGAATTCAGTAGGGGGCTTCCGTTGGAGATGGGGAGGGGGCGTCTTCAAATGCCCCCCTCCACATTCTCTCAGCAGCACCCTTGGCTGTTATGAATTGCTAGAAGCGGATAAGTATTTGTGCAGGTAACAGTGCCCCCCCCCCTTTGCTTGACCTTGCCGTTCCTATCTCAATGCCCTAGATTACACCACCTCACCCACCTGCAGTCACGTGACAGAATAGTTCTTGATATATATATATATATATATATATATATATATATATATATATCAGCTTACTTACCTGAGTACTACGTCCCAACCCTGTTCTTATAACTACCTACCAACCAACCAGCGGGGGGGGGGGTGCTTGTCTAACTAACAACCAGCAACACTTTTTTTTTAATTTACCCAACCCCTCCGCCACGTGCAGGATGTGACACAAGGTCCATATTTAAGCGGAGTACTGCTGGCTTGAATTCTGTGTTTTCCTTCTCCTAGATTGGTTGTCTTACCAAGGCTAAATAACCCAGTCTGTCCTACTATAGCTATGGAGAAAGAGGAGAGGCATTCCTGCCTTTTCCAAAGGGTATTAGCGCGAAATGAAATGCAAACAGCCTCGTCCAGGATTTGAACTCAGGTCGCCAATTTCAATTAAGCTTCAAGTATCTAGACTTGCTGTCACTCAGCCTCCAGTGAACCACCGGCTAAGGCGGGCGTGAAAAACTCTAATGAGGTAATAATAATAATAATAATAATAATAATAATAATAATAAAATTGAGACCATCCAGACAACAGCATTGTTGAAATCAGCTGGAATACTCAGGAGAGTCCTGAAGACCTGAGGAGACTTGATGTCACTCAAACACCAGTGAAAGACCATCAGCAAACGCTGATCTGAAAAACTACTACTACTACTACTAATAATAATAATAATAATAATAATAATAATAATGAATCTGATCTTATTATAATGGAGATGTTGCGTCTGTCTGTAACCGAAACTACGTCACTAACAATGTCACAATTCCCTTAGTCATTTACGTCATATTCTCAATGGATATCAAATAGTCATTATTTAATCTTGATTAGGATCTTACTTAATAACATTGCCTCTATCAAAGTCTAGCTGAGATAGATTTGCCTCAAAACAGCCCATGTTATTAATGTATTTAAAATCCTGCAATGTGTGTTATATATCATTAAAAAATAAATGTTTACATAATGGATGTGACACAAGGTCAATTTCTTAAGCGGAGTTCAACTGGTTTGAATTCAGAGTTTTCCTTCTCCTAGACCGGTTGCCTAACCAAGGTTAAAGAGCCCAGTCTGCCCATAGCTGGGGGGGGGGGTAAATTCATACCTTTCCCAAGGGTATTAGCACTAAGTGAAATGAAATTAGCACGTCCAGGATTTGAACTCGGGGCGACGAGTCCATTTCCCATGGCTTTAACCATTACACCACGCGCTTCCCTATGCGTACGTATATATGTATATAAGGCTCTGTACTATTCACAGTTCACAGGGTTCGGCTGGGTGCCTTCTGACATATCTATCACCACTCCCAGAGAGAGCGCCCCCCCCCCGTGCTTCCGCTGCTGATAAAGAAGAATTTGTTCTTTGCTTGAAATTTTATGAATTAGTCTTTGTACTAAATTAGATTCACTGGATGTTTACTTTAAAGTAATTGGGTCATTCAATAAATATGGTGAAATATTGCCTAAGGAGTCGGCAGTTGAAAGCACTGTCTCACTGGTACATCTTTTTTAAGGAAATAAATAGTGATGTCCCAGAAGAGGGTCATTCAATAAATAAGTGAAATATTGCCTAAGGAGTTGGCAGTAGAAAGCACTGTCTCACTGGTACATATCTTTTAAGGAAATAAATAGTGATGGGTCTTTTCCAGAAGAGGGCCATTCAATAAATCAGGTGAAATATTGCTTAAGAAATTGGAAATAGGAAGCACTGATTACAGTTGTACCCTTTTCAAGGAAAACAATAGTGATGGGTCCTTTCATGTCCCAGAAGAGAGTTATTCAATAAATATGGTGAAATATTGCCAAAAGAATTGACAATAGGAAGCACTGTCTCACTGTTACATCTATTTTGGGGAAATAAATTGTGATGGTTCCTTTCATGTCCCAGAAGAGGGTCATTCAATAAATATGGTGAAATATTGCCTAAGGAGTCGGCAGTAGAAAGAACTGTCTCATTGTTACATCTTTTTTAAGGAAATAGTGATGAGTCTTTTCATATCTCAGAAGAGGGTCATTCAATAAATATGGTGAAATATTGCCTCATGAGTTGGTAATAGGAAACACTCTTTACAGTTGTACTTTTCAAGGAAATCAATAGTGATGGCTCCTTTCATGTCCAGAAGAGGGTCATTCAATAAATATGGTGAAATATTGCCTCATGAGTTGGTAATAGGAAACACTCTTTACAGTTGTACTTTTCAAGGAAATCAATAGTGATGGCTCCTTTCATGTCCCAGAAGAGGGTCATTCAATAAATATGGTGAAATATTGCTTAAGAAATTGGCAATAGGAAGCTCTTTTTACAGTTGTACCCTTTTCAAGGAAATCAATAGTGATGGCTCCTTTCATGTCCCAGAAGAGGGTCATTCAATAAATAAGAGGGAATATTACCCCAGGAATTGGCAACAGGAAGTACTGTTTATATTTGCATCTGTTTCAAGGAAATCAATGTGATGCGTCCTTACATGTCACACAAGACTATCACCGGGATCTTCTATACTGACCGCTGTGCCCATGATATATATATATATATATATATATATATATATATATATATATATATATATATATATATATAATCCAAAAGTCCAGAGAAGAAATCTTCCTTACGACACAAGAGTTTTATTTTAAAAAACCTGTCGCAGTTTGAGAGCTCAATGTGTGCTCTTAATGTTAGAGTCACAGAGCAAATATATAAGTAAAGAAATAACAAAAGACTTAGAGATTTAGCATTATAGTCTATTTCAGGGAGCTTTTAGCATTATAGTTTTTTAGTTTATAGTTTTTCATACGCATCTGATGAGTCGGGAGAGTTAAACACTTTGTCTAAGCTCCCTGAAATAGACTATAACGCTCAATCTCTAAGTCTTTTGTTATTTCTTTACTTATATATATATATATATATATATATATATATATATATATATATATATATATATGGGAGAAACATCAACACCCTTTAGACTAAGACTAAATAACCACAAATCCACTATAAATCTCAAATCCCCGCATAGTACAATAGCACTTCATTTTAGCACCTTATCACACAACCTTACACACCTCAAATGCATCTTATTAGAACACGCATTTCCCACAACGCAATCTAGAAAACTATCAGAAACTAAATGGATTCTAAAATTACAAACGCACATGAAGGGATTAAACGCAGATATCGGAATTCTCCGTTATTACAAATATTTTACAAACGCTGCCACTGTCGATAACAACAGAGACAAAGAAACCGTTGAACAGTAATAACATTTGACAAAGGGTATCTAACGAACCTGAAAATTTATGGGAAAAATAATTAAAAAATAAGTGAATCCAATACTCCATAATATCGAGTTCATTCATTTATTTATTTTTAATGCTTCACAATAACGCCCAATTTAAAAAACACATTTTTTTAAATATATATATATATATATATATATATATATATATATATATATTGTGTGTGTGTGTGTGTGTGAGTATGTTGTCACCTTATCCCCACGTCCTTTATCGAAATCAAAAGTCAAATACGTCTACCATTTTTACTTACAAGATTTTTTTTTTACTCTTCTGATATTTAATATTGCGGACATACCAAATTACCTTTCAAGGGGTTCTTTCTGGTTTTTACCTTCTGTAGACTCCCCCCGCCCCCAACGCCGTCCTCTCTCCACCTCCCCCCTCATTAACCCTTTCCCTACCCCAACCACACGGCCCCCACTTCTTTTTTTTTCCATTTTTTTTTTTTTGAAACATCAGTTCTGTGCTACCTGTCACTCACAGCAAGGGATCTCAAGGGCTCTGTGGGGGGGGGTTGTGAAGAAAAGGGGCCGCATAGTGGATAAGCAGCATAGCGAGCAACCTAGTAAAAGACCTTAAAACATGGCGCACCAAATATATACATGGTATCATCAAGGTGCCTGGACTCTTTTCTTCTTCTTCTTTCTGTCAGAGAGAGAGAGAGAGAGAGAGAGAGAGAGAGAGAGAGAGAGAGAGAGAGAGAGAGAGAGAGAGAGATGAAATTCTTGCCGACTGTTGCTTAGCAACAATTCCAAGAAAAAAAAAGAAAGAAAGATAACGGGTGAATTCTTTCTTCTTCTTGATTCTACCTAGCATATCGTATACCAAACTCGGGGGTTTAAAAATAGCACTAATTCTTCTGCCTGACTCTTGCGCCACGCGCTGAAGGTGCGCGTGCGTGGGGTGGGTGGGGCTGGAGAAGAATTGGTGGAGGATGGGTGAGTGATGGGGGGTGGGGGGCTCGCTCTTTTACAGCTGTTTTTTTGTGCGTTCTGGCAGCTGTAATATACATGTGGGAGTCGACAGGAAAGTGAGCCCTTGTTTAAAATTTCTCGGAAGTCTCCAAGGAGAAACAGGAGATATATTTCTCTTTCGTTTTTTTCTTCTTAATTTAGGGAATTCTGCGTCTATCAACATAAATGCCCCGTAAATTTTGGGGATATTAAGGTGAATCAAATATTTTAGCAATATTTTTGGTAACGTGTAGTGCAATTCGGGAGCGGCAGGTGCTTTTGCCATCGAGGTCGTGAAGGTGACCAACTGACATCTATCGATCTATCTATCTATCTATCTATTTCTATAGAGGGCAGTATATATACACATTCAGTATCACCAGAACTTGCTTTTTTGTGCAAAAATAATTAAGATTTTATATATATATTCGTGAAGATATTTAAAAATTAGGATTTTAATCGTAAGAGAAGAGAGAGTTAGTGATGGCATTTGTTATTAAAACATAAACAAATCAATTATAGAAGAGGTCGTGAAGGTGACCTACTGACATCTATCTATCTATCTATCTATCTATCTATCTATATATATATATATATATATATATATATATATATGTATATATATATGTATATATATATATATATATATATATATATGTATATATATATGTATATATATATATATATATATATATATATATATATATATGAAGTGAACAAACAATGTGTTTGAAATGGCGAAGGCCGACAATTTTTGGGAGATTATCTGCTAGTGTAATGGTTAGAGCCTGACAGGTAGGGTTCGAATCACACACAAAGCACTGCCCTGTCTATAGCTCTGCTGATGAGGCCTAATAGGCTGAAATGTACATACAGAAATTGACTTTTTCTCGATTTATTTACGCTTTACATTTAAACCGATATGCACGCCTAATTCATTTAATTATAATTAATTAATTAACAAATTAGGTATGACTTTAATTAAGCATATATATATATAGTGTACACTATAATAAATAAATACAGCTCTTACAAAAGTAATCGAGCACTTTATTCTCATTTATCCAATACTAACAAAGGACTAACAATATATATATTATATATATATATATATATATATATATATATATATAGTTGTGTGTATGTATAAATTCATATATTTACTAGCCCCTCCGCACAAGCCAGATGTGACACAAGGTCCATTTCTTAAGCAAAGTTTGACGGGTTTGAATCCAGAATTTTCCTTCTTCTAGACTGGTTGCCTAACCAAGGTAAAGAGCCCATTCTTCCCTACTATTTACCCACAGCTGGAAGGAGAGTCGGTAGATGCACACACTTTTATGTGTGTATGTCCGGCTAAAACTACAAAAATAAGACAATTAACGACAAAGTACATAATATACACACATTAAATATCACCAGTTCTTGCTTTTTGAGCAAAAATAATGAAGATTTGAAATAGGAGACATTGATTTTTCTTTTCAGTGTGTCTGAGCACTGTTTTATGGCGCCCCCTAGACGTGTTTATTTATTTATTATTATTTGGCACAAATATTCAAAAAAAATTGATGAAAAAGAATTAGGTAATTTTCACATTTAGTTGTCAAAATTCCTAGCAAATAAGGCAATTAGAGTGACCTCCTTGACTTTCGCTTTGAAACAAGCCGGTATCCATTTTGAAAGTCCCCGTGCGAAATACACAAATCTTAGAAACTTTTTCGAAAGCAATACAACTGCATGCTTTAACACAAAAATATCATAAAATGTGTTCTTAATAACAATTAAGTTCATTTCAGATAATGCGCACGCACAATTTTATGCTAGGAATTTAGCCAACTAAAGGAGAAAATTACCAAGAATTATCTATTTCGGCAGTTCCATCAAGCTCTGGAAATTGTCTTCATACAATCACGGATAATCCTTTACGAAAGAAATATTCAAAAAACATTTCTGGAAACTAAAAGAAAAAAATCAAAATCAACAACTGAAAAGGCAAATCATAAAAAGTAAAAAACAAAACCCATCAGGATTAAAAAAAAAACAAATACCATCTTTGTCTGGAGGAAAAATAGCAATGATAAAATTTAAAAACCGAAGAAACAACTGAATAAAAGAAATGAAATCATATTCAAATGTAAACATGCAAATAACTTTAAACTTAGATAAATCATACAAAACACCGAAAATCGGAACATAAAGTACATAAATACATGTCAGAACATGCATATTCAGAAGTTAAAAAATCAAATTTGAAAACTGCGACTTCACAAACATGACCAACACGGGCACACCATAAAATTTCTTAAAATGGCGAGTGTTTCCTTGCTCATGAGTTGGCGTATCTAACAAACGCGGAAGGAGGTATTTGAAAAAAAAAGTGGAGAAAAAAACTACAAAAATCAGTGAAACGGGAAGGTCATTCCAATAAGACCAGATGTGAGGTCTTCGAATTTGTAAAAACAAAAAAACAGACTGACGATGCAAAGAAATGCCGAAATAGATTTATATCTGTACCAAAGTATTATATATATATATATATATATATATATATATATATATTAACCGAAGGTGGACCTTAAAAAATCCCTGATCACATCACCCTAAATGCGCTCCGACCAGACATGGTCATTTTCTCGGATGTAACCAAACTCGTGACCACGCGGGGATAAACAGATTCATTGTGTGAGAACCATTTGCAGGAAGTTCATGATAGCTGGAGAGTTGGATTACAATCGGACGCTTTTGAAATGGTATCAGGGGCAACCAGTCTAGGAGAAGGAAAACTCTGAATTCCAACCTGTCAAACCCAGTTTAAGAAATTGACCTTGTGTCAGTATGTGACACAAGGTCAAGGAACACTTGAAACCATACAACTGTGTGCAAATTATTTGTATCAGAGAGTAATATTTGATATCATATAACTGCTAATTATTTTTGTTTAAAATAGTTACTTGAAGCTATAATTGTTTACTAAGGATTATTATTATTAGTTACTTGAAACCATATAACTATATGCAAATTATTTCTATTAAGAATAGTTACTTGAAGCTATAATTGTTTACTAAGGATTATTATTATTAGTTACTTGAAACCATATAACTGTGTTATTTCTATTAAGAATAGTTACTTGAAGCTATAATTGTTTACTAAGGATTATTATTATTAGTTACTTGTGTAGGAATATACATTTTTACTAAGGATTATTATTATTAGTTACTTGAAACCATATAACTGTGTGCAAATTATTTGTATTAAGAATAGTTACTTGAAGCTTTAATTGTTTACTAAGGATTATTATTATTAGTTACTTGAAACTATATAACTGTGTGCAAATTATTTGTATTAAGAATAGTTACTTGAAGCTATAATTGTTTACTAAGGATTATTATTATTAGTTACTTGAAACCATATAACTAAGTGTAAATTATTTGTATTAAGAATAGTTACTTGAAGCTATAATTGTTTATTAAGGATTATTATTATTAGTTACTTGAAACCATATAAATCCGGCAAAAATGAAAGCTAAACATGGCGGCCGTATTATATTAATGGCAGATTGTTCGTTCCTAGTCACGTGATTTGAAAGTTATCGTAATGACGTCATGCGTGACGTAGCCCCCCCTCTTTCCTCCTCCAAGGAAAAAAATGTCTGAACTCTTTGCAAAATCATCTCTTTCTTTCTTTTTCTTTTTGGTTCAATATAAGTCTGTATTTTCTTTTTAACTTTCATACTTAGCTTCTTAGCTAAGATAATGCGTGTGTCTAAAATTAGACACTCCAATTGGACATATTTAACGACTTGGTGGTTACCGACATTATATATACTAGCAAATATATGCACCCTCCGGGTGCAAGTATTTAAGTTTTAATATAATGAAATATATTAAATTAGAAAGACTAATGAAACTGAATAAGAATGTAGATAAAAAGATTTTGAACAGAGGGGGTATGATTGAAAAATAGAACAAATTTGAAACTAACTCTTCCATCATTTTCCGTTACTCCAGTCTTTCATTGGTAAATTTTCCTAATTTAACTGTTTAGTTAAAATAGGAAGTAAAGAATAATATTAGTTATTTCTTCTTGTTAAGGGATTTATTTTAAGATTTGCCCCGAGATTTTTGCTCATATTCATCAAGATGAAAGCAAACAATTAGAAATCAATAATACTAAGCATATATTTATCAAAATCACATTTTTAAGATCAATATGCAAATTAGCCTTCCCATTCATACTGTAAACCGCTATTTTGTTGTATATATAAATACAATAGCATGTTATTAGTATGTAGATATGGTCAACAGTGTAAGTAATGTAAAACAATTTTATTAATAATTGAGGTTCAAATTAAATATAAATAAAATCATGGAAAATATGATGTAAATAACTATGTTAATTGTGACTCGATTAGTAATATAGTTTCGGTTACAGACAGATAAACCCACAATCTCCATTATAATAAGATATATATATATATATATATATATATATATATATATATATATATATATATATATGAACATTTCGCCCACAAGACCAGGCGTTCTATTTGCGTCTCGTTCGATAAAATCTTCGTCTCTAACCAACAAAAATGCTGGTCTAAAAAGGGAAAGAAAAAAAAAACAATAACGACAGAAATCAATAAAACCAAGTAATTATTTATTAAACTCGGTTTTGTTAAAACCGGTATGCAAATTATTCAAACCGTATATGTAAACATTTATTTCTTAGTATATAACGCACATCGCAAGATTTTAAACATTTATAATGTGGGGTGTTTTAAGGCAATTAAGATTAAATTGTAATTATTTGATAGCCATTGAGAATATAACATAAATAACTAAGGGAAGTGTGGCGTTAGTAGTGATATAGTTTCGGTTACAGACAGACAGGCATACAATCTCCATTATAATAAACTAGTACAAAATAAAAAAAACACCACACGGGCGATGTAAAAATAGATTTTTGAAACATATTGCCTGAGGTGGGAGTAAAAAATTCAATGTCAGCGAGTTTGTACCCTAAGTAAGTAAAATCATCAAATTCATTAAAGGATTAAAAAATAAAACAATTTGAAATGTAAACTTTAAATATGTATTAAAATAAAACAAACTATATATAGATATATAATACCAGTCATGTATTTATTAAAACTTGTTTTAAAAAACAATGAGGACTGTCTTATGTTGCATGTTCAAATTTTGAGTGTATTTATTCTGTTATGACGATTTTGGGTAATGTGACGTAAGCAGTAAGATGTAATTTTTGTTACAGACAAAAACCGGAAGCGAATCTCCATTATTAATAGATATTTGAACATTTCGCCCACAAGAACAGGTACTTTATTTGTGGCTCGTTCGATAAAGCATTCGTCATGCCTTTAAATCCAACAAACCAACCTAAAATTTGAATACCCATCTCGAATTAATAAAACAATACGTCTTTGGCATAAAATGACCCAACAAAGGTTGACATGTCATAAAATCCAACCAGCCAGCCAGCCAACTGAGCTGAACCCCTTGAGAGAAATAGTTTTATTCATTCACTGATGAAATAAAAAAATTGAGTATTCATGAGGAATGAATAAAATAAAAAATGTCTTTGGCATAAAATAACCCAACAAGGTTTGACATGCCGTAAAATCCAACCAACAAAAAAATCTTAGATCCACGTAGAAATGTAAATCTGAAAATACAATGAACGTGATTCCCTAACCCCTGGGCATAAAATAACCCTAGACGTGTTGACATCAAAAGAAATGAAGCAATTTTATTGGCACATTGCTGGTGACATTATAAAGAACAAATATACTATAAATTCATCTATTAGTATTATCTGCGTTATTCGGACTATTGTTCTCATCTCATTGTTATCTGTACAACGTTTCGGCCGATGTGCCCTCCGGCCTTCTTCAGGTATTTCTTGTCGGACTCGGGAACCTTCTCAGACTCGGGAACCTTCTTTTCGAACTCGGGAAGTTTTTTGTCGTAGTTGAGGACAATAGTCCGAATAACACAGATAATACTAATCATCAAGCCTCATCTCAAACATTCAGAGAAATTCATCTATATATTTATACTCGTGTTCCTTATTTGTACGACCGTTATCATCTTGCAATACCTTCTGGTTAAAAATGAGACCGTCCAAATGAAACTAAAAAAAGGTGAATCCTGATTATCTCGTATCGCTTATCTGCCGATTTCTTATTTCTTTCGAGTACCCTCAGCTAAATAATGGACTATTCCGTTTTTATTATAAAGAAAGAAAGGAAAGAAAAAGGACATGCTACATAAAAAATAGAAAGAAAGAGAGTAGTGGAAAGTTAGAGAGAGGGGGTGAGTGTGGGGAAGCGATAACGCTAATCTGTTTCAAGCGAACATAATGAAAAGATGAAAAGAAGGAAAGAAAGAACAAAAAGAGTGAGAGAGAGTTAAATCAAGATTATTATATTTTTACATATCGAACTATTTTCAATAGCTCTTAAGTAAACATATTGTTATGGGTGATATACCCTATAGACTATAGTGGAATGCGCCGACGGTTACTATAAGTAACAGGGACAATTATGGCTTGAGAGGGCGCCAATGCGAGTCAGCTCGTAACTCTATTTGTCGGACGTAATTCCCACTTCTCTGTACTGTAATTGTCTACTCTTTTGTTAATACTTTTTCCTACATTTGTTACCCGTCGTTTTGTCTTATTATTGACCCCTTGAAACTCCACAACACATATCAAACGTTGTAATAATTAAATTGTCCTACTGTGGTATATCCACAGGTCCTGCTAGTACACACGTATTTTTCTATGAATTAGCAGTATATGAAAGGGGTACAAAAAGGAAAAATGGCAAGTATGTGTAATATAGCCATGTGGCTTGACCGTCTCCCCTTGTAATGTTACCCATTGCAGGCTGGTGGGGAAGAGATGTATTCACACATTTCCCAAGGGCATTAGTACGAAGTGAATGCAGACAGCATCGGCCAGAATTTGAACCCGGCACACCGGTTCCATTTCCCCTGCCGATAACCATTGCGCCACCTGCGCACCCACAGCAGCTTCAAAAGTCGCAAGTAGTGAATTCAAGTAGCAGTGGGCTTTCAAAAGTAACCCAATTCGCTATTTGTAACCCAATGTGCTAACAGTGCTTAGTAGCTTATCAGGGCAAGGATCTGAGTCAGATTCTTGCCCTGATGAGCTACTAAGCGAAACTGTTAGTAGGTATATCTGACTCATTAGGTTTAACTTTATTATTTGCTCAACTTAGGTATTGAGCACTCTTTACATTTTAGTTTTAGTTAATCCTAGTGGTTTATATATATATATCTTATTATAATGGAGATTGTGTGTTTTTCTGTCTGTAACCGAAACTACATTACTACTCAAGTCACAATTCCCTTCGTTATTTACATCACATTCTCCATGATTTTATTTATATTTAAACCTCAATTATTAATAAAATTGCTTCACCTTTTCATTAGTGTTGTCCATATCTACATACAAATAACATGCAATTGTATTTATATACAAAAAATAGCGGTTTTACAGTGTGAATGGGAAGGCTAATTTACATATTGATATTAAAATGTGATTTATTAAATATGTGCTTAGTATTATTGATTTCTAATTGTTTGGTTTTATTTTAATGAATATAAGCAAAAATCTCTTCAATGAATCTTAAATGAAATCCATTAACAAGAAAAAATAACTGTCATTTTATTCTTTATTTCCTAATTTAACTAAATAGTTAAATAAGTAAAATTCAGCAATGAAAGACGGGAGTGATGGAAGAGTAAGTTTCATTTCTATTATACCCCCACTCTGTTACATATCTTTTTATCTGCCTTCTTATTAGACTTTCTAATTTAATACGATATTTCATTACATTAAAACTTAAATACTTGCACCCGGAGGGTGCATATATTTGCTAGTATATATATATATATTTGGGAGAATATGTGCTTAATTGGAGTCGTACCTAATTTTGAAAATTAATTAATTAATAATTAATTAGGCGGGAATGCCTATTTAAATGTATGGCTAAACAAATCGAGAAAAATCAATCTCTGTATGTACATTCAAATCACGCACAGGGCGGTCTTCCTATCTATAGCTCTGCTGATTAGGCCTAATAGGCCGAAATGTACATACAGAGATTGATTTTTCTCTATTTGTTTAGCCATACATTTAAATAGGCATTCCCGCC
>CM042181.1:20065492-20070492 GCA_023376005.1 Doryteuthis pealeii | reverse complement strand
GCAGCGATTTATTTATTATTTTAAAGCATATAAGGGAAGTGACAATTATATATATATATATATATATATATATATATATATATATATATATATATATATATATATATATATCTTATCCCACTTTCTCGATCTTACCTTTTTTTTGCTATAGTAGTTCTCCTCTCTCTTTCACCTCTTTTTTATCTAACTATTCTCCCTGCAGCTATGGGTAAATTATCGCGAGGACATCTCTTTAATCTTGCTTAGGCAACCAGTATAGGAGAAGGAAAACTCTGAATTCAAACCTGTTAAACTTCGTTTAAGAAATTGACCATTTTTAAGATATAAAATAAATTGCATGATCCCAGCACCTGTACTCTCGTCTAAAAAAAGGCAGGGGCGGGTTTATTGCCCGGTACCTGAAGCGCCCCAAAAGGAAGGTACCGAAGGGATCGCACTCTTTTCGCACTTGCCATTGCGTGAGCTTCGGTTTGTGTGTATCTTCCTACGTTAGAAAGTCCTTGTGCCAATCTGGCCTGGTGGGAGGTCAGAAAAATACTTACCACTCGAATTGCCAAAGTCATAAACTTAGACGTTGATTAGTTTTCAAGAGAGCTGAAAAGGCTGCGGAACATGATAAATGACGGTGTTACCAATTTGTAGTGGAGCACTTGGAACGGTCAAAAAAAGACCCGGAAAAGAGACTAAGTGATCAAAGGAAGAATCAAGACCATGCACATCACAGCATTGTTAAGATCAGCTAGGATAATTAGAAGAGACCTGGAGGCCCGAGGAGACTTGTTGTCACTCGAGCTTCAGTGATTCAATTGCAAGTACATTACACAACAACTGTATCCGTTGCAGGTGGGCATGACAATCAATCAAAAAGGGGTGTATTGACTATTATAGTAAACTGCATCTGGTGCCGAGGATACTGTTCAGAAGCTCTGGACCCTTCATTGTCATTACTCCCAGGTCCACTTTGAACCAGTATGTTAGTACCTGTTAGGGGCCTTATTAATCAAAACCTTGTTTTAAAATTATAGTAAATAATTAATACATTGGCTCTTAAAACATTGATATTGCAACTAAGTATGAAGTGTTTACCTGTTTAAAATTATTGTGAACTTTATTAATACATTGGCTCTTAAAACATTTATATTACAACTAAGTATGAAGTGTTTACCTGTTTAAAATGATTGTGAACTTTATTAATAAATTGGCTCTTAAAACATTGATATTACAACTAAGTAAGAATCGTTTACTCGTTAAAATGATATTTAACTTTAATAATACATTGACTCTTAAAACATTGATTACGACTAAGTATGAAGTGATATTGCAATTAAGTACGAAGGGTTTACCAGTTTAAAATGATTGTGAAGATATCTTTTTTTATACCATATATATCTAGAATCCATAATAGTTAAACTGACTTTGGCATAGAATAAGCCACTACTATCTACACAAGACAATTCCTTCTGACAATATTATCTTGCAATTCGTTTCGGTAAGCTTGAACTCTGCGTCCTACCAACGTGCAATTCTCGCAAATATTTTCCCTTATAAGTCAGGGAGTAAAGTGATACCATTACCTTCCATTCATCTGAGCTCGCCGAGGATTCCAGATATTAATAACATTCTCCGTTCTACAGCTGCTCTGAAACAAGCCTCGTTAAATGCCTTGCCCAAAACATACAAACTGCTAAACGACTACAACGTTGGTTGGGTGGCTGGCTGGTTGGTTGGGTTTTACGGCATGTCAACCCTTCCTGGGTTATTTTATGTCCTGTACTTAGGGAATCACATTTATTGTGATATTTATTTATATGTTTTATGTAGTTTCTTAATTTTTTGTACACGTTCATGTGATATCAAATATTCATATCAGATCTATTTGACCCCTAAAATGGTTGGTTGGTTGGTTGGTTTTATTTTAAGGCATGTCAGCGCGTAAGGTTATTTTATGCCTCGTGGTTAGGGAATCGCCTTTATTGTACATTCAGATTTACATGTTTTATATAATTTCTTTATTTATTTCTTTTTTTTTTTTGCATACGTTCATGTGATATCAAATATTCATATCAGATCTATTTGACCCCTAAAATGGTTGATTGGTTGGCTAGTTGGCGGGTTGGTTAGATTTTACGGCATGACAACGTCTAGGGTTATTTTATGCCTCGTGGTTAGGGAATCACGTTTATTGTACATTCTGAGTTACCTTTTTATGTAGATTCTCAATAATTTTTTTTCAATACCATCAAAAAGGAATAGAACAAAACATCTTCGGCATAAAATAACCCAACAAGGATTGACATGCCGTAAGATCCAAAAAAGTAAAAGAAAGAAATAAATTAGGTTATTTCCATAATAATATACTCCAACATAACAAAGGGGAACCACTCTGATTGACTGATAATTTTTTTAATTATTTAATGATCTACTAGAAAAAAGACGGGGTTAGGGTTAGGGTTTAGGGTTAGGGTTAGAGTTAGGATTAGGGTTTAGGGTTAGTTTAATGGGAAAATAATGGGTAGATTAATTAACAGATAAAATTCATTCAGAGTGATTCCCCTTTTTTTAGGTTGGAGTTATAGGAAATAACTGAGACTAAAATTTAGCCGCGAAAGAGTTCTTTTCTAAAAAGAAAATGTCGTCTGCCGCTTCCATTCCTCCTAGTTAATTCATTAGTCACTAAGTAGATTCTTGTTTTCCTGGATTCCCTTTCCCAACGGCAGAAAATGGTGGTTATACAATTTCATGACTATCTAGGTTATCACAAAATGACTATTTTATTTTCATTTTTATTTTTATTTTATTTCATCCTCTTATTTATTTATTTATTACTATTTTTTTTTAGTTCTGCTGCGTATCAGGCTGTCTTTATGTTCGAGACCATCTCATACATTCCCCCGGTTAAAATGGCTGATTGCGTTATCTGCTAGACACTGGGAAAAAGATAAGTTTCTAGGAGACCCGTAAAATGTTGAGTTTATCTTAAGAGACTCACAAAAAAAAAATGGTTTAGAACGAACGATGTATCTCAGCCAGACGTTCACCATTTTTTTTTAATTATAGGAGCTTGTTTTGTGTGCTATTTGGCTTATATCATAGCAGTGTGATATTAGGCATATATACTAGCCGTATCCTATTTGCCTTATATACTAGCCGTGTGCTATCTGGGATACAAACTAGCCGTGAGTTATTTGGTTTATAAACTAGCAGTATGACATTCTAGCAGATATGCTAGATTCATGTCTTTGTGAATTCTTGTGATGGGAGATTATCAAAGAAAGTAACAGTTTAAATCAACTTCTTAATGATATAGTTGATTTACAATAAAGAATTTTTCAAACCCATCTAGGGACTTAACCGAAGATAAATCATTCACTTAATTCGCTTTGTGGACCCGACCATAGAAGTACACACACAAAATATTGAAGGGTTCTGGTGCCATACCAAGAAACAAAATAAGAAACAGTATGTCATTCAAGCAGATAAATTCTTATGTTTATGAGAGAACAACAAAGAACGTAATAGTTTCAATGAAATTCTTAGTCATATAGTTGATTCGTAATAAATCATTTTTCAAATCCATCTATCACTTGATGGTCTTATTTTTTTAAGGTATAAAAATTTACTGAAACCGAAAAAAAACAAACCGAAAGTGAAACGACCGAGAAAGTTCAAAGTACCAAAGTTACTCTCTCTTGGATCTAAGATACAAAACTCGAACCAGCGAATTGTTAGAGAATTGTGCTTGCCCTTATTTTATTAAAAAGACTAGAAGCAGCAACCCAGCATCACCTGAGTAGGGAAGGGGGGGGGCAAAAAACGTTGTGTAATTGTTAGCAATTTAGTCACGCAGATCCATTATTATGATGTATATTTTAAATTTTTAATATATTCGTGAATATGATTCAAATCTTCATAATTTTTGCACAAAAAAGCAAGATCCGGTGATATATAATGTGCATTATATTAGATAGACCTGTACAAAATAAAAAATGCACTCCGGGCGATGTAAAAATAGATTTTTGAAACATATTGCCTGAGGGGTGGGAGTAAAAAATTCAATGTCAGCGAGTTTGTACCCTAAGTAAGTAAAATCATCAAATTCATTAAAGGATTAAAAAAATAAAACAATTTGAAATGTAAACTTTAAATATGTATTAAAATAAAACAAACTATATATAGATATATAATACCAGTCATGTATTTATTAAAACTTGTTTTAAAAAAACAATGAGGACTGTCTAATGCTGCATGTTCAAATTTTGAGTGTATTTATTCTATGTTATGACGATTTTGGGTAATGTGACGTAGGCAGTGACGTAATTTTTGTTACAGACAAAAACCGGAAGCGAATCTCCATTATTAATAGATTAAACAAAGAGACCATTCAGAAGAGATCAGTTTATCTTAAGAGTAAATTCAAGTTCTGTAAGAAGAATGGCTTCTTTCAAATACTTAACCTTATTTTTTTTTATTCCACTCGAAATATTTCATTAATATTCTTCAAAATTCAGAATTCCAGAAATTTAAAGACCGAAGCTATCTGTCCGTAAAACCTCTGATAAAAATCAACAAAAACATTAAGATGTCTCTATTAATAATGAAGATTCGGTCTTTATTTGTCTGTAACCGTGTTATAGGTGATATACCCTATAGACTAATGGAATGCGCCGACGGTTACTATAAGTAACAGGACAATCATGGCTTGAAGAGTAAGCCAATGCGACTCAGCTCGTAACTCTATTTGTCGGACGTAATTCCCACTTCTCTGTACTGTAATTGTCTACTCTTTTGTTAATACATTTTCCTACATTTGTTACCCGTCGTTTTGTTCTTATTTGACCCCTTAAAACCCCACATTATGCAAGATAATACTCGTTCGCATTCAGCACATAGAACTACGGAGTACCTGTAACAATTAGGACCTCGGAATATGATGATTCGGTCTTGATTTGTCTGTAACCGAAACTACGCCACTGCCTACGTCACAATACGGAAAATCTTCA
>CM042181.1:19995492-20062992 GCA_023376005.1 Doryteuthis pealeii | reverse complement strand
AGATGGAAAATCAGGTTATTTGAATTGCATAACTGAAAAATGTTACTTCTCAAAAAAAAAAAAAAAAAAAAAAAATTAATAAATTTAAAAAAAAATTTAATTTTTATTTATTTTTTTTTTTTTTTGAGAAGTAACATTTTTCAGTTATGCAATTTAAATAAACTGATCTTCCATCTGATGAGACTGGATTTTGGGGAACTATATTAAATAAACTTAAATTTATAAAGGCCCCAAATTTGGTCGAAATAAATTTATTATGGAATTACGGTGTTGAGTTTTTCCTTCCTTTCTAAGATATATGTATATATACATATATTTCTACTTTTTCATTTATTTATTTATTTAACAGCGAAGAACAAACCGAGTAAGTATATATCCTAAGTGGTTATTACTACGCATGCGCCAGAAAGCAACGTAGAGAATGATTCGAAATAAAACAATAAACAAAGGTAGAAAAATGTTGTATGGGAAGAGATTTCCCCAACAAGATAGTTGGACTCGTCCAATGAAACACATATAAAGATAAGAATACGCGAGGTTATTCGTAGTCGAGTTACTACAAATCGAGTAGCTATTTATACTGTTAGAGAACTGCGCGTTGACTCTATTATTTATATTCCTGTACAAAATATAGTAAACCTTTTTCCGGGTTTTCAATGATTTATTTCATAAATTCTGTCACAAACATCCTCGTCGCCAAAATGTTGGGGCTGAATATATCAAAAACAAAAATCCGAAAAAGGTCAACTAATTTTTGTACTAGAGTATAAGTGTTGCATAGTCCTTCTCTCACTGGCACTAAATAATTATAACCCAAACTGCCCTATTTACCCATAGCTGGGGGGGGGGAGAACAGATAGATTCATCCTTTCCCAATGACATTTACATGAAGTGAAATGCTAAATATGTTACATAATCATTAGATACCTAATGATTATGACAATAGTTTAGAAATCATATTAGTGCAGCTGATGGCCTTGAGAGTGAGTGACAATGCTTGACCTCACTCTGACCTTGCATTCTGGGGATGATCGTGAGAATCGGAAGGCAATAGAAGGCCCCCTTCCGGTTTAAGGTGTAAGCAACGCAGTTAGTTAGAGTTAGAACCTAGAAACGAAGCTAGCAAGATGTGAGTCTCACTGCGTGATTGTCTGGTCTGGGGGTTTATGGAATAAAGTAACATCATCGTAAATCGAAGTCTTGTAGTTATTACTAAAAGCTAACAATGACACAGGGCTTCTGATAAGGAATGATCCCCAACAGAGACCAGACAAGGAATCCTCAATAGAAGACCAGACGAGACCTTAGAAGAGATCCGCAGAAGAATAGACGACAGAGTAAGAAGTAAGAGAAGTATATAACATATAGATATTTGGTACCGTCAAAGAAAAGGCACTACGTAATAAATAGCTTTGTCCAGGATTTGAACTCAGGTCTTCGATTCCTTTTTCTAACGACGATGACCATTGTTGCATAGCGCCTTCTTCACTGGCACTAAATAACTATAATGTTGCATACCTCTTTCTTTAATTCTATTTCTTGGCCGTCTTTAGTATTCTGATCGTCTTTGGTATTTCTTCTATCATCTTGACTTGGTCTGGAATCTTCTAAGGTCTGGACTTTCTTGGGGACTTCGGGTCTGGTTTTCTGTTAGGGATTTCTCCTTATCAGAAGCCCTGTGTCATTGGTAGTTTTTAGGTAATAAACACAAGATTTCGATTTACTTTTGATCTTATTTTATTGTTAAATCCCCACCAGACATCTGCTAACTAACATACCGCGCGTGTGCAGAGTGAGTCACAGTCCAGGCAGTACATCTTCACCGCCTGACGTCCAACTGCAAACTGGTGACCGAACAGGTCCCACGTGACTTCACGTATTTTGGCGGGCTTCTGTAATTTTACATGGAAGGACCCGGCCATGGTATGAAGAGGGTCATCCCCTCAGAATTACTGGGGATTGACAATAATATTATGCAACCGCATAGATTATGTAACATAAGTAATTGAGTCAACACGCAGTTCTCCAACAGTATGTCGAGCTACACGACTAGTAGTGACTCGACTATAAAACGATACTATGTAACTCGACTAAGAATAACCTCAAGTATCCGTAGCTTTATATGTGCTCCGTTGGACGAGTCCAACTATATTGCAGGGGAAATCTTTTTCCCTTACAACAAAATGAAAATTACTGAAAATGCTAATTACTGGAGACATAGTATGAAAAAAAATATTTGGTCGTCTGCAATGAGTCCTTGAAACTACTACAAAAATAGTTTTTAAGTTTTTATTCTAAATTCTAACAATACTGTCTCTGTCCCTCAATAGTTGATATATCTAGTGTACGAAATGTATATGCAATTGTAACTAGAATTATTGTACGAAACATAGTAGTACTTGTACCGTACATCGACTTTACATTTGTTCTTTACAAATTTAAAGCGCTATGTTCGAATCGATTATCTATATTGATCATGTCATTGATAATCGAACTATATATATATATATATATATATATATATATATATATATATATATAATGAAAATGGAAGTGAATCCGACGGTATGTTGAAAAGAGAAACAAGGGAAAGAAAGTATTGAATGGATAAAATAGGATTATTTCAATCAATTTTACTTACACGTGTTTCGGTCAGGAGTTTATCCATGTGTACATTATTCAATCTATTATTATTTCTAAATAACAAAATGAAATGAAATAATAATAATAATAATAATAATAATAATAATAATAATAATTTACAAATGTTTTCTATTATTACTATTTCATTTCATTTTGTTATTTAAAAATAATAATAGATTGAATAATGTAATGGATAAACTTCTGACCGAAATACGTGTAAGTTAAATTGATCAAAATATCTTATTTTATCTATTCTATACTTTCTTTCTCTTTTCAACACACAAACACACACACACACACACACACACACACATATATATATATATATATATATATATATATATATATATATATATATATATATATATATATATTCTTCAGATGCTGCTGGTATGTAGTAGCGTTAGTAGTTCACCCAAAAAGTGCTCAATATATTTCGTAAAGTTTAGAGCATTTATAGTTGCAGAAAAAAATTTTCTCTCTATTACGGTTTCGGTGTTTAAGGTCGACCTTCTTCAAGAGGACTAAAAGCAACTCGACTAGGAGAAGGAAAACACTGAATTCAAACCAGCTATATAACTGACCGTATGTCACAATGTCCCTGGTGGATGGGCTGAGTAAATGCATTTATCGTACTCTACGGGATTGTTATCCCTAATGACTCAGTGGCAGCAAACCTCCCCAGATCTCCAGGACTTTGCTTACTATTGTTGCAGACGTCACTATTTCATAAAACTGGACAGTTTTCCCCTTCCCTGAGTCACCAGTTACTTTTCTATTGTTTGGGGAAGGTCCCAAATACGCTTATTAATATGGACGTTAATTTCTATGTTCTCTAGTGAGGTCTTGGTATTTTTCCATACTATCATCATTATTGTGATTATTTGCTCGGTGTCGAGTTACAAATTAACGGAAGTAGTCTTTAATTGGCATTTAATACTAATGTAGAGACAAACTGTTAAAAAAACTTATTTTTTTAATAATTTCTTGCTTGAACTTTTAGATCGTCGTGAGACAGGTTAGTTCTATCCTACCGATCGGCACGTGTGTTACGTCGGCCGTGGCCACGGCTATCCCGTCCAGTGCGAGAGGAACCGCGGGATCGGAGCAACGGTTCGCGTGCTCGCTCGAACGAGCGGCGGTGCCAAGCTGCCTCCGCGCGATAACGGCTGAAAGCCTCTAAGCCGGAACCGCGACCGGTGTCGCCACGGTATTACGAAAGGCGTCTCTTTTCGTTCCGCTAGAGCCTGCCATAGCGGTCGTCTGTCGCTAGTAGCGGCGGCTGTTGCGTTCGGCGGGACGGTTCGCCGTCTCCGTTGGGCGTCTCGGTCGTCGTTGCATTACGCGACGGCGTGCGCGAACGGGCCAACCGACTTGACATCCGCGACAGGCGGTATTTTGTCGCCGCCGTCTTGTTTCGAACCCCCCCGTGGAGCGAGAGACGAGGGATCGATCGTAGACCATTTGACTTCAGGCTCTTTTTTTTTTTCTTGATAAAAAAAATATTCGTAGAATTCGTTTGTGATATATTTAGTTAGCTAACTAACCTCAACATCTTTTTTGCAGACTAGTCTTAAGTTAATTTTTTTCTTTCCTTTTCTTAAGTGGGTTTCCAGTGCTCAAATAGCCACAGGCAATAATCACAATATGCCACACAAAGCAAAGGAAATGGGTTCCTGGTTCGAATCCGGCCCTCGCCAACTCAGCGTATGAGTAGCAAATGGATATTTGCAGTAAAGGGACGCCCATTCGCCACGGGTAGGATGTGGCATTATGTCACAAGTATGGTGCATAAGGGCCGGTTTAGCTCAGTTGGTAGGGTGTCCGGCTGGGAACCACAAGGTTCCTGGTTCGATACCGGCCCTCGTCAACTCAGCCATATGAGTAGCACATGGATATGTGCGGTAAAGTGAGGAGCTGATGGTAGGTGTGGCGCTCCGTCTCAGACGCCCTAACAATCTCTTTGGTCTAGCGCGAGTGAAAAGAGGATAGACTCCCTCGCTGTCTGGCTGATACCAACTTTAGGCCACCCCGACGACTTTACTTACTATTGTGGTTGTGGCAGGATTCCCTCGGGGTGGATTGGGTCGGCTCCCTCTATAGGATTGGCTGAGTCTCTCACGAAGGCCGACAGGGTCTGGCGATCCGATGCAGGTGAATCGGAGATCTCGTCATGATTCCAGCAGCGTATTCCGTATAATGGCACAAGGCTAGATATACGGAGCGCCCAGTGAGACTCAAACTCACTAACAATGGTCTTCTATTCTGATTTTTGAACCATGATTCCAACAGCACAATCCGTAGACACGAGGGCCGATATTTCATTCAAGCCCTGTTATCAGCCATGTTTTTTTTGTTGATCACAAATGATGTGGTGATGACAGGACATAACACACGTAGGTAGTGTATTACCATATAGAGATGTAAAATGATGAGCGAAGAAGAAGAGTAATTTTGAGCTTATTTTTGGTACAAGACCAGTTATACGGAGCGCCCAGTGAGACTCAACCTCACTACCAATGGTCTTATTATCACTTACTAAGCTTTGCTTCGTTTGGCACACAGTCCTCAGGTTGCTTACAATACTAACAATTGCTAAGAGGTCACCCATCTAAGTAATTAACTGGCTCATTGTTGCTTAACTTCAGTGAACTTATTTACTAAGCTTACTTAATCAGACACAGAGGTTGTTTATAATACCTGCTGTTCCTAAGTGATCACCGTTTTTTTTATAGAAATATGATTAATTGCAATTGAATAAGGGAGATTACTCCATAATTAATATTAAAGAGTTTTCTCCCCTGATAAACTACAATGATCTGTGTGAGCACGACGCAGACCCCACATTTTTATAAAGTTGAAGACTTGTTTAAAACATCGCTATAGTCTTCAAGTTAGAGCATTTTAACACTAGTGTGCCGACAAAAATCTCGCTAGGTGTGCTTCTTTTTTTTTTTTTTTTTTTTTTTTTTGGCTCTGTAGCAGCAATAACGTACGTACATGTTAGATTGTATAAGCCTGACTAATCGAATTTGGAAGTTGATTGTAAGGAATGACTAGTCGAAAAATCTGTTTCGCTGGATCTTAGCAAGAACAATTTTGCAAGTGACTAACGGGCATTGAATATATTAACCTGTCTTGTGTTTAAACTCACTTTTATTTAGAGAGGACTGCTCGATCGGCAGTCAACACACGATTTTACCACGTGACACTTGAAAAAAAATAAATCACTAAACAAAACCAAAAGAAAAAAAAAAAGAAAATTAAAAAATAAACTTGCCTGTTTTTGTGTAATCTAGACTAATCATTAATACGAGGGTGTGTCAAAAGGTCATGCCATTTTGTTTAGGACAGTTATAATTACCAACACAGGAACATGTATCATACATAAAAATAAAGCTGGTCATCTGTGGATCACATCCCTACTTCTCCACATCGTCACCGTTTCTCTTAATAGCAATGTTCCACCTTCAAATGAAAGCATGTATCCAAATTCTGTTGACTGTTCTTTGAGCGTCTTCACTACAGATTTCACTTTCACGTCACTGGAATAATGTTTGCCTCTCAAACCGTATTTCATGGGGCCGAAGAGATGATAGTCTGAGGCAAACAGTATTCCAGTGATGAGGAAGGGAAATCTGTAGTGAAGAAGTGGCTCAAAGAACAGTCAACAGAATTTTACAGGACAAGGATACATGCTCTCGTTCGAACGAGGAACATTGCTATTGAGGGAAACGGTGACTATGTGGAGAAGTAGGGATGTGATCCACAGGAAACTAGCTTCATTTTTATGTATGCTACATGTTCCTGTATTGGTAATTATACCTGCCCTAAACAAAACGGCATGACTTTTTGACTCATACTCGTAATCTAATTTTTTTTTTTTTTTTTTTTTTGTTTTTTTTTTTTTTTTTTTTTTTTTTTTATTTATCCATACAATTTTTGTCTTTAATGTTTAATGTTATTGTCTACCATAGATTAAAAGAAACAAACGTTTTATTCTTTTTTTCAGGCTTCCAGTCTAAGATCTTCATTTTGAAAATTCTCTTTCTTCTTCTTTATTAGCAAAAAGTCCGAAAAATCAAAATAATACAAACTATTAAACCTAATCCCAAAAAATTCAGGCAAATAAAAAAAAAAAAAATAGAAATTTAACTCTTGACCTTTCTATTCAACATATCTCAATAAAAAAAAAATCCCTAAAAAAAAACTTTAAAAACAAACAAATTAAAAAATTTTGACATAAATGTAACCACCGGTAAAAAATTAACCAGTGGTTAACCACCGGCAAAGATTTAACCATTGGTTAACCACTGGTAAAATTTAACCCCTGGTAAAAATGTAACCACCATTTAACCACGGTTAAAAACTTAACCACCGGTTTAACCATTGGTTAACCAATGGTAAAATTTTAACCACTGGTAAAAATTTAACCATCGTTTAACCACGGGTAAAAAATTTAAGAACCGATTTAATAACTGGTAAAAATTTAACCACTGGTAAAAAAATGTAACCCTATTACCGTCAGAATGTGACAGCTGGTTAAATTATTAAAGTAGTGCTTCAATTTTTTTCTGATGAGTGCAATAACCAAGGTAAAAAAAAAGAATAATATGAGCATGAACAAAAAATATTTTTTTAGAATTATAAAATAAAATCTAAATATCCTTAAACAAAATTTACTTAAACATAATATTTAAAAAATTAAAAAATAAATTTTGTAAATCTTATTTTTTTAATTATTGTTGTCTAACATAGTCTGGCACAAGGCCATGGGCTCATAGCAATGGCGGTTTATTTAAAATGGCAAACTGGTTATCCATTCTGTCATTTTAACCCACTTTCTCTTATGCCTTGGTTTTTATTACACTCAAATTAAAAATTCACATTCGAATGATAAAAATGTAAAAAAAAAAAAATTTTTTTCCCGGGAAAGTCCAGTCGCTGTTTTGTTGATGAACTTGAAAAAAAAACACGTTTAAATCTAAAAAAAAAACATTGAATTTGTCAAAATAAAATTGGATACTTGAAACGATATCACTGAATGAATTATTTACATTAGACAGGAATACTTGAAACCATATAAATGTATTTAAATTTTTTGAATTAGATAAGAATACTTGAAACCAAATAACCACGTGCAAATTATTTATATTGGATAGGAATACTTGAAACCATATAAATGTATTTAAATTATTTGTATTAGATAGGAATACTTGAAACCATATAACCGTGTGAAAATAATTTATATTGGATAGGAATATTTGAAACCATATAAATGTATTTAAATTATTTGTATTAGATAAGAATGCTTGAAACCATATAACTGTGCAAATTATTTGTATTGGATAGGAATACTTGAAACCATATAAATGTGAAAATTATTTGTATTAAATAAAATATTTGAAACCATATAACTTTGTGCAAATTATTTGTATTAGATTAGAATACTTGAAACCATATTAATGTATTTAAATTATTTATATTAGATAAGAATACTTGAAACCATATAAATGTATTTAAATTATTTGTATTAGATAAGAATACTTGAAACCATATAAATGTATTTAAATGATTTGTATTAGATAAGAATACTTGAAACCATATAAATATATTTAAATTATTTGTATTAGATAAGAATACTTGAAACCATATAACTGTGAAAATTATTTGTATTAGATTAAGTTATCATACTGTAGTATATCCACAGTTCCTGCTAGTAATATTTTGATGCATTAAAACTTTGATATCTGCGCCCGGCGGAGGTCGCATCTTTTTGCTAGTATTTATTGTGGCTTAATTTCGTTATTAATAATAACATTTGTAATCTTGACAAATGAATTTAAGTTTTATTAAATTTAAACGAATCTTTTTTTATTATCTTCATCACCCAAAATGCGACAAAACTTTCCAAATAATTATATCAACTTGCTCCTTTATTTCAGAATCCCTGGTCTCTGGGGATCTAAGTGGCTCAGCCCCGGGGAGCCATGCCTCAAGGCTATACCTCCCCTTTGTATCTAACTGGCTAGAGTCAATGATCTCCCTATGTTTGAGGTGCTCCCCTCCAAAGAAGTGCTATGGGGGTTGGGTAATTTTTCCCCGCCCGTAGGGTACGCATGAGAGTGCCCACAATAAAATTCAAATTTGTGCCCCATTCTACCCACCAAGGGTACCTACTTTCAAAATAACATAATATTAATGTTTTCTAACAAAAAGAATAAATGCTAAATATGGAAAATTTGGGTTTATAACGACGGCGCGACCAAATATTTTTTTTTTTACTTACCTCCCCTTAATGCTTGATTTTATTTAGACTCATCTATATTCGTGTTCCTTAATTGTACGACTGTTATTATGTTGCAACACCCACTGGTTAAAAATGAGATCGTCCAAGATGAAATGCAAAAATTCTAAATCCTGATTTTCTGGTGTTGCTTATCCCCCGAATTCTTATTTCTTATGAGTTGAAATAATTAAATCATCATACTGTGGTATATCCACAGGTCCCGCTAATACTAAGATAAATATTCTTTTTAAATGATGAATATTTAATAAAATAAGTAAAAAATTGGAGAACCATAAAATTATTTTAAAAAGTTTTATATATCTCTTTAAACTTTTATTGGCAAGGTTTTCTGGTGTTTTCCACGTCTTTTTATTGTCTTGGAGGTCTTCCAAGTGGTCGTTTCCGGCCTGTCGTATACCAATCGACAACTGTACGGGTTCACTTGTTACCTCAATCTAGCGATACGTCTACTTTCGCTACATCGAGATCCTTCGTGAATTACATTAAATAACCCATAAGGAATTGATATGCCGTTAAATGAATAAACCAAACCAAATCTTTACAAATGGTTAAAAATGAGATCGTCCAAGATGAAATGCAAAAATTCTAAATCCTGATTTTCTGGTGTTGCCTATCCACCGAATTCTTATTTTTTATGAAATAATTAAATCATCATACTGTGGTATATTCACATGTCCTGCTAGTACTACGATAAATATTCTTTTTAAGTAGGGAATATTTAATAAAATCAGTAAAAAAGAAAGAAGAATAAAAAAGATTATCCATAAAACTATAAAAAAAAGTATTATATATCTCTTTAAACCTGTATTGAACACGTTTTCTGTTTTCACCTATTTCTATCTAACGTCTTGGAGGTCTTCCAAGTGGTTGTTTCCGGTCTGTCGTATACTACTCGCCAACTGTACGGGTCCACTTGTTATCCTGAATCTAGCAACACGTCTGGACAAGTAGAAGTGTTGCTTTCGCTACACTGAAATCCTTCATGAGTTACATTAAATAACCCATAAGGAATTGATATGCCGTTAAATAAATAAATCAAACCAAACCTTTACAAATGAATCAAATTTAGGCATTAAATAACCCACATAGAGTTGAAATTACGTTAAACAAATAAACCAAATTTTACAAATGAATCAAGTTTAGGTATTAAATAACCCATAAGGATTTGATATGCCGTTGAACAATTAAACCATTTATTGTACTATTGTATTCCTTTTTTATATCAATTGTATGAATCAAGAAATAAAAAATCAAGCAAAGGGAGGTAAGTGAAACTGATAGTTGCGCCGGGGTAATTACGCCCGATTTTCCATATTTACAATAATAATAATAATAATAATAATAATAATAATAATAATAATAATAAAACAAAAATTTGTCAGGCGAGAAATAAGATAGCAAATTTTATTGTTTTCTTTTATTAAACAAAAAATAACCAATAAAATTAACCAATTTTATTAATTTAGTATTTTTTGCATGTTATTCCTAAATAGTCAACTAATTTTATTTCTAACTGATCCAATGGTTCCTGGTTTTACAACCAACTTCTTCAATTTCAAAAATGCCAAAAATATTCCAACTATCAGAACTATTCCTTGATATGAAATAAAACAAAAACAAATTCGTTATTCCCCAAAACTTATCCACAAGATCTCTTCGATTGACGATGGAATCATTCTGGCGAGATAATAAAATAATCCAAGCGTTTAAGCGAAGAATAATGTAGATATATATAGAGAAAATATATATATATATATATATATATATATATATATATATATATATATATGATGCTTAAGCATAAAAGAGTACGTAAATCTTCTATGGCCAATGCGCAGCCAAGCCAGTATTACTTCTTCCTCTGGGGATTGTCTGTATCCTGGCTTGCATTCATTTACTGTTGGCTTAATTGGAGTTTGGAACTTTGAACTTACATTCATCAGCTCCGTACGGACACTGGATGCCGCCAAGATGACTTACCAAGAGCAATGGTCGTTCTTGGGGAGATATTTTATTTGATGGACTTTTTTTGAAGATCTAAAGAACCAAATAAAAAGATTTTTTCGATTGGAACAAAACCTTCACACTCCATGAGGAAATGTTTGACAGTGCAGGGTGTTTGACATATCCCGCACTGTGGTTGATCCTCCTGCTTGAGCATAAAAGAGTGCGTAAGTCTTGTATGGCCAATGCGCAGTCAAACCAGTATTACTTCTTCCTCTCGGGATTTTCTGTATCCCGGCATGCATTCTCTTACTGTTGGCTTAATTGGAGTTTGGAACTTTAAAATTACATTCATCAGCTCCGTACGGACACTGGATACTGTGAAGGGGACTTTAAGGATTTTTTCAAGAAAACAAATTGATGATTCACGATTACGTTATGATGGCGTTATAACATGCTAGAGAAGTTATGTTAACATTGGAAGGCTTAAAGCAACCTCCCAAACGTGGATACACGTGTGTACATAAAAACATTCCGACAAATGTGTACAACGATAACCATATTTATTCTGTAAGTGACGGAGATACATTTAAGACAAAGATATACAAAATAGATACATAAATGTATTATGAGGAAATAGGCGTACGACTTGCGTCGTAGGGAATGTCACTTACTGGTAGCTGGTTTGGGGGTAAAGCCCCCCACCTAAGGGTTAGAGGCGTCAGGTGCCTAACGCATGTTTACTCATTGCCGGCCTGAGTGGAAAGAGACAGGAATTCAGAATTCCCGCATTGTGGCCAAATACTCACGCCACCTATCGGCTAATGAACCGCAGCAAGGGAAGATAACCCTAATTGACTTATGTCCACCCAGACTTAACGTTTTACTGACGTCATATTCCGCGCCGTGGTTGATCCACCTGCTTGAGCATAAAAAAGTGCGTAAGTCTTGTATGGCCAATGCGCAGCCTAGCCAGTATTACTTCTTCCTTTCGGGATTTTCTGTATACCGGCTGCATTCTCTTACTGTTGGCTTAATTGGAGTTTGGAACTTTAAAATTATATTCATCAGCTCCGTACGGACATTGGATACTGTGAAGGGGACTTACCTAGAACGATGGCCGGTGACGTCAATCGAGAGCTTGTGGATTTCGAATACGTTAAAACTCATTAGAATTTAATAATTTTAAACCACTAAATAAAAATCTAAAATTTAATAATTTTGTTGTGTTAACTAAACATAACTAAATATCATTAAACCATCCATTGTGAGTGAATTTATTAAAATCGCGGTTGACTGTCCAGAATAGCCCACATATAAAAAAAAAAGTTCCTTATCAATGGAGAAATATAATTATGAGTCGGTAGAGCATCAGTCGAGGGACCACAAGGTTCTGATTTCGATACCGCATGAGTAGCATACCTTGAGTTCTCTTGTCGCTGATACCGACAATAAGCCACTCCGCTTATATATATATGTGTGTATGTGTCTGTGTGTCCGTAATACTATATATATATATATATATATATATATATATATATATATATATATGTGTGTGTGTGTGTGTGTGTGTGTGTGTGTGTGTGCTTAATTGAAGTCATACCTAATTTTGAAAATTAATTAGTTAATAATTAATGAATTTAGGCGGGCATATATGTATATAACCTTGCTGATGAGACCTAATAGGTCGAAATGTACATTCAGGGATTGACATTTTCTCGATTCGTTTAGCCATACATTTGAACATATATGCCCGCCTAAATTCATTAATTATTAACTAATTAATTTTCAAAATTAGGTATGACTTCAATTAAGCACATATCCTCCAAAAATTGTCGGCTTAAAGCCATATAAAAATAAACGCATTTGTTTGTTTACTTAACCTCATATATATATATGTATGTGTATGTATGTATGTGTGTGTGTGTGTGTGTGTGTAATACTTACATTCATCATTCAGATAAGAATAAATTTTGGTCAAATTTTTCATTTTCTGTTTACTTAAGTTAAATCCCAAAATTACGTCTTCGACTATCTACAATATAACCATCGGCCAAATTTCGAATAATGAACTCTTATCTGGACGGTAAATGCTTGTATCACACCATTGCTGAATAAATGCATATGTAAATGAATAGGTGGGCTATTCTGAACACGCACCGCATAGTAGTTTAATTCACAGGTAAGGCATTTGGTTTTCATTGTTTTGCTTATAGATTAAATTTGTCGATCTTACAAACGTATCCATTTTTGGAGTTTGTTGTAGTCGTAGTATTAGAAATGTAGTCACCAGTTTTGCTTAGACTAAGACCTTTCAGACAAAATGGTACATATATATGCGGATATTGGTCTCTAGAAAAACACTGACTCTCCGGTAAAGAAAAAGTTCCGGTCGCAGTGGTCAGTAAAAAAGGTCATTCTGAGTTTTTTTTAAATTGAGTACCCATCTGTTATGACCTCATAAATAAAGCTGATTTGTTTCCGGTCATCAGCACACACAAATATTTGACATGCGCACACACACACACATACATACGTCGACAGGTGCCAAATATCCGAAATAAAATTCAGTTGTTATCCTGTTGTCAAAGAGTATTGACTTGTTTTATTTTTGCTTAAAGAACTCACAGTTACCCTTTTTATAAGCTGGGTTATAAAAAGGCTTAACCATAAAATTGGCGACGAAGGATGAAAGAAATATAATCTGGAAAAAAAAAAACACCGAAACAAAATGTCTTCAGTATAAAATGACCCAACAAGGGTTGACGTGCAACAGTAAAACAGTGCTTCCTATTGCCAAATCCTTGGTTAAAATTCACTGTATTTATTGAATGACCCATATATTTGTCGTTTTGTAAACCCATAACTTGAGTATTAAAGCTTCTATTATAACCTTTTTTTATTAATTAAACGTAAATACAAAGACAGAAAATTACCTCTCTTTTATAGTAAAATTTGGTTAATTTTATAAGATGATAATGTTCTTGTAACATGTTGGAATGCTCAAAGTAACCTTCCAACGTGGGTACATGTGTGTACATGAAACAATCCGACAAAGAAGTTATATATAATAACAAGCATAGACTTTATTCTGTGAGCACGTGGAGAAAATACATACATGACAAGGTGTTACACACTGGACCCGTCAAAGAACACAAACACTTGTATTTAGGAAAATGTAAGATGAGATGTTTATTCCCTCGGTCGTGTACAGCTGAGAGTCGTTGGCAGGGGTTACGCAAACGTGGAACCATCGGGAGTTCTTTTCAAGTGATCTCGAACCTGATCATTGTCTCTCCAATCGATCTCCACGGGCTTCTTTTATTGTAGTCTGAACCCCGGTGTCACGCCTCTTTGATCGTGACACCTACGCAGTTTTTTCTGTAGACACACCTTCAACGACATGGGGTGACGTCATTATCGCCTGGGACGGACTTCTAAAAGGAAAAAACAACTATCGCATATAAATGTACCTATGTCTGTATATTAACATGCATTTTTATGTCTGTCTGTCTGTACGTCCGTATGTTTGTATCTGTTTGGTCCGCTGTTTGTCCGAGTAAATAGTCCTTAAGTACCTTTAAAATCTATCACTTAATTAACCTATTAGTATCAACACTTACTTTTTCTGTCTAGGAGCTTTGGAGGATCCAAGTGAGTTCACAAACTTTTGTATATATATATATATTTTATATACATTTTAAAATGATAGACGTCCGGGTCTAACATTTTACCGTTTCAAAATGGAGGCTTTTGCTGTTTTTTTTCTCATATTTGTTGTTGATGCGTTTTTTGGAACTTTTTTTTTTTTTTCGTCAGACGTGTTTTTTTATACCTCAATGTTTTTCCACACGTTTCTGAAATAATGAACCCTTCCCCATTACTATCTGGATTTTGTTTCCGTTCCTCGTTTTACACCCCCTCCCCCTTTTCTTTTTTTTTTTTTATCCCTGGATTGTTTCCGCGCGTTATGACGTCAGTTACAATATAATAATTTCAACGAAGCCATTTTGTTTTATTATGAATTAAATTATTACGCGCCTTACATCTTATCATAATAGAGATTCGGTGTCTGTCCGTAGCCGGAACTACGTCCGCTTACGCCACAATACCCTCAGGAAATGCCTGAGTTTATCAATGAATATTTAATTTATAGTTAAAATCATCAATACATCAAATAAATCTTATTTATCAATGATGTCTATGGAAATCTAAGTTATATTTGCCTCAAAACAGCTCATGTTATTAGTGTATTTAAAATCCTGTAATGTGTCTTACATATCACTAAGAAATAAAGTTTTACATACTGGTTTTAACAAAACCGAGTTTAATAAATAATTACTTGGTGCTACTGATTTCTAATATTATTGTTTCATTCTCCAACATATTAAATCGGCCCTAGCACCTATATGATTTTCCCAACCCTATTGCCCTTATGGCAAGCCCCAACCCTTTTTATCATATGGGTGCTAGAAGGCGGTGGCTGACGGTCTATATGTCCTGGGAATGACGTTAAACTCTATCTGATGGTGAGGTTCCAGTTTTGGAGGTTTGGGGAATGTGGAGCACCCCTTCATCACCATTGCTCCTGGTCCACTCTGACCCGGAGTGGTAGTACCTGTTAGGGTCCCATCTATGGGTTAAATCGGAAAATGTATTTATAAAAAAATTGGATTATCCATTAAGAATTGATTTATTTCAAAACTTTATCAGCATTAAATGACCCACCGAGGTTGATATGCCGTAAAACAAAACAAAACCAAACCAAACCAACATATTAAAATCAATCCTATGAATGTTTTTTTTATATAAAAACCAATTAAAATATAATTAAAATAAGTGTAATCTTTTTATATGCGTTCTTATTTAATTTCGTTATAATTTCTAATTTGATATATTTCATTACATTAAAACTTAAATACTTAAATCTGCGTTATTCGGACTATTGTCCCCATCTTCATTGTTATTTGTACAACGTTTCGGTCGATATGCCCTCCGGCCTTCTTCAGGTATTTCGAAAAGAAGGTTCCCGAGTCCGAGAAGGTTCCCGAGTCCGACAAGAAATATCTGAAGAAGGTCGGAGGGCATATCGGCCGAAACGTTGTACAAATAACAATAAAGATGGGGACAATAGTCCGAATAACGCAGATAATACTGGCCCTCGCCAATTTTCAGCACATGAGTAGTACAACTCGGATCTGTGCAGTGAAGTGGCGATCTGATTGTAAGTGTGGCACTCCACCTCAGACGCAGAAATAATCTCCCTGGTCTAACTAGTGAAATTGGGATAGACTCCCTCCGCCGAATTTATATCATCATTATAGTCTTAAGAAAAAAATTATTGGAACTCGTTTTATAAATAAACAAAATTTGAATTTTGATCTTTTTCTTTTTTAATGAACGGTGTTGATATCTAAAATTATTTTATGTTTGTCTGTCTGTATGTCGCATGAGATTTCCCGCCTTTTTTTTCTTTCTTTTGTTTCTTTTTTTTTTTAATTAAATGTTTGCAAAAATCTGCGATAGCTTGGCTTTTTTTAAACTTGGTATCTCTTTAATACGTCTTGTGTCGATGATGATTTTTTTAAACTTTGAATTATCTCCCCTTGAATGGAAATCTCTTTAAAAGTTTTCCTTCTCTTTTTTTTGCCAGAAATACAAGTGTGATTTCTTTTTTTTTTCTTTCTTTTTCCTCTTTTTTTCTTTTTCTTTTTTTCTTTTTTTTTCTTCTTTTTTTCTTTTCCTCTTTTTTTTTCTTCTTTTTTTCTTTAACCTTTTTTTCTTTTTTTCTTCTTTTTTTTCTTTTCCTCTTTTTTTTCTTTTTTTCTTTTTTTCTTCTTTTTTTTTCTTTTTTTTTTTTCTTTCCTTTCTTTTTGAATAAAATGATGTTCCGTTTCAGCCGTTTTCAATTGATGCTTGTTTTAAACTTTCAGATTCCCTCCCCCATGATTTCGTTTTCGCTATTTTATTCCATTTGCTTTTTGCACACATTTGACAGCACAATATGAATTTCCTACTCTTGATATTCTTCTTTCTTTCTTTCTTTCTTTTATTTCACTTCTTTTTCATTTTTTTTTTTTTCATTTTTTTTTTCATTTTAAAATATTTTTTTCTTCACCTTCCTTCTTTCATGCCTTTTTTCTTTTTTTTTTTCTAATTTTTTTTTCTTTACTTTTTCATTTTTTTTCTTGTTTCTTTTTTCCTTCTTTTTCATTTTTCTTTTTTTCTTTCTTCTTTATTTTTTCTTTTTTCTTTTTTCTTTTCTTTTCATTTTTCTTTTTTTTCTTTTTCTCCCTTTTCTTCATTTTCTTTCCTTTTTCCTTTTTTTTCTTTTTTTCTTTTCTTTTTTATTGTTATAATTCAAATTCCTCATTATCTTTCCTTCTTTCTTCATTCGATCGTTTCTCTTTAAACACATCTCGTTCCCCACGAGATTTGATTTTTTTCTTCCAATCTTTCAAACACATAAAATATCCTTCGCTCTTTCGCCTTGGCTTAAAAAAAAACGCCAATTTTCTCTACCGCTTTTTTTTCCCGCTCTTTTGCCATTGACGCCATTTTGTATCGCTTTGTGCATTTTATTTGATTGAACAATATTTCTTTACCCCCATCCCCACCCCCAGCAAATCTGGAATTGGTCGCTTTACGAGAAAAAAAATTCCTTGACCCCTCCCCCATTAAAAAAATCTTTTTTTTTTTGCCTCATAATTTTAACAATGCGTCAAAAATGCCCTCTTTCTCATTGAAAAGAAAGGTACCTATTTTCTTTGAAAAAAGAAAACAAAAAAAAAACGCCCCCTATTACCATGATCAAAGAATCTGGCAAACACTGCGTGCGACATACGGAAACACTGGACACCTTTTAGGTTTCATCAGTAGTGTATACCGTGATCTCCCCCACTCGAAATCGAACCAGCAACACACGGCGAACTCTGCATTCTGTGGTCGCTGGAGGAGATCACTGTATACACTGCTAATGAGACCTAATAGGTCGAAACTGCTGTCCAGTGTTTTCGTATGTTGCACGCGGTGTTTGTTGGATGTTCTGCTCGGGGCGATTGAATTAAAAAAAAATTTATTTTGAAGCATTTTTAACGCATTAAAAAAAAAATATGGGGCCGAATGTTTTGAAGAAAAAATATTGGAATATATAAATTGATAATTTTTTTTTTTAATTCTATTTTACCAATAATAATTTGATTATTGTAATTCCTTTTATTATTTTCTTTAAATGAAACCAAGAATCTTCGCGAAATGATTTTTAAATCTTTAAAAACTTTCATAAATTCCCTTTTTCAAATTCCAGGAAAAGTTACCATTCTCAAGTAACTTTTTGGTTATTTCCTATAAGTCCAACATAAACAAAGGGGAACCACTCTTGTCTGATAGTTAATATATTTATTTTCCCATTAAACTAACCCTAACCCTAACCCTAAACCCTAACCCTAACCCTAACCTAACCCGTCTTCTTTTTTCCTAGTAGATCAATAAATAGATAATAATTTATCAGTCAAGAGTGATTCCCCTTTGTTTATGTTGGACTTATAGGAAATAACCAACTTTTTTTGTTGTTTTAAATGATAAATTCTTTTTATTTTTATTTTACGAATTTTAAATGATTTTTAATCTGTTAAAATTTTAAATGTTTTAACCAAAATTTTCGTTAATCCAAATTTGTTTTTTTGTTTTTAATTGTTTTAAAACACAATTCGTTTCCAGAACATTCCTTGTAAATCATGTATCATGTATCATGATGCAAATATTTTCTCTGCTTTTTAAAAAACAATTTTTTTTCCCGTTTCTCGGTAAAATATACCGTTATCTTGTTTCTTTATCTAAACGGATGTTGTTTTCGTTTTTTTACCGTTCTTGAAATATTAAAATATTTTACGTATCACAAAAACTATAAAAAACTTTTTTTACTTATCTAAATAGATCCTTCGGCGGTGGTGATGATGGTGATGAGGCCAAAAGGAAAATGGAGGTAAGTTATGGAAATACTATAGCTTTCTAAGAAAAATACCGTATCTCCATTATAATAAGATAACGCTTGATTCTATACTTTAAATAATCTAATAATGCGTAAGTTTATCAACGAGTATTTAATTTATAGTCGAAATAATTAATACATCGAATAAATCTTATTTCTCAATGATATTTCTGTAAAAAAAAAAAATTAAAAAAAAAAGAATTTAAAACTAAATTTTATAATGGAGAATCGGTGTTTGTCTGTCTATAACATGAAACTACGTCATTGTCTACATCATAATACCCTCAGGAAATGCGTAATCTATGAGCATTTAATTTATAGTGTAAAGCATTAATACATATAATAAATCTTATTTATTATATTGTGTTACTAGAAACGGCTACCCGGCGTCGCCTGTATAGGTGGGGGGAGTAAAAAGGTAGTCTTGTAAACCCATTATTGTTGAATCCTGAGTTCAATCCCCACAGGATGCCCGATTAAAATCCCTATCTAGAAAACCCACGCCCTGGTGATATTTAATGTGTATATATATTTACTTTGTCGTTAATTATTTTATTTTCGAAGTTTCCCCCGGACATACATATACACACAACTGCCCTTTATATATGTATAGAAAAACCAAGCCCTGGTGATATTTAATGTGTATATATATTTACTTTGTCGTTAATTGTTTTGTTTTCGAAGTTTCCTCCGGACATACATATACACACAACTGCCCTTTATATATGTATAGAAAAACCAAGCCCTGGTGATATTTAATGTGTATATATATTTACTTTGTCGTTAATTGTTTCATTTTCGAAGTTTCGCCCGGACATACATATACACACAACTGCCCTTTATATATGTATAGAAAACCAAGCCCTGGTGATATTTAATGTGTATATATATTTACTTTGTCGTTAATTGTTTTATTTTCGAAATTTCCCCCGGACATACATAGACACACGACTGTCCTTTATATATGTATAGATTAAGATATTAATGTTCATATTGTTTAATAATGTCACTTTTCTTTTCTTTCACCCTAAAAGGCCAAAAAGCTGAGGAACCTCGAAAAACAAAAAGAGGAAATGGCTGAATATGAGGAAATGAGGAAAGCTGAAAGAGAGAAGGACGAAGAAGAGATCCGCCAATTGAGAGCAAGGAGAGTAAGTAGCTTCGGAAAATTCTCAGAATTCCTGCAAATTCTTTACCAAAATTAGAAAGAACAAATGTCTTCGTGATGTACAACAGAACAAAAACCACTGTTTTATCTGTGTTAAGGTTTGAAAATTATTTGTATTGGATAGGAATACTTGAAACCATATAACTAAACTATAAAATTGATTGCACGCATAATGTTCAATAAAAAGGTGATTATTCCCCATCTGTGGATCCATACTTGCCTCTCTAATAGATTCCTGGAGATCTGAGGAGACTGGTTGTCACTCAGCCCCCAGTGAGCCACCAGCTACGGCAGGTGTGAAAAACTATATAATAATAATAATAATAAATAATAATAATATAATAATAAAAATGGACAAATATCTGGACCTTGCCAGAGAACTTAAAAAGTTATGGAATATGAAAGTGAAAGTGATACCAATTGTAGTTGGTGCATTTGGAACGGTCCCAAAAGGATTGGAAAAGGGATTGGAAAGTCTGGAAATCAGAGGAAGAATTGATACCATCCAGAACACTGCACTGCTGCAACCTGCCATAATACTCAGAAGAGTCCTGGAGATATGAGGAGACTTGATGTCACTCAGACTCCAGTGAAGACCATCAGCTAATGAGTTTGGAAATCAGAGGAAGGATTGAAACCATTCAGAACACTGCAGCAATCTGTCAGAATACTCAGAAGAGTCCTGGAGACCTGAGGAGACTTGCTGTCACTCAGACTCCAGTGAAAGACCATCAGCTAACACTGATGTGAAAACTCAAAAGGAGTAAATAATAATAAGTTGGAAATCAGAGGAAGAATTGATACCATCCAGAACACTGCACTGCTGCAATCTGCCAGAATACTCAGAAGAGTCCTGGAGACCTGTGGAGACTTGCTGTCACCCAGACTCCAGGGAAAGACCATCAGCTAATGCTGATTGAAAACTCAAAAGGAGATAATAATAATAATAATAATAATATAATAATAAGTTTGGAAATAGGATTAAAACCATTCAGAACAACTGCTGCAATAATACTAAGTCCTACGATAATCAGACTCCAGTACCATCAGCTAATGCTGATGTGAAAATCAAAAGGAATAATAATAATAATAATAATAATAATAATAATAATAATAAAGAATACTTGAAATCATACAACTGTGTACAAATTATTTGTGTTTGGTAGGAATACTTGAAACCACACAACTAAGCTATAAAATTTATTGTACACTGTTCCCCCCACCCTAAAAAAAGAGTGATTATTTCCCATTCGTGTATTCATATATACCTCGCTAATATTCTAATAAACTTCTCAATTCTTTTTTTCAGGAACAACGTAAGAAGGAACGGGCCGAGGAAGAAAAAAGGTTAGCTGAACAGAGGAAGATTGAAGAGGCTAGACGTAAGGGTGAGGAGGTAAGTTATCTATCCACTACTCAACACCTCTACCATGTTTGGCACAAGGTTGGGTTTAATGAGGGTTTGGTTTATTTTGTTTTACCATATCAACCTCAGTGGGTCATTTAATACCGATAAAGTTTTCAAATAAATCAATTCTTAATGGATAATACAATTTTTTTATAAATACATTTTTCTATTTAACCCATAGATGGGACCCTAACATGTACTACCACTCCGGGTCAGAGTGGACCAGGGAGCAATGGTGATGAAGGGGTGCTCCACATTCCCCAAAACTCCAAAACTGGAACCTCACCATCAGATAGAGTTTAACGTCATTCCCAGGACATGTAGACCCTTAGCCACCGCCTTCTAGCACCCATATGATAAAAAGGGTTGGGGCTTGCCATAAGGGCAACAGGGTTGGAAAATCATATAGGTGCTAGGGCTTGACATGACCAGCCGATTGATCGGGGGGCCTCTCCGACCACCCGTCTAGCCCAAGATAGGGCCAAAGTGGAGTATTGCATGTCATGAACTGCTCATCCACCTCTATCCTTAAGCATCACGGGTCGCCACCACGGCCAACAGGTGCCCCATTGGGGAGTCTTACCCTCTGCAGAGGTGCAGTCGGTACACTCTAACGCCCCACCGACAGGGCGGTGTGTTTAATGAGGGAACACGTTATATGAAAAAAAAAAAACACCCGCGTAAAACATGCTGGATTCTGCTGGAGAAGCAAGAACGAAATCATAAGTGACGTTCTCTTGTGTAAAGCTTCATACGGACACGCTAGTGTAGGCCACCCAGCAAGGACCTACATAGATCAGCTCTCTGCGGATTCTGAATGCTGCGCAGAGGACTTCCCGAGGGTGTTCTTATCCGTTAGCAGCATTCATTTTTAAAAAGAAAAGAAAAAGGTGACGCGAGGACGTTTGAAATAAAATTAGAAAATTAAAAATTAAAACAACAACATAGACCCGTCGGTATCCCCAATTTTGGGATGTCTCGAACATGAAGTTCCGAAGAGGCTAAAGCTAAGCCAAATAAGAATTCCTAGTCACTGAAGGGTTTATTTACCACGTAACCAACGTGTACGAGTTAGGCACAAGGCCCTATTAATGTGGGACCACCCACGAGCCGAAGCTCATGGGCGGTAGGTGGAAAAAAATTGCGTCGATCACGTCGGCATTCCTCCTCAAGGATGGGGCGCCTCTTTTCTTTTTTTAATAGATTCATTGCACACTCGGTTTTCCGGTTAACGCCGGGTGTCCAGCGAGCTTCGGCCGCTGGACTTGTCGAGAGTTTAATAATAGCGTCGATAAGGGGGCTACCCCCCCCCAGGCAACGACGCAATCTTTGTTCTTTCCCACCCATGAGCTTCGGCTTGTGGGTGGGCCCACGTTAAAACGAGGCCTTGTGCCCAGTCCATACAAGTGGGGCATGCGACAAATATACTCAAGGATGGGGCGCCTCAGGCACCGGGCAATAAACCCAGTCCTGTCCCTTTAATTCGAGGGGGCAGGTGTTGCATGGGGTGATGACCCCCTGGGATCAGCGATATTAATTTACACTGTAGGTGCAGCGGCCGAAGCTCACTGGTTACCCCGGATTTAGTGACCCCCTCAGTTGTTTTTTGTTTGTTTGTTTATTTTTTACATAGTTCGAAAGTTGATTAAAAGTTTTTTTATGATGTTAACATTGATGATGATGGTGATGCTGATGTTTCCTATTCTGGGTTTTTTAGGAGGAGAAGAAAAAGAAGAAGAAGGAAGAGGAGTCCAGGAAGAAGGAAGAACGTGATAAGAAAAAGAAGGATGCTGAGGACAGGTTGAAGCCCAAGAAGCCCAACTATGTTATTGCCAAGAAGAGCGGTGAGGGTTCTGAAGCTAAGGAGGTAAGTGATTTCGTTCTCTCTTCACACTCTTTCCCTTTTCCTTATAGATCTCAGTCGCAGACAATGGCGTTATAACATGTAAAGTATGTGTTGTTATATTAACGTTGGAAGGCTTAAAGGAACCTCCCAACGTGGGTAAATGAGTGTACATAAAAACCATTCCGACAAATGTGTAAAAGATAACAATATTTATTCCGCAAGTGACGGAGATACATTTAATAGAAAGATGTGCATAAAGAATACACATACGAATAGAAAGCATATAAAACATATATACATAAATGTATTCTGAGAAAATAGACGTACGACACACATCGTAGAGAACTGTCACTTACTGGTAGCTGGTAGATAGAAGGGCAAAAGCCCCCTAACGTCTTAGAGATAGCAGGCACCTAGACTATGTTTATCAATTCCTGCTTGTGGCCAAAATATCAACGCCACCTCTCGGCGAACGAGACGCAGCAAGGGAAGATAACTCATTTTGGACTCAAACCTTGTTTTATTAACACAACAGCGTCATTCCATGTCGTTCAACAGTTGTGGACCCTTTGATGGCTAAGTTAGTCCAATTCTGGATTTGCAGATGTGGTCATACACATTGCAAGGGAAATTCCCATCTGCATTTAATGGTTCATGACAATGAAAACGTCGCCACTCTGCAGCCCTGTTAATATCGATATTGGGGGCTTCCTGCTCTCCGCGTACCCTCTGCAAGTTCACCGTAAAGTATTTTAGGGGGGAGTCGTCTGTCTCAAATCTCTCCCCAATCTTCACACACACACACACACACACACACACACACATAATATATATATATATATATATATATATATATATATATATATATATATAATAAGTAATCCACAGACACGTGTTTCAAGGTATCACCTTTCATCAGTGTGGCTATACCGTAACAGCTACCTCTGGCCGGGTTCGAGACCCGAATGAACTTTCGTTCGCCAAACCTTTAACCCGTACGGCCAGAGGCAGCTGTCAAATATAGGAGAATAAATAATCGCTACATTTCTAAGCGGAAATGAAATTCACTAGAGTCCTCAAACGTTTTTGTAAACAAACGCGAGATATATTTCAATAAAATTTAGAGGTCTGATGAAACTCATATATATGTACATATACATATGAGTTGAAATAGATCTATAACAGCTAATATGACCGATTTTAAGCCTTTTTCTTAACCAAATATATTGCTCTGTATAAAATCATTGAACATTGAGCTCTTAAATTTGACCAATTTTTTTTAATCTAAACTTTTACCAGGAGAAAAAAATCATAAAAAAAGAAAAGACCAAATCATCTGCACCTCCAGAAAAAAAAATCAGATGATATTATTAAAATGTCCGAAAGAAAAAAATACTGCAAGAGTTGCCTAAGATAAATATACTAAAGTACTCAATACAAAAAGTAGAGCCAATGAATAATAAAGTAATAATAAAGCCTAATGAGTCAGAGAATATCTACCTAGGTTTCTCCTAACGGATCATCAGGATAATTCTGACCCGAGTCTTTATATATGTATAGATATAAATTAATGTTTTTTCTTTCTTTCTTTTTTTCAGCCCACTTCCAAGGAAGACATGCAAAAATCTAAGGAACAGCTCGAAGAGGAGAAGAAAGCCATTTTGGCCCAGAGGATACAACCCTTGGAAATTAGTGGCTTGGATGTCGAGAAATTGAAGGAGAAGGCTAAGGAATTGCATGACCACTTGCGAAAACTTGCTGGTGACAAATTCGACCATGAGGAGAACTACAAGAGGCAGCAGAAAGATGTGAGTCATTTGCAAATTACGCGTTATGGCCCTGGTAACCCCGGGTTTGAAAGAATCGAACGCAACATCAGATTTGTTCTCTAGTCAAACATCTTTATTATCGCCGTTACGGTCCTGGTAATAGCGAGTTCGATGCTCGCTGGTGCACCATAAAAAAGTAAAAGTAAAGTCGTTGGGGTGGCTTAAAGTCGATATCAGCCATACAGCGAGGGAGTCTGTCCCCTTTTCACTAACGCTAGACCATGAGGAGAACTACAAGAGGCAGCAGAAAGATGTGTCATTTGCAAATTACGTCCAAAACATATTCATCTCTCTACTCACGGATCTATTAATGGTACCGTAACTTTGACGCGTTATGGTCCTGGTAACCCCGGGTTTGAAAGAATCGAACGCAAATCAGATTTGTTCTCTAGTCAAACATCTTTATTATCGCCGTTACGGTCCTGGTAATAGCGAGTTCGATGCTCGCTGGTGCACCATAAAAAAGTAAAAGTAAAGTCGTCGGGGTGGTTTAAAGTCGATATCAGCCATACAGCGAGGGAGTCTATCCATTTTTCACTAACGCTAGACTAAGGTGATCGTTTTTAGCATCTGAGACGAAGTGCAACACCTAGCATCAGCTACTCACTTTAATGCATATATCCCTGTGCGCTGAGTTGGCGAGGGCCGGAATCGAACCAGGAACCAGGTTCCCAGCCGGACACCACCCTACCAACTGATCTAAACCGACCCTTATGCACCAGACTTGTGACCTAATGTCACATCCTACCCGTGGCGAACGGGTTGGATAAATAAATTTAATAATTAAACAAAAATCAACCAATTTCTAGAACTCTCCAATAAAAAAGGAAAAATAAAGTAAGGAAAAATTTGATAAAAAGGGAAATGAATTAGACTAATACATTTCACTTTAACTCAACAGGCTAGTATTCTCTCTCCCTCTTTCACTAAGTCTATTCGTCTCTCTCTCTCTCTCTCTCTCTCTCTCTCTCTCTCTCTCTCTCTCTCTCTCTCTCTCTCTCTCTCTCTCTTCGGTTATATACCCAAATCATGTTAGATATATCTATGAGTATACAACATTGTGTGTTGTTTGTTTTTAGTTAACGAACACAAGACTTTGTGTTTTTTTAGAGCTCTCTATAATTTTATAAGCTAATTCTAACGCCACTTAACAGAAAATAAAGTAAGGAAAAATTGGGTAAAAAAGGAAATGAATTAGACTAATACATTTCACTTTAACTCAACAGGCTAGGTACTCTCTCTTTTACCCAGTCTGTTCGTCTTCTCTCTCTCTCTCTCTCTCTCTCTCTCCCTCTCTCCCTCTCTCTCTCTCTCTCACACACACACAAATAAAATTATGTTTTAAAACAAGTTTAGGATTACATTTAAAAATAATATTTTAAATGTAAACCAAAAAAAGCATTTCCTAAAAAAACAAACATTGTAATATACGAATTCTCGGCGATTTTTTTAGATTTTATAAAATATTTCCTCTTATTCTCTCTTACTCCTGTTTTCTCTCTTTCTCACTGGGTGTTCCTTAAAAAAATTTAGTCCCGTCATAGACCGAGTATTTTTCCTAGTTTATTGATAAAATAATTGATTATTACTTATCATCTTTTTTTTCTTTTTTCTTTTTTCAATTTCAGCTTATCGAGCTTGCCGAGAGAGCTAGGCAAATGAGCAAGGGGTAACTATTCTTTTCATTTGTTTTCTACACAAAAGAAATAATGGCTAATGCATTTTAGTAAAAAAAAATGGTAATGCATTTCTATAGAAAAAAAAAATGGCTAATGCATTTCTATTAGTAAAAAAAGGCTAATGCATTTCTGTAGTAAAATGGCTAATGAATGGCTAATGTTCTAATGCATTTCTATAGTAAAAATGGCTAATGCATTTCTATAGTAAAAAAAAATGCATTTCTAAGTAAAAATAATAATGCATTCTATAAAAAATGGCTAATGCATTTCTGTAGTAAAAAAAATGGCTAATGCATTTCTATAGTAAAAATGGCTAATGCATTTCTATAGTAAAAAAATGGCTAATGCATTTCTATAGTAAAAATGGCTAATGCATTTCTATAGTAAAAAAATGGTTAATGCATTCTATAGCAAAAAAATGGCTAATGCATTTCTATAGTAAAAAAAATGGCTAATGCATTTCTATAGTAAAAATGGCTAATGCATTTCTATAGCAAAAAAATGGCCAATGTATTTCTATAGTAAAAATAGTTAATGCATTTCTGTAGTAAAAATGGCTAATGCATTTCTATAGTAAAAATGGTTAATGCATTTCTATAGTAAAAAATGGCTAATGCATTTCTATAGTAAAAAAAAATGGTTAATGCATTCTATAGCAAAAAAATGGCTAATGTATTTCTATAGTAAAAATGGCTAATGCATTTCTGTAGTAAAAAAAAAAATAGTTAATGAATTTCTATAGTAAAAAAAATGGCTAAGGCATTTCTATAGTAAAAAAAATGGCTAATGCATTTCTATAGTAAAAATTCAAATCTATTTTAATTATAAAAATTAACCAATCCCACCTGAGCACTGTACACATACATATATATTATTACTGTACGCTATTCATGTTCCTGACACTAATACATTATTCTGTGTACTAGACATGAGACTTTGATTAGTTGTGGTGCACCTCAGCACTGTACACATACATGTATATTATTACTGTATGCTATTCATGTTCCTACAGCAAGGAAAGGCTAGGGGAGTAAACCCCAATAACAAATCAGGAACCGTGGTCCCTAAGGTGGTGTGATGCTGAAATCCAGTGCTACCGGGCAACTCCCGTGACACTGCCGTTGTTTCTGCATTGTTTCATTACCTTTCCTTTGGATCACAGTGGCAGTGTGGGAGGGGGGAGATATGCTGCTTGGGCAACAGCTCATCTTCCATATGAACCCGCACAGGCTACGTAGTTTCAATTTAAAAAATTGGACACTACTCCATCGTCTCTCGTAGATCGAAGGATGCCAACAATAACGCCCGGTGAGGGGTGTATATGCTTGCTAGTAGTTATAACAAAATTTATTTTCTTTGATTTCAGCAAGGGCAAGAAAACCGGTAGCGATATCCAGAGAGTGGACGATTCGTAAGTATTTATTTTGTTTTGTTTATTTTATTTATTTATTTATTTTGAAAACTGTGCAACTCTAAATAGTGCAATTCTTATTGCCAAAATACTTAGGCAATATTTCAGCACAGAAACCTTTTGACATATGTACGAAGGTCATTCAATGAGCGAAAGTAACCTCCTAGCCATACCAATGCATTTATTAAAAAGAAAATGTCTGAGTCGCGCGATCCTGTTTATAACAATTACTCTTATCAATGATTGGCTGTAGAATTGGCCACTCAGATATAAAGAGTCCGAGGATCGCGTTGACGTATTCTAAACTTTTTTGTTGGCGTTGTACAAGGGTGGCGTGTTGGAGTTTGGTCGTCTCCAACGGGGTCTGGCTGGCTGAGGGGGTATTATGTTGGAAGACCCGAAACCCCCCTATGAAGCCAGCCAATAATATTAACTGACGACGCCACCCTGCGCTAAATCTAGTATATTTCAAACATATATATATATATATATATATATATATAATATATATATATATATATATAAATTGAGTCACAGCACAAATAATCGATTGTTTTTGTTTAATTCGAAATGATTATAGATTCTTGATTTTCATTCTAATCGATTTTTTTTCTTTTTCTTTCTTTCAGTTTCGACAAATTGGCTGACAAATATGCTGGTTGTCCAGTAAGTTTTATTTATCTTTTTCTTACGAGTTATTGCCTCAATTGAAAGAGTTTTCTCCCTTTGATATTTAAAACTTGTATATGAAAGTTTTTAAACTAAAAGAATTATTTGCTTTATCAAAAACACAAGACATTTGAAATCATTGATATTATGATATATAAAATTTGATTGGTCAATGCATTTTTCATAGTAAAAATAATTTCTAATGCATTTTATAGTTAAAAATCATTGTCCAATACATTTTTATAGTAAAAATGTTTTTTTATAGTAAAATCATTTCCAGTGCATTTTTATAGTAAGAATCATTTCCAATACATTTTTATAGTAAAAATCATTTCAAATGCATTTTTATAGTAAAAATCATTTCAAATGCATTTTTTATAGTAAAAATCATTTCCAATACATTTTTATAGTTAAAAATCATTTCCAATGCATTTTTATAGTTAAAAATCATTTCCAATGCATTTTTATAGTAAAAATCATTTCAAATGCATTTTTATAGTTAAATATCATTTTCAATGTATTTTCTTAGTAAAAATCATTTCCAATGCAATTTTATAGTAAAAATCATTTCCAATGTATTTTCTTAGTAAAAATCATTTCCAATGCATTTTTATAGTAAAAATCATTTCTAATACATTTTCATAGTAAAAATAATTTCCAATGCATTTTTATAGTAAAAACCATTGTCCAATGCATTTTTATAGTAAAAATCATTTCCAATACATTTTTATAGTAAAAATCATTTCTAATACATTTTCATAGTAAAAATAATTTCCAATGCATTTTTATAGTAGAAATCATTAACAATGTTATTTCTATAATATTCTCTTTTATTTTTTCCTCTCTAGCCAAAAATTATGCTTCACAGTAAATATGAGCGTCTTACAGATCACCGAAGTTACGATGAAAGAAAAGACTTGTACTTCAAATTAAATACGGAGTTAGAAGAAGCTCAAGAATATGATCGCAAAGTCCGAGAACACATGAAAGAAGTGAAAAGTAAGATGGCTCCCAAAGCAACTGAGGAGGAGGCAGCACCAGCTCCAGAACCCGAGGAACCAGCTCATGTTGAGGAGGCTCCTGCTGAGGAAGCACCCGCTGAGGAAGCTCCCGCCGAGGAGGCTCCCGCCGAAGAGGTCCCTGCTGTTGAGGAGACCGGTGGCGATGAAGTCGCTGTTGAAGCCTAATTCTGCTAAAACAATCTTACCAACATAGAAACAAAAAAAAGGTACGTAACTTATAGCACAATGGATGGTTGCTAAGACAACAGTATAGTAAACATTATTTATAATGTATTTTCATTGTAAAAATCATTGGCCAATGCATTTTTATAGTAACAACCATTTCCAGTGCATTTTTATAGTAAAAATCATTTCCAATGCATTTTTTATAGTAAAAATCATATCCAACGCATTTTTATAGTAAAAATCATTTCCAATGCATTTTTATAGTAAAAAATAATTTCCAATGCATTTTTATAGTAAAAATCATGTTCAACGCATTTTTATAGTAAAAATAATTTCCAATTCATTTTTATAGTAAAAATAATTTCCAATGCATTTTTAAAGTAAAAATCATTTCCAATAAATTTTTATAATAAAAATCATTTCCAATGCATTTTTATAATAAAAATCATTTTCAATGCATTTTTATAGTAAAAGTAATTTCCAATGCATTTTTATAGTAAAAATCATTTCCAATTCATTTTTATAGTAAAAAATAATTTCCAATGCATTTTTATAGTAAAAATCATGTTCAACGCATTTTTATAGTAAAAATAATTTCCAATTCATTTTTATAGTAAAAATAATTTCCAATGCATTTTTAAAGTAAAAATCATTTCCAATAAATTTTTATAATAAAAATCATTTCCAATGCATTTTTATAATAAAAATAATTTTCAATGCATTTTTATAGTAAAAATCATTTCCAATGCATTTTTATAGTAAAAATCATTGCCAATGCATTTTTATAGTAAAAATCATTTCCAATGCATTTTCATAGTAAATATCATTTCCAATGCATTTTTTATAGTAAAAATCATTTCCAATGCATTTTTATAGTAAAAATCATTGCCAATGCATTTTATAGTATAGTAAATATCATTGCCAATGCATTTTTAGTAAAAATCATTTCCAATGCATTTTTATAGTAAAAATCATTTTGCCAATGCATTTTTATAGTAAAAATCATTTCCAATGCATTTTTATAGTAAAAATCATTTCAAATGCATTTTTATAGTAAATATCATTGCCAATGCATTTTTATAGTAAAATCATTTCCAATGCATTTTTATAGTAAATATCATTTCCAATGCATTTTTATAGTAAAATTTATTTCCATGACCATTTTACATCGCTTATGTAATATGAGTAAGTACTGTCAATAAAACCCCTCATCCCCCAACTATGGGTTAAATAGTACCACTACTATTTTATTACAAGGAGATTTATTCTTTCTTTTTTTCTTTTCTTTCTTTCAGACTGTTTAGTGTTTGAGTGTAAATCTGCCTCTACTAGTCAAGACTACTATACTTAATACAAACAACGATGTCTAGCAGGTTCGGCGCTGTTATGATGACCAAAATGTCTTGGCATCTGTTCGGACTGACCGTCCTCTATCCTCTACAAGTAAAATAAAAAAAAACCCACCCCATATCCCTGTGCCTGCCACTGACTCTCGACACCCGAGTTCCACCCTGAACTGGCCATCTAAATTTTTTTCAAAGAAAAACCAAAAAAGCAGAGAATATATCAAAAGAATCTATAACTCTGGCGATGCCATTTTTTTTTTAAACAACATCCGATTGGGCCCTTGTCGCTGTTACGTCATAGTGACGTCACCGGAAACACCCAAAAAGTCTCGTCGTCGTCGTCGTCGTCATCGTTGTCGTCTGGTTATATTTTTCTTCCGTTTTTACCATCATCATGGCAGCTAAGCACGGGATATGTTATTTTTTCTCAACAGCAACAATAATAATATACCAATATATTTTTTTTTGTTTTTGTTTTTTTTTTCTTTAAATTTTAATTTAAATTTAAAATTAAAAAAGGAAAGAAAACAATAATTTAAAAAATATATAATAAAGTTCAAAGGTCAACACTTTAAAATAAAAAAAAGAATAACAACAGCTCTTATACGTGCCTCTTCACTGGACATTTTTTTTTAAATTTAATTTTACCATATTTCTTTTCTTTTTTCTTTTTTAAATATTTTTCTTGTATTTTGAAAGATTTTTTGAGGCGACAAATGGACCTTTTTACAAAAAGAAAACGTACCAGATATTTTTTAGTTTCGTGTCCTAACCGAGACGCATGCAATTGAAATGATATAAAAATTGAAAGCCATCTCCGATATAAGAAATGCATAACCATCTTTAAGTGCCGATTGTCGCCCCTTTTTTAAGCCATTTTTTGGTTATCTCAGTGAAGAACGCCCTTGTTTACGTCTGTACCATTCTAATAATGAATAAACAGTGTGACTAATTCTTTTCCCTTACCTGTTTTACTTTTCAATTTTTACACCTGTTTGTATTCTTCTTCTTCGTTGCGCTAGAACAATGTTCTGTGTAATAATTACACAGAAAAAACATCGATGTATAATTTTTTCTTTTACAAAATAATAGCCAATTAAATAATTATCGAAATGAGTAAAAAAGAAATACCCAAAAAATAAATTATTTATTATTTTTTTACATTCTATTTTTCTATTTTCGGTACTTATTTTCTCATAAAACAACTTTTTTTTTTTGTTTCTATTCATAACTTCGGTCTTTTATCTCTTTATTTATACTGTAATTAGTATCGAAAATGACCGACTCGCAAAACATTTTACGCCCCCAACATAAGGGGGGTCAAAATTAAGTGACCTAAAAAAATGAGAAAGTTTTGAAATAAAATAAATAATGCATTATAAAGATCGTTCATTGATAAATAAACACTGAAAATTTCATTAAAATCCGATAATTCCCTGATTTTTGGTAAATTATTTTCAGTAGGGGGGCTAAAGTCATTTTGTCAAAAACGCATTTTAGGCTCATTTTGCCAGTAGCTACTCTTCTTCGTTGCGCTAGACCAATGTTCTGTGTAATTTAGGGACTGGCATTTTTGTCATCTGCTAGGAATTTTAAAAGCGAATCAAAAATAATTAAATCTATTATTTAAGGTCAAACCTTTGTCTAAATCGATAAGTAGTAACATAATAACCATCATTAAAAAAGAAAAATATCATTACATATGCAGTTTATTTTTGATAGATTTAAAACTATTTGCTTTGGTCAATTTCGACGCGATCCGCCATTTTGCCCCTTTTTCAATGGTTTTAAGCGCTTGTTTACAATTTTAAAATAACATTTGGGATGGAGAAAAAAAATTACCAAAAATCAGGTAATTATCCGATTTTAATGAAATTTTCAGTATTGATTTATCAATTAATGAATTTTATAATGCATCAGTTATTTTATTTCAAAACTTTAATTTAGTATTTTTGCTATGAAAAATTAATATATAAAATTCATTTAAAATAAAAGTATTCGGATTTTAAGTTTAAAATGTTATATTTTTAGATTCTAAAAATAAATATCTACTTAATGCAAACCTTATTTTAGGCGCAAAAAGTAATAAGTTTGTATCTCTCTTCTTCGTTGCGCTAGACCAATGTTCTGTGTAATTCCAAAATAATGTTTGCTATTTGAGGTTAAAACGGTAAAAAATGATAGCATACTTGGGAACAGACAACCCTCACGTCTGTTCCTTTTGACTAACGACCAAAATCTCACTAACTCTAAGTCAGTTCCCTTCCCACGCTTTTCCCTGTCCCATCCGGGGGGGGGTCCAGTGTGCTTTGGCCACTGGGCCGGGTTAAAGTACAATTATTAGCGTCGATCCCAGGGGGCTTCCCCCCCCCAGGCAACACCTGCACCCTTGACTTAAAGGGGCAGGGCTGGGTTTATTGCCCAGTGCCTGAGGCGCCCCCTTTGAGGGGGAATGCCGAAGGGATCGACGCAATTTTTGTTCTTTCCCACCCATGAGCTTCGGCTTGTGGGTGGGCCCACGTTCAAACGAGGCCTTGTGTCCAGTCCATACAAGTGGGGTATGCGACAAATACATCCCTTCCCACGCTTTTCCTTTAGCCAATCAGAAATCGACACCCAGGTCAGCGAAAGGTGAACTGCTTGTCAATCACTTCTACAACGGTTAATGGTAACTTTCCATTTACCATACCTCTATTCAAATCTTATTACACTTACATAATTCGTAGGCAACCTACAAATTATGAAACAAATACACCTGAAGAAGACAGTATGATTAAACCATCGAAACGTGGTAAACTGTGAATTCAGGGGCCTAAATTTTCACTATAGTCTACTGGACAGATGTTAATGGAATATGAAATGAAGTCCATTGATATTTTTAATTTCTCAACTGGGATTAATACTTTTAATAAAAATCAAACTCTAAGGAAAACATAATTTAATATGTTAATTCATTTAGAAGTTTAAAAAATTAAACGACAGCATTAATTTATGTTGTATAGTTGTTGCATAGTGATTCAATTATACAATTTTTCACCTTAATATGTTAATTCATTTATAAGTTGTTTTTTTTATAAACGACAGCATTAATTGATGTTGTATGGATTTAAAATTGTTGCGTAGTTATCCAGTTCTGATACACTTTTTCACCATAACGTTGTTATTTTAATGGAATTGAGATTATAAATTTATCAAGTCTTATACTGAAAAAAAAACCCCTGAAAATTACTATTCGCTGGTAATTTTGTCGGGTATTTAACGATATTTCTATTTCAGAGTAACAATTAAAAAAACAAAAAAAAAAAAAAGAACAACTTTAAAACAGTCTACTTTTGCAGTTCTGAGTTCAAAAAAGTGTATAACTGAATCACTACGCAACAACTTTAAATCTTTAAATTCACAATCTACCTTTTTTCCTCGTTGTGCAAAACCAATGTGTAATTCAGAAAAAAAAAAAAAAAAAAAAAAAAAAAACACGTCAACTGCAGCGGACGAACTATTGAAAAAAACGTCTTACCGTGGGGATGTACAAATTCATGCACCTTGCCAATAAAGTGGGATCACAGGTAATTTTTCATAAAATCAACAAAAATAAATTGATAATCCGATTTTAATCAAATTTTCGGTATATGAAGTAATAAAAGAAGAACTTTTAATCTAAATAAAGGTCTGTTAGCTCAGTCGGTAGAACGTTCGACTAGAAACCACAAGGTTCCTAGTTCGATACCGGTCCTCGTCAACTCAGCGTATGAGTAGCACAGGGATCTGTGCGGTAAAGTAAGGAGCTGATGGTAGGTGTGGCGCTCCTTCTCAGACGCTAAAAAATCTCCTTGGTCTAGCGCAAGTGAAAAGGGGATAGACTCCCTCGCTGATTGGCTGATACCGACTTTAGGCCGCCCCGACGATTTTACTTTTACTTACAAATTACATTATTTTTCTTTCTTTTTTTTTTTTTTTTTTTTTTTTTTTCGCACATTGACCCTCCATATAGTGAACAATAACTTTATTCCTAATTCTTTCGGTGCCTGAAAATAAATTTTACATTTTTGGAAAGAGAAGTCCATCGCGGAAGATATTTAAAGCAATAAAAAATCGATATTTTGATAAAGTCAGTAGTAGAACGTTTTACATTTTGAAGCTTAAGTCTCATAAATAAGAAACATATCTATCTTTTCTTTTTTTTTTTTTTCTTTTTTCATCGTTAGCATATTTTCTAAGGAATGTGATTTTAAAATTTTAACTTGTCTACTTTTGAATTTTTATTTTATTTTAGAGACGTTTTAAAATTTATAGATATGAAACAAATTCTCCCATTCACTGTCTGATAAAGGTGTATTTATTTAATTAAAAAATATTGTATTATGAATATATAACTGAAAATGACGAGATTCATCAAAAAGATTTTCAAAATTTTTGAAAAAAAAAATATTGAAAATAATTTTTGAAGTTAAAATTGGTGTCTTCACGTACCTAGGTAGTAATATCTCATCCACAGCGAGTGATGTTCATACACGAATAGCAAAGACATGGTCGGCCACAAACAAATTATCAGTCATATGGAGGTACGATCTCCCTGACAAGCTGAAGCGACAGTTCTTCCAGGCTGTGGTTGTATCAGTCCTGCTATATGGCTGCACCACCTGGACCCTAACGAAGAGTCTTGAGAATAAGCTAGATGGGAGCTGCACAGGAATGCTCCGTGCAGTCTTGAACAAGTCGTGGAAACAGCACCCCACAAGGAAGCAGCTGTACGGTCACTTGCCTCCCATCTCACAAACTATCCGAGTGAGACGGACAAGGCATGCAGGACACTGCTGGAGAAGCAAGGATGAGCTCATAAGCGACGTTCTCCCGTGGAAGTCAACATGGACATGCTAGTGTGGGGCGCCCAACAAGGACCTACATTGACCAACTATGCGAGGATGCTGGTTGCTCCGCAGGGGACCTCCCAGGTGCAATGAATGATAGGGAAGGTTGGCGAGAGATTGTCATGGATATCCGTGCTGCATGCGCGACATGATGATGATGATGATTTGTTATGGGAGCCGTTTACATCACAATATTTGTTTGGTTTGTTTTGTTTTACGGCACATCAACCTCAGTGGGTCATTTAATGCCGATAAAGTTTTGAAATAAATCAATTCTTAATGGATAATACAATTTTTTTATAAATACATTTTTCTTTTTAACCCATAGATGGGACCCTAACAGGTACTACCACTCCGGGTCAGAGTGGACCAGGGAGAAATGGTGATGAAGAGGTGCTCCACATTCCCCAAACCTCCAAAACTGGAACCTCACCATCAGATAGAGTTTAACGTCATTCCCAGGACATGTAGACCCGCAGCCACCACCTTCTAGCACCCATATGATAAAAAGGGTTGGGGCTTGCCATAAGGGCAATAGGGTTGGGAAAATCATATAGGTGCTAGGACTTGACGTGACCAGCCGATTGATCGGAGGGGGCCTCTCCGACCGCCCGTCTAGTCCAAGATAGGGCCAAAGTGGAGTATTGCAAGTCATGAATTGCTCATCCACCTGCGCTCTATCCTTAAGCATCACGGGTCGCCACCCATGGCCAACAGGTGGCCCCATTGGGGGAGTCTTACCCCTCTGCAGAGGTGCAGTCGGTGCATTCTAACGCCACAGCCGACAGGGCGGTGCTGATAATGTGGTAAAAATGAGAATTATGGTCGGTCATAGAAAATAACCCTACTTTATATTTTAGCAGGAAATATATGAAAAATAATAAACAACTCATCAAAAAATGATTTAAAACAATAAAAATGTATGTTATGTGTAACAGATTTTTTTTGATTTTTTTACGTATAAACCTGGAATTGTTCCTTATATTAAACGTACTAGCAAAATAAAAAACGCCCTCTGTGCGACGTAAAATAAATATTGCCTGGGAGTTGAAAATTTAATATCAGAGAGTTTGTATCATAAGTAAAGTAAAATCATCAAATTTATTAAAGGGGTAAAAAATAAAATGAATTTATTAAAGGAGTAAAAAATTAAAAATTTGAAATGGAAACTTAGTTCTGATAACTTTAAATATATATTAAAATAAAAAAAAACTATATGTATTTACCAACTCCCCCGCACGAGCAGGATGCGACACAAGGTCAATTTCTTAAGCGGGGTTTAACAGGTTTGAATTCAGAGTTTTCCTTCTCCTAGACTGGTTGCCTAACCATGGTTAAAGAACCCAGTCTGCCCTACTATTTACCCATAGCTGGAGGGAGAGTAGGATTCATCCTTTCCCAAGGGTATTAGCGCTAAGTGAAATGCAATTACCACGTCCAGGATTTGAACTCGGGGCGACGAGTCCATTTCCCATGACTTTAACCATTACACCACGCACCTCCATATACATAATATAAATATATGTAGTATTGAAACGAATACGCAAACGTGTCCTAACAGATAAAATATACACGTGTTATACATATATGAACAAGCAGTATGTGAAAGAGAACAAAAACGGCAAAAAGTATTTCTTACGGCTTACTTTCTCATAGACTGGTTGCCAAAAGCTAAATAACCTAGTCTGTGAAGTGCTTAGTTGAATGCTTCATGGTACCCTCGTGGTTCCTAAAGAGGATTGAGGACCGAAGGCCTGTCTGATTAAATGATATAACGCTACATAACGTTTCGGTCGATATGCCCTCTGGTCTTTTTCAGGTGATTCTTGTCGAACTCGGAAACCTTCTCATTGAACTTGGAAACTCTAGAAGGAAAGAAAATAGAGGGGGGAAATAAATATTTGAGTCAACAAGTTCCTGCTGAGGGGGGGGGGGACCAAAAAGAAGCGAGTCCACCGTCTTCTCGCAGGCCAAACTTTCTTTTGGTCAACACAGTCTTCGTCTTCGTCTTCGACCAGCAGCTGAAAAGCCGTCGTCGTCAAAATATTTAGCAGCTGAAAAATCGCAACTCCCATTTAGTTTTGTTTCTTTGTTGGATTAAAATCAATTTCTTTTGTTGAGTCGTTCACAAAGCGCTTCGTCGCTGACTTACCGTCTCGCGTCGGCCAACTACTTCTCCTCAGCGCTCCACTCACTTGGTTTTTATGGACACAGTCCCCCAAAATCCGGGCACATCAGTCGAGCCAGTGCAACGCACAGTTCTCGTGCATACAAAACAGGATATGTTATATAATTCGTGGGTTGCCTACGAATTATAACTGTAGGTGTGATAAGATTTAAATGACGGTATGGTAAATGGAAAGTTACCATTAACCGTTGTAGAAGTGATTGACAAGCAGTTCCTCTTTCGCTGACCTAGCCGTTGATTTCTCATTGGCTGAAGGCAAACGTGAGAAGGGAACTGACTCAGAGTTAGATTCCACCAAGATTCCGCCCTTAAGCATCACGGGTCGCCTCCAAAAGCCAACAGGTGGTTCTATTGGCGGGATTTTCCTCCTCTGCCGAAATGCAGCCCGTGTATTCTTTGGCCCCAGCCGACAGGGTTTTAAATACTTAGGTTTTCATTTGTTAATGATAAGACATACGATTCTCTCTCTCTCTCTCTCTCTTCTCTCTCCTCTCTCTCTATCTATCTATCTATCCATCTCTCTCTCTCTCTCTCTCTCTCTATCTATCTATCTATCTATCTATCCATCTCTCTCTCTCTCTCTCTCTCTCTATCTCTATCTATCTATCTCTCTCTCTCTATCTATCTATCTATCTATCTATCCATCTCTCTCTATCTATCTATCTCTATCTCTATCTCTCTCTCTCTCTCTCTCTCTCTCTCTCCTCTCTCTATCTATCTATCTATCTATCTCTCTCTCTCTCTATCTATCTATCCATCTCTATCTCTCTCTCTCTTCTCTCTCTCTATCTATCTCTCTATCTCTCTCTCTCTCTATCTATCTATCTATCCATCTCTCTCTCTCTCTCTCTCTATCTATCTATCCATCTCTCTCTCTCTCTCTCTCTCTCTCTCTCTCTCTCTCTCTCTCTCTCTATCTCTCTCTCTCTCTCTCTCTCTCTCTCTATCTATCTATCCATCTCTCTCTCTCTCTCTCTCTCTCTTCTCTCTCTCTCTCTCTATCTATTATCTATCTATCCATCTCTCTCTCTCTCTCTCTCTCTCTAATTCTATCTATCTATCCCTCCTCTCTCTCTCTCTCTCCTCTCTCTCTTCTCTTCTCTCTCAATCTTTTTTATCCATATGGATGCTAGAAGGCGGACATATATCATCAAAAAGGATAGGACTTGCCATTAAGGGAAATAGGTTTGGGACAATCATATAGGAGCTTAGGCTTGACGTGACCAGCCGATCGGAGAGGCCCCTCTCCAATCCACGTCTAGCATAGTAAGAGCCAAAATAGAGTGCTGCCATGTCCACGGACTGCTCAGCCACCAAGATTCCGTCCTTAAGCATCACGGGTCGCTCCAAAAGCCAACAGGTGGCTTTAATGGCGGGATTTTACTCCTCTGCCGAGGTGCAGCCAGTGTGTTCTTTTGCCGCTCCGACAGGGCGGACACGTTTAGTATGAGAACGGTGCACCAATATCTCCAATTACACAATTCATGGGTTGCCTACGAATTATGACTGTAAGTGTAACAAGATTTAAACAATGGTATGGTAAATGGAAAGTTAACATTAACCGTTGTAGAAGTGATTGACAGGCAGTTCACCTTTCGCTGACCTGGGCGCCGATTTCTGATTGGCAAAAGAAAAGAGTGTGAAAGGGAACTGACTTAGAGTTAATGAGATTTTGGTCGTTAATCAAAAGGAGCAGATGTGAGGGTTGTATGTTCCCAAGTATGCTATCTTCTCACCGCGCGGTTAAAACCCTTTTGAGCTTGGGTTTTAATAAAGACGTCTTTGAAAACTAAACAAAGACTTGCTTCGTTATTAAAAACAAATAAATGAGCACGAACAACCGCGGCCCAGAATAAAAGATCGACCAGAGAAAGAAGATGGCCGATCGATGAAAAAATACACTTAAGAACTCTCCATACTCCCCCCCCCTCTCTCTCTCTCTCTCTCTCTCTTCTCTCTTCTCTCTCTCTCTCTCTCTCTCTCTCATGCCATTTATATACCTGATATTAAGGAGGTATATAACAGATAGATAAATGTGACTGGGTTCGATAGCCAGGAAGTCTAGGATTTTGCTGTTAAAAATTATTTTAATCGGTTTGTCAGAAGAAAGTATGGTTGATCCGTTGACCTCTTAAGAGACACGTGCAATTTGGTAAAACAGAACATTCGAAAAATTCCAGAATAGTCTAGAAAGCTCCACATCCATTTCTATATAATGAGGGAACCTTAGATTTTAAGGACAGTTGGTCTGGGCAGTGGAGTTGGTCGGAGAGTCGGGTTGGCCGAATTTGCTGAGAATATCTCTCTCTCTCTCTCTCTCTCTCTCTCTCTCTCTCTCTCTCTCTCTCTCTCTCTCTCTCTCGCCATTTTATATACCTGATATTAAGTGGGTATGTAACAGATAGATAAATGACCTAAAGAAAACAGTCCTTGAAGATAGTTTGAGGAACATGAAGAAAAGGTTGTGCAGAAAGCCTCGTGTAACTGGTACGTAGAGAAAGAAAGAAATAAAGGAAGGAAGAAGGGGAAAAAGGGGAAAAGAGAAAGAAAGAAAGGGGGGAATTGAGAAAAAGAGAAAGAAAGAAAGGAGAGAAAGGAGGGGAGAAAGAAAGAAAGGAGGGGAGAAAGAAAGAAAGGAGGGGAGAAAGAAAGAAAGGAGGGAGGGAAAAAAGAGAGGGGGAAAAGAGAAAGAAAGAAGAGGGAGGGAGGAGGCTTAAAGAGAAGGAAAGAAAGAGAGGAGGGAAAAAAGAGAAAAGGCCTCTATGAAACCATAGCTGTAGAAGAGTAATATTGTTCTTCAAATAAATGGGACCATATGACCTTTAGGCACCCCTTTTGCGATCTCAATTCATAAGGACATATTTTCATTTACACCATCAAAATCCGGCTGTTTGTTATCAGACGATTTTTAGAGTTTTTTTTTAATTATAAAACTAACCCCTAACCCTAACCCTAACCCTAACCCTAACCCTAACCCCTAACCCAAACCCATAACAAACAACCGAAAAGAGGTCCATAATCTTCCTATATTAGATAGGTATGAATAGAATTAGATAGGTATAAAATAAAAGGGGCATATTACCTTTAGGCACCCCTTTTTGATCTCGATTAAGAAAGGACATGTTTTTCATTTACACTGTCAATATCCAGTTGTTTGTTAGGGGTTAGGGTCAGTTATTACAAAATTAAAATTATTTTTGGACTATATTACCTTTAGGCACCCCTTTTTGATCTCAATTAAGAAAGGACATGTTTTTCATTTACACCGTCAATATCCGGTTATTTTAAGAGACGATTTTTCGATTTTTTTTAAAATTTAAAACTAACCCCTAACCCTAACCATAACCCCTAACAAGCAACCAGATTTTGACGGTGTAAACGAAAAATATGTCCTTATGAATCGAGATCGCAAAAGGGGTGCCTAAAGGTCATATGGTCCGATAAATGTACTTCAGTTTCAATCAATTAACTCTTTGTAATCAGCAGTAGTAATCCTGTAACAGTGGTCCAGTTACCTTGCACGCCATCTTTCCCTCTGTCGGCTGCTGCTCCTCCTCCTCCCCATAGGTCCCGCATACTCACGCCACGAACGAGATAGAACGAGACCGCGTGGCTGCTATGTTTTCTTTAGTCCAGCTCAAGTAAAAACCTGACCAGCCAAACAGACGCACCACGCCGGAGATTAAATCACAACAAAAGGTCGGTGTACAGGTATACGTATTGACTAAGCCCCCTCCCCATCAGCACAAAGGGGCGGAGACAGACTTATGTCTAGTTCACGGCTGGAGAATCCAGGAGAAAGAGGGCTTGATTTTGGAGGCTCTCCTTTATAGATGCTGTTCGCAACACCACCTAACGGCAAACCATAGCAAGTAAGGGAATATAATCCCAACAGAAGGAATCAAAAGTTGTAATAATTAAATTAGCATACTCTGGTATATTCCACAACTGGTTTATATAAATATAAATATATTTCTTTCATGGGTTGCTTGTAGATTGTCAAAATGGACGGAGACACAACTTGTATCTAGTTCTGAAGACTGGAGAATCCAGGAGAAAGAGAGCTTGATTTTTGGCGGCTGTCCTTTATATATTCTGCTCGCAACGCCATCTAATGACAAATCATAGCCAGTAATGGCAAATAATCCCTACAGTAGTAATGAAAATATCAGTGTTCTTACGATCAGATGTCGGTTCCAAGTTGTCTACTTACAAAGCGAGTTTTGGTCGGCGGAGAAGATGATTGATTCGGGTGAGCTAGAGTATCAGTTGTTTAGACGGCGTGAACTCCTGGTGCCTCCAGTGGCATAGTGAAGCGACTGTGGTGTATAGCCCCTTTTTTAAATATGCGTATCTGCGTATATTGTAGAGTATAGAGTATAGCTGCATACCCGTGGTTGTATACAGATATACTTTGTTTCTTCTTTGCTTCTGAATTGATCTGGATGCTGTTTGTTGGATAATTTGTTGTATATAAGCCGTGCTGCAATCTACCACTTAAATTTATAGACTAAGCGGGGTTACATGGTTTAAATCTCAGCCAATCAACAGCCCGAATACGTGGCGCTCCATCTCAGACACAAAACAACCACCCGGGTCTAGCGCTAGTGATAATGAGATAGACTCCCTCACTATCCGACTGATACTGACAATAGGTCGCTTCGTCCGCTTTACTTTTTTTTAATTACGTGAATAAAAATTTCAATTAATTGAAATGATAATAAAGTGGGACCCGTGTNAAGGGTTACCAATACCAAAGGAAGGGATTGCTAGTCACCCTAAGGATGGCCAGTTGGCCACTGTAGGCAAAGGGTTACAAAATGACCAAGGATGAGGTTGCTAGTCACCCTAAGAGGCCAGTTGGCCACTTGTAGGGCAAAGGTTACAAAGACCAAGATGGAGGATGCTAGTCACCCTAAGGATGGCAGTTGGCCACTGTAGGCATAAAGGGTTACAAAATGACAAGGATGAGGATGCAGTCACCCTAAGCGATGGCAGTTGGCCACTGTTAGGCAAAGGTGTTACCAAAATGACCAAAGATTGAGGATGCTAGTCACCTTAGATGGCCCAGTGGCCACTGTAGGCAAAGGTGTTACAAAAACCAAGGATGAGTGCTAGTCACCCTAAGGATGGCCAGTTGGCCATGTAGGCAAAAGGTTACAAAATTGGAACAAGGATGAGGATGGCTAGTCACCCTAAGGATGGCCATTGGTCCCGTGTAGGAAAGGGTTACAAATGACCAAGGATGAGGATGCTAGTCACCCTAAGGATGGCCCAGTTGGCCACTGTAGGCAAAGGTTACAAAATGACCAAGGATGAGGGATTGTGTCACCCTAAAGGATGGCCAGTTGGCCACTGTAGGCAAAGGGTTACAAAATGACCAAGGTGAGGATGCTTAGTCACCCTAAGGATGGCCAGTTGGCCACTGTAGGCCAAAAGGGTTTACAAAATGACCCAAAGATGAGGGATGCTGTCACCCTTAGGGATGGCCAGTTGGCCACTGTAGGGCCAAAGGTTACAAAAAATAACAGGATGAGGATGCTAGTTCACCTAAGGAATGGCCGTTGGCAAAACTGTAGGCAAAGGGTTAACAAATTGACAAGGTATGGGATGGCTAGTCACCCTAAGGATGGCCAGTGGCCACTTAGGCAAAGGGTTTCAAATGACCAAGGATGAGGATGCTAGTCCCCCTAAGGATGGCCTGTTGGTCCACTGTAGGCAAAGGGTTCAAAATGACCCAAAGGATGAGGATGCTAGTCATCCTAAGGATGGCCAGTTGCCACTGTAGGCAAAGGGGTTTAACAAAATGACCAAGGATGAGGATGCTAGTCACCCTAAGGATGGGCCAGTGGCCACTGTAGGCAAAGGGTTACAAATGACCAAGGATGAAGGATGCTAGTCACCCTAAGGTGGCCATTGGCCACTGTTAGGCAAAGGGGTTACAAAATGACAAGGATGAGGAGCTAGTCACCCTAAGGATGGCTAGTTGGCCACTGTAGGCAAAGGGTTACAAAAATGACCAGGATGAGGATGCTAGTCACCCTAAGGATGGCCAGTTGGCCACTGTAGGCAAGGGTTACCAAAATGACCAAGGAGAGAGGATGCTAGTACCCTAAGGAGGCCGTTTGGCCACTGTAGGGCAAAGGGTTTACAAATGACCAAGGATGAGGAGCTAGTCCACCCTAAGGATGGCCAGTTGGGCCAGCTGTAAGGCAAAGGGTTCAAAATGACAAGGATGAGGATGCTAGTCACCCTAAAGGATGGCCAGTTGGCCACTGTAGGCAAAGGGTTACAAAATGACCAAGGATGAGGATGCTAGTCACCCTAAGGATGGCAGTTGGCCCTGTAGGCAAAGGGTTACAAATGACCAAGGTATGAGGATGTAGTTCCCCTAAGGATGCCTAGTTGGCCACTGTAGGCAAAGAGGTTACAAAATGACAAGGATCGAGGATGCTAGTCACCCTAAGGGATGGCAGTTGCTACTGTAGGCAAAGGGTTTGACAAAATGACCAAGGATGAGGCATGCTAGTCACCCTAAGGACTGGCCAGTTGGCCACTTGTAGGAAAAGGTTACAAAATGACAAGGATGAGGATGCTAGTCCACCCTATAGGGATGGCCAGTTGCCACTGTAGGCAAAGGGGGCTTACAAAATGACCAAGGATGAGGTGCTAGTCACCGCTAAGATGGCTCAGTTGGCCACTGTAGGCAAAGGTTACAAAATGAACCAATGGAGAGAATGCTAGTCACCCTAAGGGATGGCCAGTTGGGCCCTGTCACGGCAAAGGGTTACCAAAAATGACCAAGGTAATGAGGATGCTATCACCCTAAGGATGGCCAGTTGGCCACTGTGCAAGGAAAGCCATGAGAGGGTCCCTAAAGAGATGAACTGTAGCAAATTCAAATGAGATAGGAGCTGTCACCTAGGTGCATTCACGTACAACGTCAAAATACCAGGATAGGATGGTCCCAGATGCAGTGGCCACTGTAGGCAAAGGACAAATACAAAGAGGATCTTAGACCCTAAGCAGTGGCCGTAGGCAAGTCGCCGTGGAGTGTCACCCTAGGAGGCAGTGGCCAGTTGCGGATACTATGACAGAAGATCTAGTACCCAGTGGCCAGGCCAGAGGCAAAGGTTACAAAATGACCAAGGATTGAGGTGTTACGTAGCCGTTCGTCACAGTACAATAGATTATATTTGTTACGTACTTTTCTACTGCTTCTTACTCTGCGTTCTTCTATCTTCCGGCCGTCTTTCTGATCGTTTAGTCTTCTTGTCTTCTTACTGCTTCTAATTGTCTTCTTAATGGTCTGGTATATTCTCTACAGGTTTTCTGCGTCTGGTCTTCTTATCTGGGGATTCCCGTTCTGGTTCTGCTGGGCGACATTTCTTATCAAAGCCTTGGTGTCATTGTTTAGCTTTTAGTGAATAACAACAAGACTTCGATTTACCTTTGATTCGTTTATTTTATCCGGACCCATAACAGACAAAAAGTGCGCGCGGAGAGTCACATCTTGCTAGCTTCAGTTCCTAACTTCTCAACTTAGCTAAGTAACTGAGTATCCTTAAAAACCGGAAAGGGCTTCTATCGGGGGTTCGTTCCACGATTCATCCCCAGAAAGCAAGTGGAGAGTGAGTCAAGCATTGTTCACTCACTCTCAAGGCCATCGAGCCTGCACTGATCGCCATAAGGATCTCTATACTTACCTTAAAAGTAATAGGGATCCAAATTAATATGTAACAGAGGATGCTAAGTCACACCTAAGATGGCCAGTTTGACCACTGTAGGCCAAAGGGTAATAAATGACAAGGATGAGGATGCTAGTCACCCTAAGGATGGCCAGTTGGCCACTGTAGGAAAGGGTTACAAAAATGACAAGATGAGGATGCTAGTCACCTAAGGAATGGCCAGTTGGCCACTGTAGGCAAAGGGTTACAAAATGACCCCCAAGGATGAGGATTGCTAGTCACCTAAGGATGCCAGTTGCCACTGTAGGCAAAGGTTACAAAATGACCAAGGATGAGGATCAGTCACCCTAAGGATGGCCAGTTTGGCCACTGTAGGCCAAAGGGTTACAAATGACCAAGGGATGAGATGGGCTAGTTTCACCCTAGGATGGCCAGTTGGCCACTGTAGGCAAAGGGTTTACAAATGACCAAAGGATGAGGATGCTAGTCACCCAAGATTGCCAGTTGGCCACTGTAGGCAAAGGGTTTACAAAATTACCAAGGATGAGGAGCTTAGTCACCCTAGGATGGCCAGTTGGCCACTGTAGGCAAAGGGTTACAAATGACCAAGGATGAGGATGCTAGTTCACCCTAAGGATGGCCAGTTGGCCATCTGTACGGCAAAGGTGTACCAAAATGACCAAAGGATTGAGGATGCTAGTCACCCTAAGGATGGCCAGTTGGCGCACTGTAGGCAAGGGTTACAAAATGACCAAGGATTGAGGATGCTAGTCACCCTAAGGATGGCCAGTTGGCCACTGTAGGCAAAGGTTACAAATGACAAGATGAGGATTGCCTAGTCCAACCCTAAGAGATGGCCAGTTTGGCCACTGTAGGCACAGGGTTTACAAATGACCAGGATGAGGATGCTGTCACCCTAAGGAATGGCCAGTTGGCCCACTGTAGGCAAGAGGTTACAAAATGACTAAGGATGACTGATGCTAGTCACCCTAAAGATGGCCAGTGGCCACTGTGGCATAAGGGTTTCAAATGACCAACGGATTACAGATTGCTTATGTCACCCTAAGGATGCCGTGGCCACTGTAGGCAAAGGGTTACAAAATGACCAAGGATGAGGAATGCTAGTCACCCTAAGGATGGCCAGTTGGCCACTGAGGCAAAGGGTTACAAAACTGACTAAGGATGATGATGCTAGTCACCCTAAGATGGCCAGTTGGCCACTGAGCAAAGGTTACAAAATGACCAAGGATGAGGATGCTAGTCACCCTAGGATGGGCAGTTGGCCAACTGTAGGCCAAAGGGTTAACAAAATGACCAAAGGATAAGAATGCTAGTCCACCCTAAGGATGGCCATTGCGCACTGTAGGCAAAGGGGTTAAATTCAAAATATGAACCCAAGGGAGATGAGATGCTAGTCCACCCTAAGGATTGGCGTGGCCGACTGTAAGGCAAAGGGTTACAAAATGACCAAGGATGAGATGCTAGTCACGCCTAAGGATGGGCCAGTTTGGCACTGTAGGACAAAAGGGTTAAATAATGACCAAAGGATGAGGATGCTAGTCACCTAAGGATGGCCAGTTGGCCACTGTAGGCAAAAGGGTTACAAAATGGACCAAGGATGAAGGATGCTAGTCACCCAAGGATGGCCAGTTGGCACTGTGGCAAGTAGGTTTACAAAATGACCAAGGATGACGGATGGCTAGTCACCCTAAGGAATGGCCAGTTTGGCCCACTGTAGGCAAAGGTTTACAAAATGACTAAGGATGATGAGCTAGTCACCCTAAAGATGGCCAGTTGGGCCACTGTTAGGCAAAGGTTACAAAATGACCAAGGATTAAGATGCTAGTCACCCTAAGGATGGCCAGTTGGCCACTGTAGGCAAAGGGTTACAAAATGACTAAGGATGATTGATGCTAGTCACCCTAAAGATGGCGCAGTTCGGCCACTGTAGGTGCAAAGGGTTTACAAATGACCAAGGATTAGATGCTAGTCACCTAAGGCGATGGCTAGTTGCCACTGTAAGGCAAGAGGGTTTACAAAGATGACCAAGGATTAAGATGCTAGTCACCTAAGGATTGGCCAGTTGGCCACTTGTAGGCAAAGGTTACAAAATGACCAAGGATGAGGATGCTAGTCACCCTAAAGGATGGCCAGTTGGCCACTGTAGGCAAAGGTTACTAAATGACCAAGGATGAGATCGCTAGCACCCTAAGGATGGCCAGTTGGCCACTGTAGGCAAGGTTTAAAATGACCAAGGATGAGGATGCTAGTCACCCCTAAAGGATGCCAGTTGGCCACTGTAGGCAGGTTACAAAATGGACCAAGGATGAGGAGCTAGTCCCCTAAGGATGGCCAGTTGGCCACTCGTAGGCAACAAGGTTAGCAACTGAGGCAAGGTGGGGATGCTAGTCAGCCCTAAGGATGGCCAGTTGGCCCACTGTTAGGCAAAGGGGTTATCAAAATGACCAAGGATGAGGATGCCTAGTTACCCTAAGGATGGCCAGTTGGCCAGCTTGTAGGCAAAGGGTTTTATCAAAAGGACCAAGGATGGATGCTAGCACCCTATAAGGATGGCCGTTTGGCCACTGTATGGCAAAGGGTTACAAAATGACCAAGGATGAGGATGCTAGTCACCCTAAGGATGGCCATTGGCCACTGTGGCAAAGGTTACAAATGACCAAGGATGAGGATGCTAGTCACCCTAAGGATGGCCCAGTTTGGCCACGTAAGGTAAAGGGTTACAAAATAAGACCAGGATGAGGATGCTAGTCACCCTATAAGGATGGCCAGTTGGCCACTGTAAGGCAAAGGGTTTACAAAATGACCAAGATGAGGATGCTAGTCACCCCTAAGGATGGCCAGTTGCCACTGTAGTGCAAAGGGTTTACAAAATGACAAGATGAGGATGCTAGTCACCCTAAGGAGGCCAGTTGGCCACTGTAGGCAAAGGGTTACAAAATGACCAAGGATGAGGATGCTAGTTCCCCTAAGGATGGCCAGTTGGCCACTGTAGGCAAAAGGGTACAAAATGACCCAGGATGAGGATGCTAGTCACGCCTAAGGAGGCCAAGTGCCACTGTTAGGTAAAGGGTTACAAAATGAACCAATGGATGAGGAGCTAGTCACCCTAAGGATGGGCCAGTTGTCACTGAGGCAAGGGTTACAAAATGACCACAGGATGAGATGCTAGTCACCCTAAGGATGGCCAGTTGGCCACTGTAGGTAAAGGTTACAAAATTGACCAAGGATGGGAGTAGTCACCCTAAGGATGTCCAGTGGGCCACTGTAAGGCCAAGGGTTACAAAATGACCAGGATAGGATTGCTAGTCACCCTAAGGATACCAGTTGGCACTGTAGGCAAGGTTTACAAATGACAGGATGAGGATGCAGTCACCCTATAGGATGGCCAGTTGTGCCTGTAGGTAAAGGTTACAAAAATGACGCAGGGATGAGATCTAGTCACCCTAAGATGGCCAGTTGGCCACTGTAGGCAAAGGGTTACAAAAATGACCAGGATGAGGATGTAGTCACCCAAGGATGGCCAGTTGGCCACTGTAGGAAAAGGCGTTAACAAAATGACCAAGGATGAGGAATGCTAGTCATCCTAGGATGGCCAGTTTGGCCACTGTAGCAAGGGTTTACAATGACCAAGGATGAGATGCTAGTCACCCTTAAGGATGGCCAGGTTGGCCACTGTAGGTAAAGGGTTCTAAAATGACCAAGGTGAGGAGGATGCTAGTCACCCTAAGGATGGCCAGTGGCCACTGTAGGCAAAGGGTTTACAAAAATGAACAAAGGATGAGGATGCTAGTCACCCTAAGGATGGGCCAGTTGGCCACTGTAGGCAAAGGGTTACAAAATGACAAGGATGAGGATGCTAGTCACCCTATAGGCACTGGCCAGTGGCCACTGTAGGCAAAGGGGTTACAAAATGCACCAAGTTGAGGAGCTAGTCACCTATAGGATGGCCAGTTGGCCACTGTAGGCAAAGTGGGTTACTAAAATGACCAAGGATGAGGTGCTAGTCACCCTAAGGATGGCCAGTTGGCCACTGTAGGCAATAGTTACCAAAATACCAAGGACTTGAGGTGCTAGTCACCCTAAGGATGGCCAGTTGGCGGCACTGTAGGGCAAAGGGTTACAAAAGACCAAGGATGAGGATGCTAGTCACCCTAGGGCAGTTGGCCACTGTAGGCAAAAGGGTTACAAATGACCAAGATGAGGACTAGTCACCCTAAGGATGGCTAGTTGGCCACTGTAGCAAAGGCGTTACAAAAATGACCCCCCCCCCCCCCTAGATGAGGATGCTAGTCACCCTAAGGATGGCAGTTGGCCCACTGTAGGCAAAGGGTTACAAAATGACCAAGATGAGGATGCTAGTCACCCTAAAGATGGCAGTTGGCCACTGTAAGGCAAAGGGTTACAAAATTGACCAAGGATGGGATGCTAGTCACCCTAAGGGAATGGCCAGTTGGCACTGTAGGCAAAATGGTTACAAAATGACAAGGATGAGATTGCTAGTCACCCAAGGATGGCCAGTTGGCCCACGTAGCAAAGGTTACAAAATGACCAAGGATGAGGATGCTAGTCACCCTAAGGATGGCCAGTTGGCCACTGAGGCAAAGGGATTTACAAAATGACCAAGGCTGAGGATGATAGTACCCTAAGGATGGCCAGTTGAGCCACTGTAGGGCAAAGAAGGTTACCAAAATGACCAAGGAGAGGGATGCAGTCACCTAAGAGATGGCCAGTTGGGCCACTGTAGGCAAAAGGGTACAAAAGACCAAGAAATGAGGATGCTAGTCACCCTAAGGATGGCCAGTGCCACTGTAGGCATAGGGTTACAAAATGACCAAGGATGAGGATGCTAGTCACCCTAAGGATGGCAGTTGGCCACTGTAGGCAAAGGGTTACAAAAGGACAAGGATTGAGGATGCTATCACCCTAAGGATGGCTAGTTGGCCACTGTAGGCAAAGGTTACCAAAAATGACAGGATAGGGATGCTAGTCACCCTAAGGATGGCCAGTTTGGCCACTGTAGCAAAGGTTACAAAATGGACAAGATGAGGATGCTAGTCACCCTTAGGATGGCCAGTTGAGCCACTGTAGGCAAAGGGTTTACAAAAATGACCAAGGGCATGAGGATGCTTAGTCACCCTAAGGATGGCCAGTTGACCCACTGTTAGGCAAAGGGTTACAAAATGACCAAGGATGAGGATGCTAGTCAACCCTAAGGATGGCCAGTTTGGGCCACTGTAGGCAAAGGGTTACAAATGGACAAGGATGAAGGATGCTATGTCCCCTAAGGATGGCCAGTTGCGCCACTGTAAGGCAAGGGGTTACAAAATGACCAAGGATGAGGATGTGTCCACCCTAAGGGAAGAAGCCAGTTGGCCACTGTAGGCAAAGGTTACAAAATGACCAAGAGATGAGCGATGCTAGTCACCCTAAGGATGGCCAGTTGGCCATGTAGGGCAGATACAAAGACAAGGATGAGATGCTAGTCAACCCTTAAGGCATGGCCAGTTGGCACATTGTAGGCAAAGGTTACAAAATGACAAGGATGAGGTGTTACGATATAGCCGTTCGTCACAGTACCCAATAGATATATTGTAAAACGTACTTTCCTTACTGCTTCTTACTCTGGTGACTTTCTATCTCCGGCCGTCTTCTGATCGTCTAGTCTTCTGTCTCTTCTATCTTCTAATTGTCTTCTAATGGTCTGTATACTTCTTACAGTCTCGTCTGGTCTTCTTATCTGGGGTTCGTGTCTGGTGCGCTGGGGACCATTTGCTTAGCAGAAGCCTTGTGTCATTGTAGCTTTAGTTAATTTAACAACAAGACTTCGATTTACCTTGATAGTTATTTTATTCCGGATCCCAAACCAGACAAAATGGCGCGAGAGTCACATCTTGCTAGCTATCCGTCCTACTCGTTCACTCTACTAAAGTAACTGAGTATCTTAAACCGGAAGGCTTCATTCGGGGTTCCGTTCCCCGATTTCTATCCGAGCAAGGTGAGAGGAGTCAAGCATGTCACTTCACTCTCAAAGGCCATCAGGCACTGATCGCCATAAGGATCTCTATACTACCTTAAAAGATAATAGGGATCCAATTATATTAACAGAGGATGCTAGTCACCTAAGGATGGCCAGTTGACCACTGTAGGCAAGGGTTATAATGACAAGGATGAGGATTGCTAGTACACCCTAAGGATGGCAGGTTGCCACTGTAGGACAAAGGGTTACAAAATGACCCAAGGAATAGAGGATGCTAGTCACCCTAGGATGGGCCAGTGGCCACTGTAGGCAAAAGGGTACAAATGACCAAGGATGAGGATGCGAGTCACCTAAGATGCCAGTGGCCACTGTAGCAAAGGGTTACCAAAAATGACAAGGATGAGGATGCTAGTCACCCTAAGGATGGCAGTTGGCCACTGTAGGCAAAGGGTTACAAAATGACCCAAGGATGAGGATGCTAGTCACCCTAAGGATGGCCAGTTGGCCACTGTAGGCAAAGGTTACAAAGATGACCGAAGGCATGAGATGCTATCACCCTAAGGATTGCAGTTGGCACTGTAGGCAAAGGGTTACAAATGTACACAAGGATGAGCGATGCTAGTCCACCCTAAGGATGGCCAGCTGGCCACTGTGGCAAAGGTTACAAAATGACCAAGGATGAGGGATGCTAGTCACCCCTAAGAGCCAGTTGGCCACTGAGGCAAAGGGGTAAAAATGACAAGGATTGAGGATGCTAGTCACCCTTAAGGATGGCCAGTTGCCACTGTAGGCAAAGGGTCAAAAATGACCAAGGATGAGGATGGGGGGCTAGTCACCCTAAGGATGGCCAGTTGCCACTGTAGGCAAAGGTTACAAAATGACAAGGATGAGGATGCTAGCAGCCCTAAGGATGGCAGTTGGCCACTGTGGCAAAGGTTCAAAAATGACCAAGGATTAGGATTTGCTAGTCACCTAAGGATGGCCAGTGGCCACTGTAGGCAAAGGGTTTTACAAAATGACTTAAGGATGAGATGCAGTACCCTTTAAAGATGGCCAGTTGGCCACTGAGCAAAGGGTACAAAATGACCAAGGATTAAGATGCTAGTCACCTAAGGATGGCGTTGGCCACCTGTAGGCAAAGGGTACAAAATGGACCAAGGAGAAGGATGCTTAGTCACCCTGTAAGGATGCGCCAGTTGGCCACTATAGGCAAAGGTTACCAAATGACGAAGGATGATGATGCTAGTCACCCTAAGATGGCAGTTGGCCATGGTAGGCAAAGGTTACCAAAATGACCAAGGATGAGGCATGCTAGTCACCCTAGGATGGCAGTTGGCCACTGTAGGCAAAGAGGTTACAAAAAAATGGCCAAGGATTAAGATGCTAGTCACCCTAGGATGCCAGTTGGCCACTGTAGGCAAAGGGTACAAAATGACAAGGATGAGCGAATGCTAGTCACCCCTAAGAAAGATGGCCAGTGGCCATGTAGGCAAAGGTTACAAAATGACAAGATGAGATGCTAGTCACCCTAAGGATGCCAGTTGGCCACTGTAGGCAAAAGGGTTACAAAATGACCAGGATGAGGATGCTAGTCACCCTAAGGATGGCCAGTTGGCCACTGTAGGCAAAGGTACAAAATGACCAGGATGAGGATGCTAGTTCACCTAAGGATGGGCCAGTGCCACTGTAGAACAGAATATACAAATGACCAGGATGAGGATGCTAGTCACCCTAAGGATGGCCAGTTGGCACTGTAGGCAAAGGTGACAAATGACTAAGGATGATTGATGCTAGTCACCCTAAGATGGCCAGTTGCCCACTGTAGGCAAGGGTTACAAAATGACCAAGGATTAAGATGCTAGTCACCCTAAGGATGGCAGATTTGGCCACTGTAGGAAAGGGTTACAAATGGACTAAAAGGATATGCATTTGCTAGTCACCCCTAAAGATGGCCGAGTTGGCACTGTAGCAAAGGTTACAAAATGACCAAGGATGAGGATGCTAGTCACCCTAAGGATGGCTAGTTGGCCACTTGTAGCAAAGGGTTTACAAAATGACCAAGGATTAAGATGCGAGTCACCCTAAGGATGGCCAGTTGGCCCTTAGGCAAAGGTTAAAAAATAGACCAGGATGAGGATGCTAGTCACCCTAAGATGGCCAGTGCCACTGTAGGCAAAGGCGTTACAAAATGACAAGGATGAGATGCTAGTCCCCTAAGGATGGCCCAGTTGGCCACTGTAGGCAAAGGTTACAAAATGACCAAGGATGAGGAGCTAGTCACCCTAAGGATGGCCAGTGGCCACTGTAGGCAAAGGGTTACAAAATGACCAAGGATGAGGATGCTAGTCACCCTAAGGGGATGGCCACGTTGGCCACTGTAGGCAAAGGGTTACAAATGACCAAGGATGAGCGATGCAGTCACCCTAAGGATGGCCAGTTGGCCACTGTAGGCAAAGGGTTACAAAATGACAAGGATGAGGATGCTAGTCACCCTAAGGATGGCCAGTTGGCCACGTAGGCAAAGGGTTACAAATGACCAAGGATTTGAGATGCTAGTCCACCCTTAAGGATGGCCAGTTGCCACTGTAGGCAAAGGGTTACAAAATGACCAAGGTAGGTTGCTAGTCACCCTAAGGATGGCCAGTGGCCACTGTAGGCAAAAGGGTTACAAAATGACCAAGGATGAGGATGCTAGTCACCCTAGGATGGCAGTTGGCCACTATAGGCAAAGGGTTACAAAATGACCAAGGAATGAGGATGCTAGTCACCCTAAGGATGGCCAGTTGGCCACTGTAGGCAAAGGTTACAAAAAATGACCAGGATGAGGAGCTAGTCACCCTAAGGATGGCAGTGGCACTGTAGGCAAAAGGGTTACAAAAATGACAAGGATGAGGATGCTAGTCACCCTAAGGATGGCAGTTGGCCCTGTAGGCAAAGGGTTTACAAAATGACCAAGGATGAGGATGCTAGTCAACCCTAAGGATGGCAGTAGAACATAAGATATAAACCAAGGATGAGGATGCTAGTCACCCTAAGGATGGCCAGTGGCCACGGTAGGTAAAAGGGTATACAAAATGGACCAAGGATGAGGATGCTAGTCACCCTAAGGATGGCCAGTTGGCCACTGTAGGCAAGGGTTACAAAATGACAAGGATGAGGATGCTAGTTCACCCTAAGGATGGCCAGTGGCCACTGTAGGTAAAGGGTTACAAAATGACCAAGGATGAGGATGCTAGTGACCCTACCAGTGGCACTGTAGCAAAGGGTTACAAAAATGACCAAGGATTAGGATGCTAGTCACCCTAAGGATGACCAGTTGGCCACTGTAGGCAAGTTTACAAAATGACCAAGGATGAGGATGCTAGTCACCCTAAGGATGGCCAGTTGGCCACTGTAGGCAAAGGGTTACAAAATGACCAAGGATGAGAGCTAGTCACCCTAAGGATGGCCAGTTGGCCACTGTAGGCAAAGGTTAACAAAATGACCAAGGATGAGGATGCTAGTCACCCTAAGGATGGCCAGTTGGCCACTGTAGGTAAAGGTTACAAAATGACCAAGGATGAGGATGCTAGTCACCCTAAGGATGGCCAGTTGGCCACTGTAGGCAAAGGGTTACAAAATGACCAAGGATGAGGATGCTAGTCACCCTAAGGATGGCCAGTTGGCCACTGTAGGTAAAAGGGTTACAAAATGACCAAGGATGAGGATGCTAGTCACCCTAAGGATGGCCAGTTGGCCCACTGTAGGCAAAGGGTTACAAAATGACAAGGATGAGGATGCTAGTCACCCTAAGGATGCCAGTTGGCCACTGTAGGCAAAGGGTTACAAAATGACAAGGATGAGGATGCTAGTCACCCTAAGGATGGCCAGTGGCCACTGTAGCAAAGGGTTACAAAATGACCAAGGATGAGGATGCTAGTCACCCTAAGGATGGCCAGTTGGCCACTGTAGGCAAAGGGTTACAAAATGACCAAGGATGAGGATGCTAGTCACCCTAAGGATGGCCAGTTGGCCACTGTAGGCAGGGTTACAAAATGACCAAGGATGAGGATGCTAGTCACCCTAAGGATGGCCAGTTGGCCACGTAGGCAAAGGTTACAAAATGACCAAGGATGAGGATGCTTCACCCTAAGGATGGCCAGTTGGCCACTGTAGGCAAAGGGTTACAAATGACCAGGATGAGGTGCTAGTCACCCTAAGGATGGCAGTGGCCACTGTAGGCAAAGGGTTTACAAAATGACCAAGGATGAGGATGCTAGTCACCCTAAGGATGGCCAGTTGGCCACTGTAGGCAAAGGGTTACAAAATGACAAGGATGAGGATGCTTGTCACCCTAAGGATGGCCAGTTGGCCACTGTAGGCAAAGGTACAAAAATGACCAAGGATGAGGATGCTAGTCACCCTAGGATGGCCAGTGGCCACTGTAGGCAAAGGTTACAAAATGACCAAGGATGAGGATGCTAGTCACCCTAAAGGATGGCCAGTTGGCCACTGTAGGCAATGGATGAGGATGCTAGTCACCCTAAGGATGGCCAGTTGGCCACTGTAGGCAAAGGGTTACAAAATGACCAAGGATGAGGATGCTAGTTACCCTAAGGATGGCCAGTTGCCACTGTAGGCAAAGGTTACAAAATGACCAAGGATGAGGATGCTAGTCACCCTAAGGATGGCCAGTTGGCCACTGTAGGCAAAGGGTTACAAAATGACCAAGGATGAGGATGCTAGTCACCCTAAGGATGGCCAGTGGCCATTGTAGGCAAAGGGTTACAAAATGACCAAGGATGAGGATGCTAGTCACCCTAAGGATGGCCAGTTGGCCACTGTAGGCAAAGGGTTACAAAATGACAAGATGAGGATTGCTAGTCACCCTAAGGATGGCTAGTTGGCCACTGTAGGCAAAGGGTTACAAAATGACCAAGGATGAGGATGCTAGTCACCCTAAGGATGGCCAGTTGGCCACTGTAGGCAAAGGGTTACAAAATGACCAAGGATGAGGATGCTAGTCACCCTAAGGATGGCCAGTTGGCCACTGTAGCAAAGGGTTACAAAAATGACCAAGGATGAGGATGCTAGTCACCCTAAGGATGGCCAGTTGCCACTGTAGGCAAAGGGTTACAAAATGACCAAGGATGAGGATGCTAGTCACCCTAAGGATGCCAGTTGGCCACTGTAGGCAAAGGGTTACAAAATGACCAAGGATGAGGATGCTAGTCACCCTAAGGATGGCCAGTTGGCCATGTAGGCAAAGGTTACAAAATGACCAAGGATGAGGATGCTAGTCACCCTAAGGATGGCCAGTTGGCCACTGTAGGCAAAGGGTTACAAAATGACCAATGAAGATGCTAGTCACCCTAAGGAATGGCCAGTTGGCCACGTAGGCAAAGGGATACAAAATGACCAAGGATGAGGATGCTAGTCACCCTAAGGATGGCCAGTTGGCCACTGTAGGCAAAGGGTTACAAAATGACCAAGGTGAGGTGTTACGTAGCCGTTCGTCACAGTACCCAATAGATATATTTGTTACGTACTTTCTTACTGCTTCTTACTCTGGTCTTCTATTCTTCCGGCCGTCTTCTGATCGTCTAGTCTTCTGTCTTCTATCTTCTAATTGTCTTCTAATGGTCTGGTATATCTTCTACAGGTCTCGTCTGGTCTTCTTATCTGGGGATTCCGTGTCTGGTTCTGCTGGGGACCATTTCTTATCAGAAGCCTTGTGTCATTGTTAGCTTTTAGTAATAACAACAAGACTTCGATTTACCTTTGATGTTATTTTATTCCGGATCCCCATAACCAGACAAAATGCGCGCGGAGAGTCACATCTTGCTAGCTTCAGTCCTAACTCTCAACTCTACTAAGTAACTGAGTATCCTTAAACCGGAAGGGCTTCTATCGGGGTTCCGTTCCCACGATTCTATCCCCAGAAAGCAAGGTGAGAGTGAGGTCAAGCATTGTCACTCACTCTCAAGGCCATCAGCTGCACTGATCGCCATAAGGATCTCTATACTACCTTAAAAAGTAATAGGGATCCAATTAATATGTAACAGAGGATGCTAGTCACCCTAAGGATGGCCAGTTGACCACTGTAGGCAAAGGGTTATAAAATGACCAAGGATGAGGATGCTAGTCACCCTAAGGATGGCCAGTTGGCCACTGTAGGCAAAGGGTTACAAAATGACCAAGGATGAGGATGCTAGTCACCCTAAGGATGGCCAGTTGGCCACTGTAGGCAAAGGGTTACAAAATGACCAAGGATGAGGATGCTAGTCACCCTAAGGATGGCCAGTTGGCCACTGTAGGCAAAGGGTTACAAAATGACCAAGGATGAGGATGCTAGTCACCCTAAGGATGGCCAGTTGGCCACTGTAGGCAAAGGGTTACAAAATGACCAAGGATGAGGATGCTAGTCACCCTAAGGATGCCAGTTGGCCACTGTAGGCAAAGGGTTACAAAATGACCAAGGATGAGGATGCTAGTCACCCTAAGGATGGCCAGTTGGCCACTGTAGGCAAAGGGTTACAAAATGACCAAGGATGAGGATGCTAGTCACCCTAAGGATGGCCAGTTGGCCACTGTAGGCAAAGGGTTACAAAATGACCAAGGATGAGATGCTAGTCACCAGTTGGCCACTGTAGGCAAAGGGTTACAAATGACAAGGATGAGGATGCTAGTCACCCTAAGGATGGCCAGTTGGCCACTGTAGGCAAAGGGTTACAAAATGACCAAGGATGAGGATGCTAGTCACCCTAAGGATGGCCAGTTGGCCACTGTAGGCAAAGGGTTACAAAATGACCAAGGATGAGGATGCTAGTCACCCTAAGGATGGCCAGTTGGCCACTGTAGGCAAAGGGTTACAAAATGACTAAGGATGATGATGCTAGTCACCCTAAAGATGGCCAGTTGGCCACTGTAGGCAAAGGGTTACAAAATGACCAAGGATTAAGATGCTAGTCACCCTAAGGATGGCCAGTTGGCCACTGTAGGCAAAGGGTTACAAAATGACCAAGGATGAGGATGCTAGTCACCCTAAGGATGGCCAGTTGGCCACTGTAGGCAAAGGGTTACAAAATGACTAAGGATGATGATGCTAGTCACCCTAAAGATGGCCAGTTGGCCACTGTAGGCAAAGGGTTACAAAATGACCAAGGATGAGGATGCTAGTCACCCTAAGGATGGCCAGTTGGCCACTGTAGGCAAAGGGTTACAAAATGACCAAGGATTAAGATGCTAGTCACCCTAAGGATGGCCAGTTGGCCACTGTAGGCAAAGGGTTACAAAATGACCAAGGATGAGGATGCTAGTCACCCTAAGGATGGCCAGTTGGCCACTGTAGGCAAAGGGTTACAAAATGACCAAGGATGAGGATGCTAGTCACCCTAAGGATGGCCAGTTGGCCACTGTAGGCAAAGGGTTACAAAATGACCAAGGATGAGGATGCTAGTCACCCTAAGGATGGCCAGTTGGCCACTGTAGGCAAAGGTTACAAAATGACCAAGGATGAGGATGCTAGTCACCCTAAGGATGGCCAGTTGGCCACTGTAGGCAAAGGGTTACAAAATGACCAAGGATGAGGATGCTAGTCACCCTAAGGATGGCCAGTTGGCCACTGTAGGCAAAGGGTTACAAAATGACTAAGGATGATGATGCTAGTCACCCTAAAGATGGCCAGTTGGCCACTGTAGGCAAAGGGTTACAAAATGACCAAGGATTAGATGCTAGTCACCCTAAGGATGGCCAGTTGGCCACTGTAGGCAAAGGGTTACAAATGACTAAGGATGATGATGAAAGTCATGGTAAGCACCCTAGGGATGGCCAGTTGGCCACTGTAGGCAAGGGTTACAAAATGACCAAGGATGAGGATGCTAGTCACCCTAAGGATGGCCAGTTGGCCACTGTAGGCAAAGGGTTACAAAATGACCAAGGATGAGGATGCTAGTCACCCTAAGGATGGCCAGTTGGCCACTGTAGGCAAAGGGTTACAAAATGACCAAGGATGAGGATGCTAGTCACCCTAAGGATGGCCAGTTGGCCACTGTAGGCAAAGGGTTACAAAATGACCAAGGATGAGGATGCTAGTCACCCTAAGGATGGCCAGTTGGCCACTGTAGGCAAAGGGTTACAAAATGACCAAGGATGAGGATGCTAGTCACCCTAAAGGATGGCCAGTTGGCCACTGTAGGCAAAGGGTTACAAAATGGCTAGTCACCCTAAGGATGGCCAGTTGGCCACTGTAGGCAAAGGTTACAAAATGACTTTGATGATGCTGAGTGCTAGTCACCCTAAGGATGGCCAGTTGGCCACTGTAGGCAAAGGGTTACAAAATGACCAAGGATGAGGATGCTAGTCACCCTAAGGATGGCCAGTTGGCCACTGTAGGCAAAGGGTTACAAAATGACCAAGGATGAGGATGCTAGTCACCCTAAGGATGGCCAGTTGGCCACTGTAGGCAAAGGGTTACAAATGACCAAGGATGAGATGCTAGTCACCCTAAGGATGGCCAGTTGGCCAGTGTAGGCAAAGGGTTACAAAATGACCAAGGATGAGGATGCTAGTCACCCTAAGATGAACCCAGGATGGCCAGTTGGCCACTGTAGGCTGTAGGCAAAGGGTTACAAAATGACCAAGGATGAGGATGCTAGTCACCCTAAGGATGGCCAGTTGGCCACTGTAGGCAAAGGGTTACAAAATGACCAAGGATGAGATGCTAGTCACCCTAAGGATGGCCAGTTGGCCACTGTAGGCAAAGGGTTACAAAATGACCAAGGATGAGGATGCTAGTCACCCTAAGGATGGCCAGTGGCCACTGTAGGCAAAGGTTACAAAATGACCAAGGATGAGGATGCTAGTCACCCTAAGGATGGCCAGTTGGCCACTGTAGGCAAAGGGTTACAAAATGACCAAGGATGAGGATGCTAGTCACCCTAAGGATGGCCAGTTGGCCACTGTAGGCAAAGGGTTACAAAATGACCAAGGATGAGGATGCTAGTCACCCTAAGATGGCCAGTTGGCCACTGTAGGCAAAGGGTTACAAAATGACCAAGGATGAAGATGCTAGTCACCCTAAGGATGGCCAGTTGGCCACTGTAGGCAAAGGGTTACAAAATGACCAAGGATGAGGATGCTAGTCACCCTAAGGATGGCCAGTTGGCCACTGTAGGCAAAGGGTTACAAAATGACCAAGGATGAGGATGCTAGTCACCCTAAGGATGGCCAGTTGGCCACTGTAGGCAAAGGGTTACAAAATGACCAAGGATGAGGATGCTAGTCACCTAAGGATGGCCAGTTGGCCACTGTAGGCAAAGGGTTACAAAATGACCAAGGATGAGATGCTAGTCACCCTAAGGATGGCCAGTTGGCCACTGTAGGCAAAGGGTTACAAAAGACCAAGGATGAAGATGCTAGTCACCCTAAGGATGGCCAGTTGGCCACTGTAGGCAAAGGGTTACAAAATGACCAAGGATGAGATGCTAGTCACCCTAAGGATGGCCAGTTGGCCACTGTAGGCAAAGGGTTACAAAATGACCAAGGATGAGGATGCTAGTCACCCTAAGGATGGCCAGTTGGCCACTGTAGGCAAAGGGTTACAAAATGACCAAGGATGAGGATGCTAGTCACCCTAAGGATGGCCAGTTGGCCACTGTAGGCAAAGGGTTACAAAATGACCAAGGATGAGATGCTAGTCACCCTAAGGATGGCCAGTTGGCCACTGTAGGCAAAGGTTACAAAATGACCAAGGATGAGGATGCTAGTCACCCTAAGGATGGCCAGTTGGCCACTGTAGGCAAAGGGTTACAAAATGACCAAGGATGAGGATGCTAGTCACCCTAAGGATGGCCAGTTGGCCACTGTAGGCAAAGGGTTACAAATGACCAAGGATGAGGATGCTAGTCACCCTAAGGATGGCCAGTTGGCCACTGTAGGCAAAGGTTACAAAATGACCAAGGATGAGGATGCTAGTCACCCTAAGGATGGCCAGTTGGCCACTGTAGGCAAAGGGTTACAAAATGACCAAGGATGAGGATGCTAGTCACCCTAAGGATGGCCAGTTGGCCACTGTAGGCAAAGGGTTACAAAATGACCAAGGATGAGGATGCTAGTCACCCTAAGGATGGCCAGTTGGCCACTGTAGGCAAAGGGTTACAAAATGACCAAGGATGAGGATGCTAGTCACCCTAAGGATGGCCAGTTGGCCACTGTAGGCAAAGGGTTACAAAATGACCAAGGATGATGCTAGTCACCCTAAGGATGGCCAGTTGGCCACTGTAGGCAAAGGGTTACAAAATGACCAAGGATGAGGATGCTAGTCACCCTAAGGATGGCCAGTTGGCCACTGTAGGCAAAGGGTTACAAAATGACCAAGGATGAGGATGCTAGTCACCCTAAAGATGGCCAGTTGGCCACTGTAGGCAAAGGGTTACAAAATGACCAAGGATGAAGATGCTAGTCACCCTAAGGATGGCCAGTTGGCCACTGTAGGCAAAGGGTTACAAAAATGACCAAGGATGAGGATGCTAGTCACCCTAAGGATGCCAGTTGGCCACTGTAGGCAAAGGGTTACAAAATGACCAAGGATGAGGATACTAGTCACCCTAAGGATGGCCAGTTGGCCACTGTAGGCAAAGGGTTACAAAATGACCAAGGATGAGGATGCTAGTCACCCTAAGGATGGCCAGTTGGCCACTGTAGGCAAAGGATTACAAAATGACCAAGGATGAGGATGCTAGTCACCCTAAGGATGGCCAGTTGGCCACTGTAGGCAAAGGGTTACAAAATGACCAAGGATGAGATGCTAGTCACCCTAAGGATGGCCAGTTGGCCACTGTAGGCAAAGGGTTACAAAATGACCAAGGATGAGGATGCTAGTCACCCTAAGGATGGCCAGTTGGCCACTGTAGGCAAAGGGTTACAAAATGACCAAGGATGAGGATGCTAGTCACCCTAAGGATGGCCAGTTGGCCATTGTAGGCAAAGGGTTAAAAAATGACCAAGGATGAGGATGCTAGTCACCTAAGGATGGCCAGTTGGCCAGTGTAGGCAAAGGGTTACAAAATGACCAAGGATGAGGATGCTAGTCACCCTAAGGATGGCCAGTTGGCCACTGTAGGCAAAGGTTACAAAATGACCAAGGATGAGGATGCTAGTCACCCTAAGGATGGCCAGTTGGCCAGTGTAGGCAAAGGGTTACAAAATGACCAAGGATGTGGATGCTAGTCACCCTAAAGATGGCCAGTTGGCCACTGTAGGCAAAGGGTTACAAAATGACCAAGGATGAGGATGCTAGTCACCCTAAGGATGGCCAGTTGGCCACTGTAGGCAAAGGGTTACAAAATGACCAAGGATGAGGATGCTAGTCACCCTAAGGATGGCCAGTTGGCCAGTGTAGGCAAAGGGTTACAAAATGACCAAGGATGAGGATGCTAGTCACCCTAAGGATGGCCAGTTGGCCACTGTAGGCAAAGGGTTACAAAATGACCAAGGATGAGGATGCTAATCACCCTAAGGATCGCCACTGTAGGCAAAGGGTTACAAAATGACCAAGGATGAGGATGCTAGTCACCCTAAGGATGGCCAGTTGGCCACTGTAGGCAAAGGGTTACAAAATGACCAAGGATGAGGATGCTAATCACCCTAAGGATCGCCACTGTAGGCAAAGGGTTACAAAATGACCAAGGATGAGGATGCTAGTCACCCTAAAGATGGCCAGTTGGCCACTGTAGGCAAAGGGTTACAAAATGACCAAGGATGAGGATGCTAGTCACCCTAAGAATGGCCAGTTGGCCACTGTAGGCAATGGGTTATTGTGTTAATCTAGCATTTAATTCTAAGACTAACAGCAACAAATAAATGAATTAAAACTTAGTTTAATTCTAACAATTTATTAAAGACAAATAAAAACAATGAGTAACAATATAAAGTCCTTCCTCTGTATAAAGTTGAGTTTAAGGGACTTACCGGTGTGCCGAAGAAGATATCTGGTATCTTAGGGTTGTCTCTCTTGGAGAAATTTTAATGTCCTGCCTCGTAGAACTGCTGATGGAATCTGTCTGTCAGGATTTTGTATTTTGCACCATATGGGCTCATCATGTGATTGGTATATCCAATCATGGAGAGCTTCTCCCTTACTCACTCTATATACAGGAATTACCATTTTACTAACCCAATAGGGTTACAAAATGACCAAGGATAATGATGTTGTTGGATCAGTAAAATTGTAATTCCTGTATATAGAGTGAGTGAGGGAGAGGCTCTCTGTGATTGGATATACCAATCACATGATGAGCCCAGAAGTTTAGGCGCAATATCCAAAATCAAGACAGATAGATTCCACCAGCAGTTCCATGAGGCAATGATTTTAAGGGTTCCAAGAAATCACCCTAAGATACCAGATATCTTCTTTGGCACACCAGTAAGTCCCTTAAACTCAACTTTCTACACAGAAAGGACTTTATATTGTTACTCATTGTTTCATGTGCTCGTTAATAAATTGTTAGAATTAAACAAAGTATTAATTCATTTATTTGTTGCTGTTAGCCTTAGAATTAAACGCTAGACTAACACAATAATTGGTGATACAATAATGTTAACCACTCTAAGGAAGAATCGTTGGTTATAATAGGCAAGTGGTTATAAATCATCTTAAGATACCAGATATCTTCTCCAACGCACCGGTAAGTCCCTTAAACTCAACTTTATATACAGGAAGGACTTTATATTGTTACTCATTGTTTCATGTGCTGGCCAATAAATTATTTGAATTAAAAGGAAATATTAATTCCTTTCTTGTTGTTAGCCTTAGAATTGAATGCTATACTAATGCAATAATTGTTGACACAATAATGTTAACCACTCTAAGGAAGAACCGTTGGTTACAATAGGCAAGTGGTTATAAAATCCCAAATGAACGGTAAGTAAATACAAAAATTCCAACATTGTTGCTTGGAGGAAAACATCTAAGAGGAAGTTTTATCCATAATGCAGATATTCCAATAAAGAAATAAGGCTGAAATTGCACAAAGGTGTCAAAACTAGGGTTAGGTTTTAGGGTTAGGGTTAGGGTTGGGGTTGGGGTTTAGGATTGGAATTGGGGTTAAGGTTAGTTTAATGGGAAAATAAATAAATAATTTGTGTTCTGTTTTTTCTGGGTCACCCTGTATACCGGCGACCCAGAAAAAACAGAACCCACAAATTTTGTGTTAAGTATCTGGCCACCATCCTTGGCCAGTTGTAAAGAACTTAAAGTAAAAAAAGTAAGTAAGTCTTGAGTTATAGAATCCTTAGGTAAGTGAATAAGTCCTGTGATATAGAATCCTTTGGGTCCGTCATCCAAGAAGATCCAAGTAGCAGTGAGCTAAGGTTAGAATCAGCCAGTATAAATAACAACAACAGCAGCAGAGCACTGCCAGTGATTGGACAACAAGGCTGGTCACATGGTAGTCAGCGAGTCTATAAGTAGAAGTGACCATTTACTACACGCTTTCATTTTGTAATAAAACTGTTAATTTTAACTAGGGGTTTAGGGTTAGGGGTTAGGGGTTAGGGTTGGGGTTTAGGATTAGTTTAATGGGAAAATAAATAGATAATTTGGGTTCTGTTTTTTCTGGGTCACCCTAATTTTGACACCTTTGTGCAAGTTCAGCCAGAAATGGTTGGAATTGAACTTGCATCTAGTGTGACAGAAGGATAAAAAGAGAATGGATACTGCTTGTCAGATACTAGAAAACAAGTTCTTCCTAGAACATTTGGATCATTGGAAGCGACGAACACAGTTTAGCAGAATGTATTCCATAAAAGAAATGATTGAAGATGGACAACAAATAGCTCAGTCAGTGGAACATCCAATTAAGAGCAACAAGGTTTCAGGTTCAATCCCGGCCAACTCAACGTATGAGTAGCACAGGGATCTGTGCAGTAAAGTGAGGAGTTGATGGTAGGTGTGGTTAGATGCTAAAACAATCTTTTTGGTCTAGCACTAGTGAAAAGGAGATAGACTCCCTCACTGTATGGCTGATATCGACTTTAAGCCACCCTGACGACTTTACTTTAATTTTTTATGGTGCATCCAGCGAGCATCGAACTCGCTATTACCAGGACTGTAACGGCGATAATAAAGATGTTTGACTAGAGAACAAATCTGATTTGCGTTCGATTCTTTCAAACCCGGGGTTACCAGGGCTATAACGCGACAATGTAGTCAGTCAGTCTACTGTTGGTTTGAACAAGAGCAACTGGCTAAGAACAACTGAAGCAGTGTCTAATATAATTGGTATTTATGGAAATCAAAAATAGTCCATTCATGTATTTGGGTGATTCCATTCCTTGAGTTCTGATTGGCTGCTTGGTTTCTATGATATTGTGGAGTTTCATAAATACCCTGTCATTCTGCAGTAGGGTTGCAGCAAAACAAGCTCGAATTTAAGTTACGACAGCTTGTTGCCATGTCTTACCAATTCGACGGTAATTGGAACTTAGTTTGATTATTCTATAATTTTATAACTATCTTTCTGTTCTCATGCTGGGTTCTGGCCAATCAGAGCCAAGATAAGTAAAAGGTTAAGTCTTCTCAATCACGTACGTGTTTCACTTACACATTTTTTCCACAATTCAGATTTTTCAATTTCTACACTATTAAAGTAAGAACAATCACACGTGGAGAAATGGCCTTTGAACAACATTACATGATTACACATATTACATGATTACACATTACATATATTACACATTACATATATTACATGATTACACATTACACATATTACATGATTACATATATTACATGATTACACATTACATATATTACACATTACATATATTACATGATTACACATTACACATATTACATGATTACACATTACATATATTACACATTACATATATTACATGATTACACATTACATATATTCCATGATTACACATTAGACATATAACATGATTACACATTACATATATTACACAATTACACATTACACATATTACATGATTACACATTACATATATTACACATTACATATATTACATGATTACACATTACACATATTACATGATTACACATTACATATATTACACATTACATATATTACATGATTACACATTACATATATTACATGATTAGACATTACATGATTACATTAGATTACACATATACATTACACATATTACATGATTACACATATTATATATATATATTATATATACATATATATATATTATTACATATATATATATATTATATATATTATTACATATATATATATTACATATATATATATATATATTATATATATACATTACACATATTACATAATTACACATATTACATGATTACACATTACAT
>CM042181.1:19977992-19992992 GCA_023376005.1 Doryteuthis pealeii | reverse complement strand
GGGTCATCCACAGACATATGTTTCGACTTATCAAGTCTCTTCAGTGTGGCTAGACATTTTGTAAGCTACCTACAGTCGGAATTGAAATCCGATCGGGTGGGTGTCAGTCCGGCACCTTAACCATTAGGCTGTCTTCACTTACAGAATGGGAAGGGGATTTTAACTGTTTTTCATACAGACATCACTTTGTGTGTAAAGGCCGTCACAGAGTGCTCCATTCCTTATATAGAAGAGCGTTGCGTTTACGCTTGAGTTGGCGGCGAGATCCCACCCAGAGTGCTCAACCATAGGGGATGGGGAGCATATATAGGATCATCCACAGACACGTGTTTCGACTTATCAAGTCTCCTCAGTGTGGCTAGACATTTATATATATATAGGAAAAATGAGTAAAGAAAAGAAAAGTAAATGGATAAAATGAATTTAATCAATCACTTACACATGTGTTTCGGTCAGTTTATGTGTGTGAAAATATTTCGCACACATACAAGAATCAACCTTCATCAGAGTGAATATTTATTTTAAAAATATAAATATAAATATTCACTCTGATGAAGGTCGATTGTTGTATGTGTGCGAAATATTTTCACACACATAAACTGACCGAAACACATGTGTAAGTGATTGATTAAGTTAATTTTATCCATTTACTTTTCTTTTCTTTACTCATTTTTCCCCATATTGTCGGATTCAATTCCTTTTCCATTTTTACATATATATATATATATATATATATATATATATATAATATATAAATAAGTGAAATTTTTGTTGAGTATTAAGCCTTATAACTTTTAAAAGATGTTTATCAAAAATGATTTTTAAATTTACATGAAATGGAATATTTGGTATTGTTGATTTTTTTCTTCTTCTTTTACTTTTATTCTTAGCTTATATTTTGGTAATGGTTTTTCTTTCTTTAACTCATAATCAGAAAAGGCTTTTTTTGCCAAAGTCATTTTTATTTTTTATTTTATTTTTGGTTGTTAGTTCATTATCACAGCTCTACTTTGGTGCAAATTTTATGGTGCAAATTATATATATATATATATATATATATATATATATATTTATTAAACAATAAACTTATAGTGTTCTGTGTTTTTATTGGTCAGTCTGGTTTTGCTAATTTCAATGACTACTGTGGTTAGTACTATTTATTTGTCTTGCTCCTTTTTCTTCTTCAGTCAGATTTTAGCCCTGAAGAGCTTTATGCGAAACTAATAGTAGGTTCGTCTGACTCATTAGATTATCTTATATATATATATATATATATGTGTGTGTGTGTGTGTGTGTGTGTGTGTGTGCGGAGAAAGGTAGACAACCACGGGATGTTATGGAAATGGATGTTTATTGTTGACGATGCAACGTTTCGTCTTTTTTTTTTTTTTTTTGAGAATGTCCATCATTGAAGCAAGAACTATATCCAAGTCCTGAAGAAGGTCTAACAGACCGAAACGTTGCATCGTCGACAATAAATATCCAGTTTTCATAACATCCCGTGTTTGTCTATCTTCCTCCACATACTGTCGGATTAACCTCCTCACATTTCTCACATATATATAAAATGGTGCAAATTTAATATATATATATATATATATATATATATATATATATATATATAAAAATTGCATCATTTTATATATATATATATATATATATATATATATATATATATTATTATTATTATTATTATTATTATTATTATTATTATTGGCATTTCAGTCTCGGAAGACTATAATAAAGTTTTTGTGCCCCTGAAGTTACAGCGCCTCCTGTGACTGAAGTCCGATGTTTGCTCACAGACACAGGCGCTGTAACTTAAGAGGCACAAAAACTTATATATATAAAATGGTGCAAATTTTAATATATATATATATATATATATATATATATATATAATATATAAGTGCAGATTTGTCGATTATTAAGCCTTATATCATTTAAAAGATATCTATCAAGCTCGATTTTTTAAATTCATGGCATGAAATTTTTTGGCATTGTCGGCAAAAAAAAAAAAAAAAAAAAAATTTTTTCACTTTCACTGTTAATATTTCTGAGCTTATATTTTGGCGATGTTTTTTTTTCTTTAACTCATAATCAGAAAAGGCTTTTTTTTTGCCAAAGTCACTTTTATCTTTTATTTTGCTGTTTGTTTATCAAGATTGTTATTTAAAAATTGTATTTTTTCATGGCCTTAAGCAAATCACATTTAGATTTGAATATTNTCAACCACGTTTAAATGTTTATTCAAATTGAAAGAAAGAATTGTCGAGGGAATCATTCTAATATTGTCAAAAAGGTTGTTTGAAATATTATTTTTGATAAAAATCAGAGCTGTTTATTGAGTTCCCAATAAAATACTGCTGAAAAAAAAAATGTATATATATATACATATGAGGAAAATGAGTAAAGAAAGGAAATGTAGATGATAAAATGAATTTAATCGATATCACATTAATCGATATCACTTACACATGTTTTCGGTCAGTTTATGTGTGTGAAAATATCGCACACATAGAAGAATCGACCTTCATCAGATGACATTTATTTTTCATAAAAATAAATAAATATTTCACACACATAAACTGACCGAAACACATGTGTAAGTGATATCGATTAATGTGATATCGATTAAATTCATTTTATCCATTTACTTTTCTTTTCTTTACTCATTTTTCCTCATATTATCGGATTCAATTCCTTTTCCATTTTTACATAATATATATATATATATATATATATATATATATATATATATTATATATATGTAGAATTAAAACAAAAGCACATCTCCTGTTTAAACAATTTTTATTTTTGACCTTTTCTAATTTCTCGCTAACTTTTTAATGTTTGGGTGGATTGGTGGAAGTCCCAAAGTTCATTCCCGAGTATTTCGACACTTCGAAGTGCCTACAGGGTTCTTTTTTTTTTTAAATTATATAATGGAGGCTGGAAGGAGAAGAATGGCTGCAGAAAGGTGTTATAGCATTTAAAAATTGTGTACTGTATTGGAAATTAATTTGTTTAAGGGGTTTGTATGTTTTATGTATAAAGTTCTATCATTGGAGTTTAGTATAGTATTTATATATAATATATTAGAGCATATATTATAATATATAATATATTGTTTAGAGTTTAATACATTTAAATGTGATGTTACCATTGCTTCAAAGCATATTTAGCCACCTATATCATACAACAAGGGTATTCATTGCATATTCGTTCACATGCTAGGTTGTCTTTAAATTAGGTGGTAAACATCTGTTTTGAGCCAATGTAATAATTATATTTTAAATGTATTTACTCTATAAAATAAATTACAGCTCTTAGCACATGTAATCAGCACTTTATTTCAATTTCCAATACTAAAAAAATCTACTAATATATATATATTATATATATATATTATATATATAAAATCCAAAAGTCCAGAGAAGAAATCTTCCTTAGACAAAGGTATTTTTTTAAAAAAACAACTTGCGCAGTTAAGAGACTCAATGTTGCTCTTGTGTTAAGTCACAGAGCAAATTTATATTTAAAAAATAACAAAAGACATAGATCTGCATTATAACCTATTTCAGGGAGCTTAGACAAAAATGTCTAATATCTCCCGACTCATCAGATTTGCATCTGATGAGTGCGAGAATTAGAACATTTGTCTTAAGCTCCCTGAAATAGTCTATAATGCAAGATCTATAAGTCTTTTGTTTATTTATTTATATAATTATATATATATATATATATGAGTTAGCGAGGGTTGATTTGTAAGGCTATCACAATGCAAGTGTAAGAAAATAATAAGGTAACAATGTGTTGTTTGTTAACTGTGATTTATTCTTAATATTTCGAGATAAAAATCTTCTTCAGTAAGAACACTGGAACGTGAGAGTTGTTGTCAGTCTTGTTATGGCATTTTTTACACTCTGCATTGTGATAGCCTCAGAACCAACCTCCAGGACCAATATATACACAATGCTTCAAGCAAATTATAAAAACCATATATATATATAATATATATATAAATATATATATATATATATATATATATGTATTTGGGCAGCATTTTTATTTATGCATGTTTGATATAAACAAAGACATGTCTCCTGCTTTAACAATTTATTTTTGATTTTTTTCAAGTTTTTTGCAGTTTCCAGAAAAAGAAAATACATACATTGGATTCACTCAACCACATTGTCACGTCGTCTAAACCCTCCATTTAACAGATAATAGATCTTCCATTTCAACAACACCTAAAATTACATTTCATGCCCCCACTCTAATTTCCGAAATATTCTACGGAAAATTACACACATTCTGCCACAAAGAAAAAAATAAACAAAAACTCCAAATACTAGAAGCTTTATACAATAAATCAATACAAACCATCCTTAAACAAAATTAATTTCCAATACAGTACACACATTTTAAAATGCCTATAACACCTTTCTCATCCAATTCTTACTCCTTCCAGCCTTCACATTAAATGTAATTTAAAAAAAACTTGGAACACATCACCCCTGGTAATGACACTTTTGAAGTGGCAAAAGTACTTGGACGCTGCAACTTGTGGTGGACTATTCACCAATTCCACCCAAAATCAAAAGTTGTCCAGAAAAACTTGAAAAGATTCAAAAAATAAATTGTTAAACAGGAGACATGTCTTTTTGTTTAATTCTACACGCATAATATATATATATATATATATATATATATATAAAAAAGTAATTGGGAATTTTGCTTGAAGCATTGGTTAAGTATGTTATAATATATTAATATTTGAAGGCAATTACAATGCATATAAAAAATAAAAACAAAAAGATGTATTTTTGTCTTATCAATTTCATGAAATGATATTTCTGATATACACCTCTGAAGATAAAGTTTCTACTTTGAAATCGCATAAGACAAAAATAACATTCTTGTTTTTAAAATTTTTTATACGCAGTTGTAATTGCCTTTCAAATTCATTAATATAATATATTATATAAATATATATATATATATATATATATATATATATATAAAACTTGCTGATGACCTTTGACATCCTATAAATGTATAAATTTGGGACTCAATAACTATTTTAATTTTTTCTTTTTCTTTTTTTAAACAAACTGCCTGCCTTAGGTTTTTTTTTTGTTTTTTGTTTTGTTTTTGTGGCTTTTTTTTTTATTGTGAAAAATGCTCAGGAAAACATTGATAGCCTTTTCCAATGTTGGACATTTTTATTAAGTCTCCATGAAAAAGATTGAAAACAAATCCATTCTCCAATTTTTTTGGGAAAAAAAAAAAAAAAAAAAATGTACAAAAATTGTGCTTATTAGTTATCATCCTGCTGTTGCGATGTTTTAAGATGTAGGGATTATCTTCCTTTGCCTGGAAGAGTTATCTTCCCGCGTGCTGTGCCGTTTGTGTCCACCAGGGACGCTCTGTATATAAGCGGCTGATTCAAATGCTTCTCTCTCTCTTTCTTTACTGCCTCTGAACGAGCACATGGTTAGACTTATGTCTACCTCCTTTCATCGGTGCGGGGCTATGCCCCCACCCTTACATTACTGTAGGTCCTTTTATAACAGCATGGACTATCCTTTAGTTCCAGGTCGTAACATTTATTTTTTATGTACATTTGGGGTATCTCGTTTATACACTAAATATTGTATTTGTGTACTTTACATATCGATCTTAAATATAAGAGGTGATTTCAGGCAGTTTTTTTACACTTGTAAGATTCAAAGTTAATAATTGAAACAACAGCTCCGACACGTTGTGAGACAAAACATTTAATAGTGTTACAGCACATGGCAACGCATAAGATACATTAAAGTACATAGATACATAAGATACAAAATAAGATATAAGAGTAGAGATAAAAAGGACACATTCATGAATGATATATCTCGCGCCACTATTCGCATTATTACAATGCTTTTTATACGTAATCTAATGATATTATCTCTTGCACGACTATTCTGCATTAGTACCAATATTCAGAAAATTTTTTTTCTATTGGACAATTGAAACTATTTCTTTGTGTCTAACTGATTGTAAACTGGAAATATTTTGACTATTTTTAGAAAAAAGATGAATGCTAAGTGGAGGACCAATTTTTATGACAATCTTAAAAAAAAAAAAAAAAAGAAAAAGAAAAAGTAGATTAAAAAAAATTTATTTTACTACACTGCTTGCTTCTTTATTCAGTACACTGAAGAAGACAGAAGAAATAAAACATGTCGAAATCGTTGTCTTGACACACATATGAGCAGATTAACATCATTAAAAAAAAAAAAATGTATTGATTTTTTTTTTTCTCATTTAGGGAAATGTGAAGAAATCTTTGAAAAATCAAGAAAAATTATTAAAAAAAAGCAAGAAAAAAAGCAGCTGAGTAATTAATGCCCTCTTCTGTGATTCCTGTTGTTACAAAAAAAAAAAAAAATAAAAAAATAAATAAGTAAATAAAATAAATTAAATAATGATTACCCAAATTTAAGTCTTGATATCAAATAATATCAAGTATTTCCAATTTCTTTCAAAATAAAAAATAAGAGTTACCTCCCTTAGTTTTAATGGCGACAAAACAGTTTTTGCCTAGTTTCAAGTTTATGTAGGTTATTTTTATTTAATTATTTATGTTTATTTTATTCATTTTATTTATTTTATATTAATTCAATTTTTAATCTGTTATTAATCATTTTATTATTTAAAAGGAATTAAATATGTTTTCAATTAACTTCTTTTCTTTATTTTTTAAAACGATGATATAGACCATTTTGTATCAATAATAAATATTTTGAAAACTTTTTTTTATCAAACAAATGAATTGAAAAATGCTCAAAATAATGTCATATTTAAAAACAAGAATTATTTAAGATTCAGCAATCGATAAAACTAAGATTATTTTTCCGAAAATGAAAAAAAAGAAAAGCAGATAAAAAGAGAGTGGACGGGCTGGCTCATGATTGCTAATTTTAAACCTGAGCATTCCTTTATGAAAAAAAAAATACCGCGTAGTGCGGTTGCTTAGAAGTAACCAAAATGTTAATTGAAATGATATAAATAAAGATCGTTGTATGGATAAAAACGAAAAGTCAAGAAAAATTTTAAAAGATAAAATTAAATAAATTAAAGTTGAACTAAACAGGAGATTGTTCAGGTTCAATTATCAAAGTTCAGCTGAGCCTCTATTGGCACAAAGTGTGCAAAAATTAGGCGAAGACACACGGCCTAGCCATGGTGACCCAGAAAAAAACAGAAACCCAAATGTATTTAATTTAGTTTGTTCCCCATTAACTAACCTTTAAACCCGAACTCTTAAACCCAACCCTAACCCTAACCCTAACCTTACCCCCCCCATAGTTAAATAATATATCAGTTTTTATTACAAAATTTCGGTCGGGTTCTGTTTTTTTTCTGAGTCCAAGCCTAATTTTGACAACCTTTGTGCCAAGTTCAACACCTCAAATGTTTTACAAGCCACTGGGCCATGTTACTTTCGCGCTCCACGTTTTATATCTAAATGATCCATGAAGTTAGTCCACAAGCGAGTACACGAGCGCTGGTGGATAACGGTGTGAAAGTATAAAAACGAAAACAAGAAAAAAAAAAGAAAACAAACAAAAACTAACATAAGAATATAATGTTTGAATCCCAAATAATCCCTTGAAAACCAATACTTGGAATATTTTTAGGCAGGCTTTTTCGGTCTCAATACAGGGAGTATGACTGCTCATAGCAGGACTTTAAAATGGTGTCGGATGAATTTTGAATCTCTAAAAAAAAAAACACAAGCTCCCACAATTGAGCTATGTTGGGGGTGGGGCTGCTCTGCGTTTAGTGTTTCAGGTAATTATATTAGATCGATTCTCCTTTGGATGCCCCACACTTCTTGCCTTGGTACTTACCTTAAGCTGTGTAAAGTAAATTCAAACTATTTCAAAGAACGCGGGCACATAACATGAATTATTAATATTAATTAATAATAGTATCGAATCAGTTGAAGGAAAGACTAATTGAAATAATATAAGAAACGGACAAAAAAGATTACTCTTATTTTCTTACTTTATTCCTAATGTGCTTTCAAATAAGAATATACTATACGTGTAGGGATTGGCTTTAAAAACTTTGAAATAAAATTTGAACAAAAATATTATAGATCAATACAATTAACGACCAAATTGATTAACACGTTTTGTTAAAAACCGGTGATGCAAAATTATTCACATCATATTACTGATGTAAAACATTTATTTCAATGATATTAACACACATGCAGAATTTAAATGCCATTAATAATAAAGAGCGTTTTGAGCAAAATAATTATTTAAAATCAAACACGATTTGTTAAAACTGGTATGTAAAATTATTCACACAATATTACGCAAAAATTTTTATTTCTAGCTGATGATATAAAGACACATTTGTAGATTTTAAACATAATTAATATGGGGCTGTTTTTGAGGCAAATCTATCGCAGTCAGACTTTAAAAAGAGACGATTAAGATGCTAATAAGATAAATAATGCATTAATTAATAACCACTGAGTAATATAACGGCTGAATAACTAGCCGGAAATTGTTGACGTGGTGGTGTCGTAAGTTTCTGGTGACAGACCGACAGATACCAAATCTCCATTATTAAAAAAGATTACAAGAGTCAGATAAAATGAGGAAATAACGCATCTTTTTCTTTTTGTGTGAAAAATAATTAAAAAAGATTTTTTATTTAAAATGAAACCAAAAAAAATTCCTTTGGATTTAAATTATTTGTGAAAAAAAAAAAACAAATCCAAATTTGACATTTTTTTTATTTATCTGTCGCCTTTCTGTATTGCCATTTTTATAAAGCTGTTTTGTTTTTGTTTTGCTCAATTAAATCAATGCCTTGAACCTGACACCAGGGTGGCAGCACAAGTGTGCCTATATGACAGATATTAAAAATTAATGTAGCTATCTCACTTCATATTTCATGTTTTATTCTTTATTTTAATTTTTTTTTTTGCGGGATGTCATAATCTATGTATATGGCCACGATGTTATGCTAACCAGTCTACTACAATAATACCAGTTTAAATCACTTGACTCCCAATACTACGGTATTACTAGATCATAATGCTAATAGATACAATCAGTAAAAAGAAACAAATTCCTCGTATATATGAAAAGATGGAGTCAAAATTTACCTAAAATAAGTGCATGAAAAAAGTTTATTATAAGGAAAACGTTACTGCATTGTAGGGTTAAAGAAGAACAATTATCTTTATTCTATTTTAATATTCACTTTCAATGAAAATATATTTAAGTATTGCTAAAATAACGGGTGCAAGGAAAAATAAAACATTTATTGCAAAACCACGGACATAAAATGAGGGTTCAGTTTATTTTCATGGTAGGAATTTATGAGGAAATTGTTCTTCCTTTACCTACAATCAGACGTTTCTTTATATAAATTTTTTCAATCATTATTATAGGCTAATACTGACTCATCTTTTCAGTGCGGTTTCTCGGATTTTCCTACCATAAAATTCGGCCTGTGCATTATTTTAAATGAACTTAATTGTTATTAAGAACACCATTTTATGATAAATTTGTGTTAAAAGCATTGCCAGTCGTTTTCGTATCTGACCAATCTGGTTTGTTTAGAGTTCAGCAAAGGCCAAAGCTCAAAATATTACGCAGGAACTGTTCTTTTTACCCTTCATATTTTTGGGCTTGGTAATCTGAACATTTAGCCTCATAAAGAGACGTAACCTCCCCTATTTTGTTTCAACTTTGAGGAAGCCCATTGTAGTTTTGCGTCGCGCCCATTTTCATTTACATAAATCTACATTGGAAAATACGGAATTGTTCGAATCAATACATGTTAACATGAAAAACTATCATAAAATGATGTTCATATAAACAATCAAGTTTGCATTTCAAATAGATGCACAAAGCACAATAAGAACACATTTTTGATATTTGTTGCTTAAAACATTCAGTTGTATTTGATTCAAACAAATTCGTATTTTCAGTGTAGATTTATCGTTGAAATGAAAATAGCCGACCAAAACACACAGCTTCCGTCAAAGTGCAAACAAACGTAGGGGAGGTTTACTCTCATTTATGTACCAATTGCCTTCAGATAACCTTTTTGCAGGATATCATTAATTATATACATGCTTAGTATCACAGCTCGTGGGTAATTATGAGGTAGTTGCGTCCTGGTCTCCTGCCTCAAGAGTTGCTGCAACGGTGACTATTAAAATAACGGACCAGCTCAGTCTATTCCAAAACTATCCAATCTTCATATCTATCTATCTATCATATCTTCCAATTTTGTATCATATCTATCATATACTTTTTAAATACTAAGATTTTTTTTTATTTATTCATGTTTGTTTAATGTCTTGTTTTTAGTTTAAATAAACAAGAATTACGACAAAAAAAAGATGCGACCCCCCCCCCCAATACATTTACTTGTCAAAATATCTATCTATCTATCATGTGTTCATAATCTTCTATATTATTTTGTTTGGTTTATCTATCTATCTCAGTTCTATCCAAACTATATATCCATACTTCATATCTAAACAAGAAATTACGCACAAATTACGATAAATAAACAAGAATTTACAACGAGCTGGCGGTTGTTATTTTGATAGGTCACCGGGGTAGCGATTTTTGACGCGGAGACCGGGACGCACTTCCGCATAAATTAACCCTCGCTGTTACTAAAAAGGGTTAAAACAAAAAACATAAATAAAAAATTTTAAAAAAATTAAAAAAAAAAAATAAAAAAATAAAAATTAACATAATTAGGGCATCCATTAAAATAAAACTTTTATTTTTATTTTTTCTCATCTTACCTTCGAGGACTTTAAAAAAATTTTTTAGATTCGCTACAGAATTGAAAAAAAGAATTAAAAAAAAAGATGTTTTATTTCTTTTCTTTTTGATAAAAATGTCAATTTTTTTTTTTTTCACCCTTGAATTTTGTTCTTGAAAAATGATTTAACACGTTTAGCATCAAATGTAAAAAAAACTTTTCATGCTGCTGACACGGTTTTCTTCTTCTTCTTCTTTCTTCTTCTATCTTCTTCATTACTTTCTTCTTCTTCTTCTTCTTTCCTTCTTTTTTTATCATTCTTCTTCCTTCTTCTTCTTCGTTCAATCTTCTTCTTTCTTTCTTTCCTTTTTTCATTCTTCTTCTTCTTCTTCTTCTTCTTCTTTCTTCTTTCTTTTTCATTCTTCTTCTTCTTCTTCTTCTTCTTCTTTTTTTCATTCTTCTTCTTCTTCTTCTTCTTCTATCTTCTTCTTCGTTTCCAATTCTTCTTTCCTTTCTTTCTATCTTTATTTCTTCTTTCTTCGTTTCAATTCTTCTGTCTTTCTTTCTATCTTTTTCCTCTTCTTCTTCTTCTTCTTCTTCTTCTTCTTCTTCGTACTTCTTCTTCTTCTTCTCCTCTTCTTCTTCTTCCTTTCTCATTCTTTCTTTCTTTCTTTTGCCTAAACATGCCCATCATAGTGATTTAATTAATGATAATAAAAACAGAAATCAATTTAAATCACGTAGTTGTACTTTTTCCTTTTTTTCTATCGTTGGATAGATATAAAGATATAAGATGTATGAGAAATTGCCCCTTATATTTATGAACTTTACCAACCAGTCATTGGACCAATGAAAAAACAAATAGAATGTATTTTAATATACATCAGCTTAATTGGCCCTGAAAATGTATTTAGTACTTGGGGCAGGTTAAGTGGGCAAAATTCCTATATTTTAGGAAAACCTATTTCAGATATATTTACATCCAAAGGTAAATAATTATAGAAATTTCAAGGAAAAATACGGACCATATAATTAATTTTCCATAGAATTTAAAAAAAAGCCTTCTAGTATAGTAACTTGTTTTTGGCTACATAAATTTCAATTGATTTAACGGTGCAAAAATGTAAACATTGTTTTTCGTTTTCATAATTTATTATTATTTTCCGGTAAGTGAAAAAAAAAAAAATCATTAGGAGCTTTTTTTTTAATGTTTCTTCTTTCGAATGCGACAAAAGAATTTCAAGATAATATTCAATCTTATGCAAGTTTTATTGTTGTTAAATTACAGGGGGGAGGGGTAAATTTCACAGGGACGGCAAAAATGTGGTAACTACAGACAAGTAAAAACGTTTGTTGGTATTCCATTCTGTTGTAGAGCCGACTGACTGTTTACTTCAATAAAAAAAACTACAGGCACGTTTAGATAATATAAAAATAGGGACCCGTCTTTATTTTTCTTTCGGGTTGGTGTGGGTTGGTGAGGGGGGGCCGACCGAGGTTATTTTTAATTTCTCTTTCCTTTTTCCTTTTTGGGGGGTGGGGCCCCACAAAACAAAACCAAAAAAAAAACAAAAGAAAAAAAAGAAGGAAAAAGGAAAAATATTAATTTGTTTTTTTTTTTACTCCCCATTTGTTTTTTATTTGTCCCCTTTAAAATAAATTTTGGGGGTTTTAGAAAAAATTAAACTAAGTTTTTAAAATTCATTTATTTGCTGCTGTTTAGCTTAGAATTTAAATGCTAGATTAACACAATAACCTTTTTGCCTACAGTGGCCAACTGGCCATTCTTAGGGTGACTAGCACCTCATCCTTGGTCATTTTGTAACCCTTTTGCCTACAGTGACCAACTGGCCATCCTTAGGGTGACTAGCATCTTCATCCTTGGTCATTTTGTAACCCTTTGCCTACAGTGGCCAACTGGCCATCCTTAGGGTGACTAGCATCCTCATCCTTGGTCATTTTGTAACCCTTTACCTACAGTGGCCAACTGGCCATCCTTAGGGTGACTAGCATCTTCATCCTTGGGTCATTTTGTAACCCTTTACCTACAGTGGCCAACTGGCCATCCTTAGGGTGACTAGCATCCTCATCCTTGGTCATTTTGTAACCTTTGCCTACAGTGGACCAACTGGCCATCTTAGGGGACTAGCATCTTCATCCTTGGTCATTTTGTAACCCTTTGCCTACAGTGGCCAACTGGCCATCCTTAGGGTGACTAGCATCTTCATCCTTGTCATTTTGTAACCCTTTGCCTACAGTGGCCAACTGGCCATCCTTAGGGTGACTAGCATCTTCATCCTTGGTCATTTTGTAACCCTTTTGCCTGCCACAGTGGCCAACTGGCCATCCTTAGGGTGACTAGCATCCTCATCCTTGGTCATTTTGTAACCCTTTGCCTACAGTGGCCAACTGGCCATCCTTAGGGTGACTAGCATCCTCATCCTTGGTCATTTTGTAACCCTTTGCCTACAGTGGCCAACTGGCCATCCTTAGGGTGACTAGCATCCTCATCCTTGGTCATTTTGTAACCCTTTGCCTACAGTGGCCAACTGGCCATCCTTAGGGTGACTAGCATCTTCATCCTTGGTCATTTTGTAACCCTTTGCCTACAGTGGCCAACTGGCCATCCTTAGGGTGACTAGCATCCTCATCCTTGGTCATTTTGTAACCCTTTGCCTACAGTGGCCAACTGGCCATCCTTAGGGTGACTAGCATCCTCATCCTTGGTCATTTTGTAACCCTTTGCCTACAGTGGCCAACTGGCCATCCTTAGGGTGACTAGCATCCTCATCCTTGGTCATTTTGTAACCCTTTGCCTACAGTGGCCAACTGGCCATCCTTAGGGTGACTAGCATCCTCATCCTTGGTCATTTTGTAACCCTTTGCCTACAGTGGCCAACTGGCCATCCTTAGGGTGACTAGCATCCTCATCCTTGGTCATTTTGTAACCCTTTGCCTACAGTGGCCAACTGGCCATCCTTAGGGTGACTAGCATCCTCATCCTTGGTCATTTTGTAACCCTTTGCCTACAGTGGCCAACTGGCCATCCTTAGGGTGACTAGCATCTCATCCTTGGTCATTTTGTAACCCTTTGCCTACAGTGGCCAACTGGCCATCCTTAGGGTGACTAGCATCCTCATCCTTGGTCATTTTGTAACCCTTTGCCTACAGTGGCCAACTGGCCATCCTTAGGGTGACTAGCATCTCATCCTTGGTCATTTTGTAACCCTTTGCCTACAGTGGCCAACTGGCCATCCTTAGGGTGACTAGCATCCTCATCCTTGGTCATTTTGTAACCCTTTGCCTACAGTGGCCAACTGGCCATCCTTAGGGTGACTAGCATCTTCATCCTTGGTCATTTTGTAACCCTTTGCCTACAGTGGCCAACTGGCCATCCTTAGGGTGACTAGCATCCTCATCCTTGGTCATTTTGTAACCCTTTGCCTACAGTGGCCAACTGGCCATCCTTAGGGTGACTAGCATCCTCATCCTTGGTCATTTTGTAACCCTTTGCCTACAGTGGCCAACTGGCCATCCTTAGGGTGACTAGCATCCTCATCCTTGGTCATTTTGTAACCCTTTGCCTACAGTGGCCAACTGGCCATCCTTAGGGTGACTAGCATCCTCATCCTTGTCATTTTGTAACCCTTTGCCTACAGTGGCCAACTGGCCATCCTTAGGGTGACTAGCATCCTCATCCTTGGTCATTTTGTAACCCTTTGCCTACAGTGGCCAACTGGCCATCCTTAGGGTGACTAGCATCCTCATCCTTGGTCATTTTGTAACCCTTTGCCTACAGTGGCCAACTGGCCATCCTTAGGGTGACTAGCATCTTCATCCTTGGTCATTTTGTAACCCTTTGCCTACAGTGGCCAACTGGCCATCTTAGGGTGACTAGCATCCTCATCCTTGTCATTTTGTAACCCTTTGCCTACAGTGGCCAACTGGCCATCCTTAGGGTGACTAGCATCCTCATCCTTGGTCATTTTGTAACCCTTTGCCTACAGTGGCCAACTGGCCATCCTTAGGGTGACTAGCATCTTCATCCTTGGTCATTTTGTAACCCTTTGCCTACAGTGGCCAACTGGCCATCCTTAGGGTGACTAGCATCTTCATCCTTGGTCATTTTGTAACCCTTTGCCTACAGTGGCCAACCTTTGCCTACAGTGGCCAACTGGCCATCCTTAGGGTGAC
>CM042181.1:19965492-19972992 GCA_023376005.1 Doryteuthis pealeii | reverse complement strand
TCGTCTCAGATTTTCTTTTATTCATGTTTGTTTGTCTTGTTTTTAGTTTAAATAAACAAGAATTACGACAAAAAAGAAGAGACACCCCCAAATACATTTACTTGTCAAAAATATCTATCTATCTCCATTTGTTCATATCTATCTATATTATTTTGTTTATCTATCTATCTATCTCAGTCTATTCAAAACTATATATCCATCTTCATACCTAAACAAGAATTACGACAAATTACGATAAATAAACAAAAATTATGACAAATTTCTATAAATAAACAAGAATTACGACAAATTACGATAAATAAATAAGAATTACGCCAAAAAAGAGAAGCCCCCCCCCTCTAAAATACATTTTAACACCCTAAGTTGGTTGTTTTCTTTCAAGTAACACCGACATAGCTGGGGACATTATTTTAATAGTCACCGGGTAGCAATTTCTGAGGCAGGAGACTGGGACGCACTTCCTCATAAATTACCTTTTTTTTTTCAAACTGACATCTGAGGAACAAAAATTTTTAAAAAACGAAAAGAAAAGACAGGCACATCCGTACTTTCTGAAAATAATCATCAGTATCGCATGTAGTGGCCAAAAGAAAAAAAAACACTGGGGGAATTTTCTAAGTTGTATATGTAAAAAGTGCTCAATACATTAAGTAGAGCATGATTATAAGGACCTACATGAGTCAGACACTATCTACCTAGGTTTCACCCGAATGGCTCTTCAGGATAATACTGAAACCTAGGTTGATAGTGACTGACTCATGTAGGTCCTTATATATATATATATATATATATATATATATATAGTTTACAATACATTTAAAAGTCTGTTTTACCAATGGTTTCGGAACATCATTTTTAGGTGATTGTTCGTCATCAGAAACGTTTCCGATGACATATTGTAAATTATAAATAAATAAATACAGCTCTTACAGAAGTAATTGAGCACTTTATTATCATTTCTCCAATACAAACAAAGAATTAACTATATATATATATATGTGTGTGTGTGTGTGTGTGTGTGTGTTTAATATTTCAAATATATACAACTTCCCATGATGCTCCACTAATTCTTCTAGCTTAAATGTTGGGAAAAATTATCAGAATGATTTCTTTATAGTCTGGTATTTGTTTATAAGGAATATAATATTCGATCTTGAAGTTGCAGGGTCCATTTTTAAGGTTTCTTGGTTGAATACCGTCTTGTCTTTTCTTCATCTTATTCTTGCTTTTTATAAAAAAAAATTAAAAAAATTCTAGACTGACTTTTAGTGTTTCGAGCAATTTCTGGCAATTTCTGTCAACTATCCATAAACAGGAAGATGGCATAGACTGGATAAAGATGTCAATTTTCATGTTATTTATTGACGTCTATTTTTTGGTTTCTGTTTAACCCTGGCCAAAAAGTCTTTTCCTCATTTTATTCTTGCTTTTGATCATAACTTTCTTGGCTGAATACCGTCTTTTATTCATATTTCTAAATTAAATACCAGCGATTGTCTTCCTTTGTTGGGATCGAGTTGAGAGAAAAAGAATTATCTTCCCTTGCCGCCAGGACTTACCACTAGATGGCATTACTACTTGGCTATTTAAACTCAGCCCGTGAAGCTACCTCTCTCTCTCCCTTTCATCTGGCATCCACAATGATGTATTAAACAAGTTGTGTCTCTGTCCATTAAGGCTTGGAGGGGGGCCTTTCCCTCAAACCATAGGCATGTATCCATGTGTGTACAATACATAGCCCTTTCTAGACCCTAACCACGTGGGTCATATACAGTAAGTGTCTCTTCTATTCTACGTCTAGTGGCCTCAAGGTTAACTCTACAAGAACTCTTTCTTTAGGACGTTCATCCTAACTGTTTTGTATCTATATCTTATGTTGAATATTGTTCAGACAATAAAGTCTGTATTGTTGTTATATACCTCTTTGTTTGATTTTATTACATATATGTTCACCTACGTTAGAGACTTCTTTGAATCCTCCTGACGTAATATATACTTACATATATGTTACTGAATATATACTTACATTATATATACTTAATATATTAATATAATATATATTAAATAAAGATTATATAATTAATATATATTATTATAACATAATATATATATTATATTAATATATATTAATTCAAAATTAATATATTAATACAATATAATATAATATTAATATTAATATACTTAATATATTAATATAATATGAATATATTAATTATTATTAATATATTAATATATACTTACATTACATGAATATATACTTACATATATTTTCACCTACGTTAGAGACTTCTTTGAATCCTCCTGACATTAATATAAGAAGTGGTTCAGTAATTTAATTACCTACATTTAGACTGAACATTTTTTTTTAATCAAAATTCTCTTTTTAGAATCAACTTTAAGTAATATTTTATTGTCTTTTAGGCTTTTCTTAGGGATCTTCATCAGCAGCAACAACAAAAAAAGAATGAAAATCCTTTTAGCAACTAATTGTTTTTATCTGCATTTTGAATAATAGATTTGGTTTGTTTAACAAAACATAATGTCACAATTTTTAAAAGATAGAAATATCTATCTATCTATCTATCTATCTATCTCAGTCTGTTCATATCTATCTCAGTCGGTTCATATCTATCTATCTATCTATCTATCTATCTCAGTCTGTCCATGTCTATCTATCTATCTATCTATCTATCTATATATATATATATATATATATATATATATATATATATATATATATCAGTCTGTCCATATCTATCTATCTATCTATCTATCTCAGTCTGTCCATGTCTATCTATCTATCTATCTATCTATCTCAGTCTGTCCATGTCTATCTATCTATCTATCTATCTATCTCAGTCTGTCCAAGTCTATCTATCTATCTATCTATCTCAGTCTGTTCATGTCTATCTATCTATCTATCTATCTATCTATCTATTTCAGTATGTTCATATCTATCTATCTATCTATCTATCTATCTATCTATTTCAGTCTGTTCATATCTATCTATCTATCTATCTATCTATTTCAGTATGTTCATATCTATCTATCTATCTATCTATCTATCTATCTATCTCAGTCTGTCCATGTCTATCTATCTATCTATCTATCTCAGTCTGTCCATGTCTATCTATCTATCTATCTATCTCAGTCTGTTCATGTCTATCTATCTATCTATCTATCTATCTATCTATCTCAGTCTGTCCAGTCTATCTATCTATCTATCTATCTAGTCTATGTCTATCTATCTATCTATCTATCTCAGTCTATCTATCTATCTATCTATCTAGTCTGTCCATGTCTATCTATCTATCTATCTATCTATCTATCTGTCTGTCTATCTATCTATCTATCTATCTGTCTATCTATCTATCTATCTATCTATCTCAGTCTGTCCATGTCTATCTATCTATCTATCTATCTATCTATCTATCTATCTAGTTATCTATCTCTGTTTGGAATACCCTTTCTCTGTCTGTTTAGCATAATTGAAATAAAATCCTTCTCTAATTGTATAAAAATTGGATAAATGGTGTCCTGTGCATCTATTGAAGAGGCTCCAGTTTTGAAGCTGTCTGGAATGCAGAGTCACCCTTTTTCATTGCTATTACTCCCAGGTCCACTTTGACCTAGTGTCATATACTGCCAAAATAATGAAAATAGAAATGTCTGTTTTTCTTATAGATAATGCCTCATAAAAACTTAGGAGGAGAGAAACAATGAAATCTCACATAACTTGTTAATTCAACCTAACAATTGCTAATTACTCTGTTCACCTTGTATCTTTGCTTAGTAAACCTTTTCCTGTATCCTTAATACTCATTGTTTCTTCCTATTATTTCTCTGTTAATATCATATAATGCCTAAATAATGAGAATGGAATCGTCTGTTTTTCCTATAAATAATATCTAGTTACTCTGTTCACCTTGTATCTTTGCTTAGTAAACCTTTTTCCCGACCTTTAATACTTGTGTTTCTTTGTTAATGTCATATAGTACCTAAATAATGAGAATGGAATTGTCTGTTTTTCCTATAAATAATATCTGACAAAACCTCAGAAGAGAGAAACAAAAAAAATCTCAGGGGACTTGTTAATTCAACCTAACAATTGCTAATTTACTCTGTTCACCTCGTATAATTGCTAAGTAAACCTTTATAGCATTTGTCGTTAGAGAAAGAAAGAAAGAAAGAAAAAAGATCCAGAAAACAGATCCAAGTCATCCACACCTGAATGTTGGGTAAGATTTGAAATAAAATCCGACGGAATGAGAAAAGTAAGACAATGCTGAAAATAAAACTGATATGTTTCACTAGACGGATAGCGTCTTCGGAATGGATTTTATTCTGTAAAAAACACTCAACTCCCAGTTGCTCTATCACACACACATCAGATTACCCAAGCTGGGCTACACATCAGCTGATATTGAGCACTCTTTACTTAATCTTATTATAATGGAGATTCAGTATCTGTCTGTCTGTAACCAAAACTATGTCACAGCTTATGCCACAATACCCTCAGGAATTGTGTAAGTTTATCAATGAGTATTTAATTTATAGTCAAAATCATCAATTAATACATAGAATAAATCTTATTTAATAACAATGTTACTATGAATCAATCCTATAAATGATTTTATATAGAAATCAATTAAAATATAATTAGGAAAAATGTAATCTTTTTATATGTGTTCTTATTTAATTTTGTTAGTCTTTCTAATTTAATATATTTCATTACATTAAAACTTAAATACTTATGCCCAGCAGGTGCATATTCTTGCTAGTATTACAAGGTATGTCAGAAAATTACCAGTATGTCAGAAAACTTTGATGTGAGGGGCATCGTCCACTGTGAGTTCTTGCCACAGGGCCACACAATCAACCAGCATGTCTACAAAGAGATACTGTGCCATTTGCTTCGTTCAGTGCACAAGCAGTATCGAGAGATATGACAGGACAACTTGTGGGTGCTTCACCATGACAACGCACCGGCCCATACTGCCATAGGTATCCGAGAGTTCCTGGTTATGCCACAATACCCTCAGGAATTGTGTAAGCTTATCGATGAGTTTTTAGTTTATAGTCAAAATCATTAATTAAATCATAGAATAAATCGTATTTGTTAACAATGTCTCTATAAAAATCTGAGTTAGATTTGCCTCAAAACAGCCCATGTTATTAATGCATTTAAAATCCTGCAATGTGTCTTATATGTCACTAAGAAATGAATTATTAGTTATTAAATAATTATTATTTAATCTTAATTAGCATCTTATTTATTAACAATGTTTCTATAAAGATCTAGCCGAGATAGATTTTCTTCAAAACAGCCCATGTTATTAATGCGTTTAAAATCCAGCATTGTTTGTAATATAACATTAAGAAATAAATGTTCACTTAATATATGGTGTGAATAATTTGCATACTGGTTTTAACAAAACTGTGTTTAATAAGCAATTACTTGGTGTTATTGATTTCTAATATAATTGTTTTATTCTGAAACATATTAAAATCAATCCTATGTATAATTTTATATTGAAATCAATTAGAATAAAGTAGAAATGAGATTAATCTTTTTTGTGTTCTTATTTAATTTCATTAGTCTTTCTAATTCAATATAATATTTAATTAAATCTTAAATCATTTTTCTAGTATATATATATATATATATATATATATATATATATATATCTACACACATTTGTAAAATCTATTTTAGACTCATTTTGAGTTTGTGGTTGAAATAAATTATTATAGTCAAATGACAGTTTGTTAAGTTTTTTCTTTCTGTGAAAGTTAAATATTGCTGTGTATTTAATCTAATTTATTGATAATTATACATTGAGCTCTCTTCAGGGATTTATAAAAATCCTTGTATGAGTATATATGTTTGCACCTACAAGAGCATACAGTATGGTTATACAGTAAGATTTTGAGGATCCCAAATCACACACACACACACACACACACACACACACACACATATATATATATATATATATATTAAATTGCATGCATCTCTCCTTCTTGTCACGTGTAGATTTTATTTTAACAGAGATTTCAATGATCCAAATAGAATCATCCCTTACTTACCAGTCAATTTGATTATCTTACACACACACACACACACATACACACACACACACACACATATATATATATATATATATATATATACTAAATTGTATGTATCTCTCCTTGTCATGTGTAGATTTTATTTTTACAGAATAGAATTTATTCCGCAGCAGCCATCCTTGTAGGGAAACATGTCAATTTGATTTTCTTTATCATCTCATTTTTCTCACACCAAATGTAAAAGAAATTACAATTTCTTTCGATAGAAAGATGAGCCCCAAAAAACTAATATACACAGACATGACAGAAATAAATAGACGCCACCAGAAACAACATTTTAATTCTTATCTTATTCCTAAAGTGAATAAAACTTCTTTCAATTGTTGTTTATATTGTGCCTCCATTTTGGTGGCCTTGTACCAAGAAGACTATTCAGTCCTTTAAACCAGTGCTTCTCAACCTTTTTCGGCTTATGGACCATTTTTTATTCAAAAAATTCCCATGGACCAATCCTACTTTTACTTTTAAGCTGTTCCATTTTCACATGAAAATACTTAATGAAAAGACAAAATAGTCTATTTAACCTTTAAAATTGATTTCAGTCCATTCAGCTAGTGACTACCTTGATCTTGGTGTTTCTGACACAAGATATCATAATTGATTTTGATGGAGTTATTCAGTCTTGGTCCTTGTGGCAGATATATGTGCCGAGTCTTTGCTATTTTCTTGAATGTTGCTGCGAGCGGCTAGCACACGTGTTAAAGTAAGACAAGACAATTCATTTTCCGCCGATCATCGATGTGCACTTAAATAGAGATTTTCAACTGGGGAGGGTCATTATAAGAAGCGCTAAATTAGTTAAATTTTTGTGAAATGGCCAAAACATTTTTGTGGCTTTGAAATGTTCTGTGGACCACTAGAAATGTTCTGTGGACCACAGATGGTCCAGATGGACCACGTTGAGAATCACTGCATTAGCATACAACTCTTTACTTAATCTTATTATAATAGAGATTCAGTATCTATCTGTCTGTAACCAAAACGATGTTACTGATTATGCCACAATACCCTCAGGAATTGTGTAAGCTTATCAATGAGTATTTAGTTTAATAATCAAAATCATTAATTAATACATAGAATGAATCTTATTTATCAACAAAATCTCTATGAAAATCCGAGTTAGATTTGCCTCAAAACAGTTATTAATGTTATTAGTTCATTCAAAATCCTGCAATGTGTCTTATATATCACTAAGAAATAAAGGTTTACATAATATATGGTGTGGTTAATTTGCATCATGGTTTTAACAAAACCGGGTTTAATAAATAATTACTTGGTGTTATTGATCTCTAATATCATTGTTTTATTCTCCAACATATAAAATCAATCCAATGAATATTTTTAGAACATTCTTTGTGATCTCTCTCT
>CM042181.1:19962768-19965392 GCA_023376005.1 Doryteuthis pealeii | reverse complement strand
CCAACCGGCCATCCTTAGGGTGAAACTAGCATCCTCATCTTTGGTCATTTTGTAAACCTGTGCCTACATGGCCAACTGGCCATCCTTAGGGTGACTAGCATCCTCATCCTTGGTCATTTTTTTTAAAACCCTTTGCCTACAGTGGCAACTGGCCATCCTTAGGGTGACTAGCATCCTCATCCTTGGTCATTTGTAACCCTTACCTACAGTGGCCAAACTGGCCATCCTTAGGGTGACTAGCTCCTCAATCCTTGGTCATTTTGTAACCCGTTGCCTACAGGGCCACTGGCCATCCTTAGGTGACTAGCATCCTTATCCTTGGGTCATTTTGTAACCCTTTACCTACAGTGGCCAACTGGCCACTTAGGGACTAGCATCCTCATCCTTGGTCATTTTGAACCCTTTGCCTACAGTGGCAACTGGCCATCCTTAGGGTGACTAGCATCCTCATCCTTGGTCATTTTGTAACCCTTTACCTACAGTGGCCAACTGGCCATCCTTAGGGTGACTAGCATCCTCATCCCCTGGTCATTTGTAACCTTTGCCTACAGTGGCCAACTGGCATCCTTAGGGTGACTAGCATCCTCATCCTTGGTCATTGTAACCCTTTGCCACAGTGGCCAACTGGCATCCTTAAGGGTGACTAGCATCCTCATTCCTTGGTCATTTTGTAACCCTTACCTACAGTGCCAAACTGGCCATCCTTTAGGGTGACTAGCATCCTCATCCTTGGTCATTTGTAAACCTTTGCCTACAGTGGCCAACTGGCCTCCTTAGGGTGACTAGCATCCTATCCTTGGTCATTTTGTAACCCTTTGCCTACAGTGGCCAACTGGCCATCCTTAGGTGACTAGCATCCTCATCCTTGGTCATTTTGTTAACCCTTTGCCTACAGTGGCCAACTGGCCATCCTTAGGGTGACTAGCATCCTCATCCTTGGTCATTTTGTACCCTTTGCCTACAGTGGGCCAACTGGCCATCCTTAGTGACTAGCATCCTCATCCTTGGTCATTTTGTAACCCTTTGCCTACAGTGGCCAACTGGCCATCCTTAGGGTGACTAGCATCCTCATCCTTGGTCATTTTGTAACCCTTTGCCTACAGTGGCCAACTGGCCATCCTTAGGGTGACTAGCATCCTCATCCTTGGTCATTTTGTAACCCTTTGCCTCAGTGGCCAACTGGCCATCCTTAGGGTGACTAGATCCTCATCCTTGGTCATTTTGTAACCCTTTGCCTACAGTGGCCAAACTGGCCATCCTTAGGGTGACTAGCATCCTCATCCTTGGTCATTTTGTAACCCTTTGCCTACAGTGGCCAACTGGCCATCCTTAGGGTGACTAGCATCTTCATCCTTGGTCATTTTGTAACCCTTTGCCTACAGTGGCCAACTGGCCATCCTTAGGGTGACTAGCATCCTCATCCTTGCATTTTTGTAACCCTTTGCCTACAGTGGCCAACTGGCCATCCTTAGGGTGACTAGCATCCTCATCCTTGGTCATTTTGTAACCCTTTGCCTACAGTGGCCAACTGGCCATCCTTAGGGTGACTAGCATCCTCATCCTTGGTCATTTTGTAACCCTTGCCTACAGTGGCCAACTGGCCATCCTTAGGGTGACTAGCATCCTCATCCTTGGTCATTTTGTAACCCTTTGCCTACAGTGGCCAACTGGCCATCCTTAGGGTGACTAGCATCCTCATCCTTGTTCATTTTGTAAACCCTTTGCCTACAGTGGCCAACTGCCATCCTTAGGGTGAACTAGCATCCTCATCCTTGTCATTTTGTAACCCTTGCCTACAGTGGCCAACTGGCCATCCTTAGGTGACTAGCATCCTCATCCTTGGTCATTTTGTAACCCTTTGCCTACAGTGGCCAACTGGCCATCCTTAGGGTGACTAGCATCCTCATCCTTGGTCATTTTGTTACCCTTTGCCTACAGTGGCCAACTGGCCATCCTTAGGGTGACTAGCAATCCTCATCCTTGCATTTTGTAACCCTTTGCCTACAGTGGCCAACTGGCCATCCTTAGGGTGACTAGCATCCTCATCCTTGGTCATTTTGTAACCCTTTGCCTACAGTGGCCAACTGGCCATCCTAGGGTGACTGCATCCTCATCCTTGGTCATTTTGTAACCCTTTGCCTACAGTGGCAACTGCCATCCTTAGGGTGACTAGCATCCTCATTCCTTGGTCATTTTGTAACCCTTGGCCTACAGTGGCCAACTGGCCATCCTTAGGGTGACTAGCATCCTCATCCTTGGTCATTTTGTAACCCTTTGCCTACAGTGGCCAACTGGCCATCCTTAGGGTGACTAGCATCCTCATCCTTGGTCATTTTGTAACCCTTTGCCTACATGGCCAAACTGGCCATCCTTAGGGTGACTAGCATCCTCATCCTTGTCATTTTGTAACCCTTTGCCTACAGTGGCAAACTGGCCATCCTAGTGACTAGCATCCTCACCTTGGTCATTTTGTAAACCCTTTGCCTACAGTGGCAAAAGCTGGCATCCTAGGTGACTAGAACATCCTCATCCTTGGTCATTTTGTAACCCTTTGCACAGCAGTGGCCAATGGCGAACATCCTTAGGTTGACTAGCATCCTCATCCTTGGTCATTTGTAACCCTT
>CM042181.1:19952768-19957768 GCA_023376005.1 Doryteuthis pealeii | reverse complement strand
ACATATATATACATATATATACTTATATATATGATATATATATATACGTATATATATATATTATACATATATATATACTTATAAATAGATATATATATATATGTATATATATACGTATTATATATATGCAGTCTCAAAAAAATATGTATAGATACATATACACATACATCTTCGCTTACATTCACATATTAATATATATACAAGCATTTACGTATAAAAACTGCATAGGGCTGCATACATTGTAACTCTTTTTGATTTGAAGGGTAAAAAAAAAAGAAGCTTCTCATTTAGACAAAACATGCCAAGGCTACATTACTTTATTTTTTAATAACATCAGATAAGATGACTTGGATTTCTGGTTGAAGAATTCCCCTAACCTTATTTCTTAAAATGCTGCCAAGGCTTTTATTTCTTACAGAGATCATCATATTTATTTATTATACTTTCCAATATATATATATATATATATATATATACATATATATTTTTTACTCCTAAACTCTACCGGCGTGGAAAAAACCCCCCAGGTAATTCAGTTTTTCAAAATAAATTTTTTTTGGTAATTTATAAGGAAGTGCGTCCCGGTCTCCTGCCTCAGAAATTGCTACCCGGTGACTATTAAAATAACGTCCCCGGTTATGTCGTCTCAGATTTTCTTTTATTCATGTTTGTTTAATGTCTTGTTTTTAGTTTAAATAAACAATAATTACGACAAAAAAGAAGCGACCCCCCCTCCAAATACATTTACTTGTCAAAAATATCTATCTCCATTTGTTCGTATCTATCTATATTATTTTGTTTATCTATCTATCTCAGTCTATTCAAAACTATATATCCATCTTCATATCTAAACAAGAATTAGACAAATTACGATAATAAACAAGAATTATGACAAATTTCATAAAATGAACAAGAATTACGACAAATTACGATAAATAAATAAGAATTACGCCAAAAAAGAGACCCCCCCCCTCTAAAATACATTTAACACCCTAAGTTGGTTGTTTTCTTTCAAGTAACACCGACATAGCTGGGGACGTTATTTTAATAGTCACCAGTTTCTGAGGCAGGAGACCGGGACGCACTTCCTCATAAATTACCTTTTTTTTTTCAAACTGACATCTGAGTTACAAAAATTTTTAAAAGAAGAAAAGACCGGCACATCTGTACTTTCTGAAAATAATCATCAGTATTGTATGTATTAGGCAAAAGAAAAGAAAACACCGGGGGAATTTTCTAAGTTGTATGCATAGAAAGTGCTCAATACATTAAGTAGAGCATGATTATAAGGACCTACATGAGTCTGATACTATTTACCTAGGTTTCACCCGAATGGTTCTTCAGGATAATACTGAAACCTAGGTAGATAGTGACTGACTCATGTAGGTCTTTATATATATATATATATATATACATATATATATATATATAGTTTACAATACATTTAAATGTACGTTTTACCAATGGTTTCGGAACATCACTTTTAGGGGATTGTTTGTCATCAGAAACGTTTCCGATGACATATTGTAAACTATAAATAAATAAATACAGCTCTTACAGAAGTAATTGAGCACTTTATTATCATTTCTCCAATATTAACAAAGAATTAACTATATATGTGTGTGTGTGTGTGTGTGTGTGTGTGTTTAATATTTCAAATATATACAACTTCCCATGATGCTCCACTAATTCTTTCAGCTTAAATGTTGGGAAAAATTATCAGAATGATTTCTTTATAGTCTGGTATTTGTTTATAAGGAATATAATATTCGATCTTGAAGTTGCAGGGTCCATTTTTAAGGTTTCTTGGTTGAATACCGTCTTGTCTTTTCTTTCATCTTATTCTTGCTTTTTATAACAAAAAAAAAAAAATTCTAGACTGACTTTTAGTGTTTCTAGCAATTTTCTGGCAATTTCTGTCAACTATCCAATAAACAGGAAGATGCATAGACTGGATAAAGATGTCAATTTTCATGTTATTTATTGATGTCTATTTTTTTGGTTTCTGTTTAACCCTGGCCAAAAAGTCTTTTCCTCATTTTATTCTTGCTTTTGATCATAACTTTCTTGGCTGAATACCGTCTTTTATTCATATTTCTAAATTAAATACCTGCGATTGTCTTCCTTTGTTGGGGTGGAGTTGAAAGGAAAAGAGTTATCTTCCCTTGCCGCCAGGACTTACCACTAGATGACATTACTACTTGGCTATTTAAACTCAGCCCGTGAAGCTATCTCTCTCTCTCTCTCCCTTTCATCTGGCATCCACAATGATGTATTAAACAAGTTGTGTCTGTCCATTAAGGCTGGGGGGGGGGTGCTCTCCAGCCATAGGCTTGTATCCATGTGTGTACATAGCCCTTTCTAGACCCTAACCACATGGCTCATACACAGTAAGTGTCTCTTCTATTCTACATTTTGTGGTCTCAAGATTAACTCTACAAGAACTCTTTCTTTAGGAGGTTCATCCTAACTGTTTTGTATCTTTATTTTATGTTACTTATGCTCAGACTATAAAGTCTGTATTTTGTTAAGTATCTCTTTGTGGGATTTCTTTATGTTCACCTACATTAGAGACTTTTTTGAAGCCTCCTAATGTAATATAAGAAGTGGTTCAACAATTTAATTACCTACATTTAGACTGAACAATGACTTTGAAAGAACTTGAAGGACGAATACAAGAATTTCTTTCTGCCATTCCATAAGAGTTCCTGGGATGATCAGTGGATGCAATTCCCGAGCGGGTTGAGAGGCTGGAGGAAAATGCTAGTGCCAATATAAAATTTTAAATAAAACTCCATATTATGTGTGTTCTTCTAATATTCATTTTTTTGTAAAAATAATGATTTAGATATGAATTATAAGATTTTTTTAAATAGGGAGTTACTTTACAATCATCCTGAATATGCCAGTTCAGGGGCCCAATAATAAGTATCAACATGATAATATTGGGTTATTTCCTCTGTCCATTAAGGCTTGGAGGGGGGGGGGCTTGCTCTCCAACCATAGGCTTGTATCCATGTGTGTACATAGCCCTTTCTAGACCCTAACCACGTGGGTCATACACAGTAAGTTTAGTCGTCTCAAGATTGACTCTACAAGAACTCTTTCTTTAGGACATTTGTCTCAACAGTTTTGTATCTATATCTTATGTTAAATATTGCTCAGACAATAAAGTCTGTATTTGTTGTTATATACCTGTTTGTTTGATTTTATTACATATATGTTCACCAACGTTAGAGACTTCTTTGAATCCTCCTGACGTAATATACACTTACATATATGTTACTGAATATATACTTACATTATATATACTTAATATATTAATATAATATATATTAATTAAAGATTATATAATTAATATATATTATTATAACATAATATATATATTATATTAATATATATTAATTCAAGATTAATATATTAATACAATATAATATAATATTAATATTAATATACTTAATATATTAATATAATATGAATATATTAATTATTAATTATTATTAATATATTAATATATACTTACATTACATGAATATATACTTACATATATTTTCACCTACGTTAGAGACTTCTTTGAATCCTCCTGACGTTAATATAAGAAGTGGTTCAGTAATTTAATTACCTACATTTAGACTGAACATTTTTTTATCAAAATTCTCTTTTTAGAATCAACTTCTAATATTTGAAGAGTTAATGGAACCTTCCCCAGGTGATATCTGCAATATCAGTTCTTAGCAAATAAACTACCATAGAAATATTATTTTAAAAATCTCTGCAAGATTCTAATAATGTTAACATTTCTTTTAAATATCTGTTAAATCAACAGTTTAATTTAAATTTTCAAACCTATTTACTTTTAAAATTTTAATGGCTGCATTCATGAATATCTTAACAGGAGGTAATAAGATGTAATTGTTGCATTTTGTGGACCTTCTCATTTTATGTTTTATCATGTGTCTCTGTTCAAATGGTTTTCCAAAAAATGTTAACATTTCTATAAGATTTTATTTCTCTGAATTTTTGAGATGAGCCTTAATAATTTGGATTATTTAGATTATTTGGACTATTGTCCTCATCTTTATTGTTATCTGTACTCCTGATTAGTAATATTTTATTGTCTTTTAGGCTTTTCTTAGGATCTTCATCAGCAGCAAAAAAAAAAAAAAAGAATGAAAATCCTTTTAGCAACTAATTGTTTTTATCTGCATTTTGAATAATAGATTTGGTTTGTTTAACAAAACATAATGTCACAATTTTTAAAAAATTTTAAAAGTATGTCGCTAGTACAAAATGTTTGGAAGACCCTTTCTCTCACTATTTAGCATAAGTGAAATAAAATCCTTCTCTAATTGTATAAAAATTGTATAAATGGTGTCCTGTGCATCTATTGAAGAGGCTCCAGTTTTGAAGCTGTCTGGAATGCAGAGTCACCCTTTTTCATTGCTATTACTCCCAGGTCCACTTTGACCTAGTGTCATATACTGCCTAAATAATGAAAATAGAAATGTCTGTTTTTCTTATAGATAATGTCTCATAAAAACTTAGGAGGAGAGAAACAATGAAATCTCACATAACTTGTTAATTCAACCTAACAATTGCTAGTTACTCTGTTCACCTTGTATCTTTGCTTAGTAAACCTTTTCCTGTATCCTTAATACTCATTGTTTCTTCCTATTATTTCTCTGTTAATATCATATAATGCCTAAATAATGAGAATGGAATCGTCTGTTTTTCCTATAAATAATATCTAGTTACTCTGTTCACCTTGTATCTTTGCTTAGTAAACCTTTTCCCCGACCTTTAATACTTGTGTTTCTTTGTTAATGTCATATAGTACCTAAATAATGAGAATGGAATCGTCTGTTTTTCCTACAAATAATATCTGACAAAACCTCAGAAGAGAGAAACAAAAAAATCTCAGGGGACTTGTTAATTCAACCTAACAATTGCTAATTTACTCTGTTCACCTCGTATAATTGCTTAGTAAACCTTTATAGCAT
>CM042181.1:19842768-19950268 GCA_023376005.1 Doryteuthis pealeii | reverse complement strand
GACCAGTGCTTCTCAACCTTTTTCGGCTTATAGACCATTTTTTATTCAAAAAATTCCCATGGACCAATCCTACTTTTACTTTTAAGCTGTTCCATTTTTTCACTAAAAAACTTAATGAAAAGACAAAATAGTCTATTTAACATTTAAAATTTATTTCAGTCCATTCAGCTAGTGACTACCTTGATCTTGGTGTTTCTGACACAAGATATCATAATTGATTTTAGGAATATTTTTTGGTCCTTGTGGCAGATATATGTGCCGAGTCTTTGCTATTTTCTTGAATGTTGCTACGAGAGGCTAGCACACGTGTTAAAGTAAGACAAGACAATTCATTTTCCACCGATCATCGACGTGCGCTTAAATAGAGATTTTCAACTGGGGAGGGTCATTATAAGAAGCGCTAAATTAGTTAAATTTTTGTGAAATGGCTAAGACATTTTTGTGGCTTCGAACTCTTTGTGGACCACTAGAAATGTTCTGTGGACTACAGATGGTCCAGCTGGACCACGTTGAGAATCACTGCATTAGCATACAACTCTTTACTTAATCTTATTATAATGGAGATTCAGTATCTATCTGTCTGTAACCAAAACGATGTCACTGATTATGCCACAATACCCTCAGGAATTGTGTAAGCTTATCAATGAGTATTTAGTTTAATAATCAAAATCATTAATTAATACATAGAATGAATCTTATTTATCAACAAAATCTCTATGAAAATCCGAGTTAGATTTGCCTCAAAACAGTTATTAATGTTATTAGTTCATTCAAAATCCTGCTATGTGTCTTATATATCACTAAGAAATAAAAGTTTACATAATATATGGTGTGGTTAATTTGCATACTGGTTTTAACAAAACCTGGTTTAATAAATAATTACTTGGTGTTATTGATCTCTAATATTATTGTTTTATTCTCCGATGTATTAAAATCAATCCAATGAATGATTTTTAGAAACATTTTTGTGGCTTTGAACTCTTTGTGGACCACTAGAAATGTTCTCTGATTTCCAGTTCCTCTTAATCTATTTTCTAAACTTTTGGGAATCGTTCCAAGTGCACCAAGTACAACTGGCATTACTGTCACCCTCATATTCCACAGTTTTTTCAATTCTTTTGCAAGGTCCGGGTTTTGTCTATCTATCTTCTTTTCTTTTTTTTTTTTACATCTTCACCCTGTGATCTGCTGGGACTGCAAATTAGTTAAATTTTTGTGAAATGGCTAAAACATTTCTGTGGCTTCGAACGCTCTGTGGACCACTAGAAATGTTCTGTGGACCACAGATGGTCCAGATGGACCATGTTGAGAATCACTGGTTTAGCATACAACTTGGAAAGTGCATATACTTCATATACACTAGCATCGGAGATATCTCTCACAGCTGCAGCTTATACAATATTTCTGATGACCAATTTTTTAATGGCTTTGTCTTTAGGCGCACAGCAAGCACAATTCGTACAACGAATGTACTTTACTTGACCACAGCCTTTCTTGCTACGACCATTATTTCTCTTTTTGCCGGGTTGAACAATGCAAATTTCTCCTTTTGCCGGCTTGAACAATGCAAATTTAAAACACTGAATATATTTTCCATTCATTGTATCTAATGAAAAATATCGATTTTATCGGCATTTTATTATTGAAATAATGAAATTTTGAAGCCGGTTTGTCAGCAAAATCCTGTGGAATTGAGGTATTTGTGTATATTTTTACTGACGATCTTTAAAATTAAATGCTCAAATGAGTTTTAAAGTTAGAAATCTAAAATGAATAAAACTTGTTTTAACTGTTGTTTATACAGCGGAACTTCGGTTCTCGAACGATCCTAATTCAATGTCACAGCTGATATTTTCTGATGTAATTTTATTCCTATATGCAGAAATTCCACACCGTGAAATACTGAAAGATTAACATCCGATCACGATGCAAGGGAGACAATTCCTGTCGTTTATTTTCAAGGTTACCTCCCTTGATCCAGGAATGTTTAATCTTAAAATTGTAATTTAACATGTAATTTAACATGTAATTTAAATGAATCAAATTAACTCTAAATTAAATATATTAGTAATTTAAAAAAAAAAAAGGCCGTTTCAATACGGCGTTTGTTTTCCTACATTATTTCTTACTAGAATTGGCTACTCAACATCGCCTGTGTAGATGGTGTAGGGGAAAACCCTGGTGTATTGATTTGTTTACTTTTGAGATTTACAAATTCTGGACATTCTTAAGTAGAATTTCAATGCTATTTCTATGTATATTCTAATTTCAATGCTATTTCTATGTATATTTTAATTTTTTTAAAGATATCTTTGAATATAAATCAAATCTTCATAATTTTTGCCCAAAAAGCAAGAACTGATGATATTTAATGTGTATATATATATTTGCTTTGTTGTTAATTGTCTTATCTTTGTAGTTTCATCCGGACATACATACATACAACTGCTCTTTTATATAAGTAAAAAGTAAAGTTGCCAATATCAGCCAGATAGCGATGGAGTCTATCCTCTTTTCACTAGCGCTAGACCAAGGAGATTTTTTTAGCTTCAGGTGGAGCGCCACACCTACCATCAGATCGCTGTGCTACTCATATGCTGAGTTGGCGAGGGCTGGTATTGAACCCGAGGCTTTGTGATTCCTAGGTGGACGCTCTACCAACTGAGCCAAATTGGCCCTTTATATATGTATAATTATTTCCGTTACAAACTGGTCCTATCGATCGCCTTATACAGATTGAGATATTGCAATATCAGCCAATAAATACAACATTAATTAATAACATAGACAGAGAGACAGACAGAGAGACAGACGAGGTGAGGGTGTGGGGGTGATAGATTTGGTTCTTACTTTTCGCTTGTCTAATTCTACTTCGTCGACCGCCATCTTTTGCAGGGATGATTCTTACTCTGGCGGACTCTGCTGTTTGTTTTTATTTTGGGGTTGATTCCTTGTCTGTTCGGCTGAGTGTCTGCTCAAAGTTCCAAAAACCGCTCGGTACGCTTGGCATCCTTCCGTCTATGAAAGACGATGGAGTAGTGTCCAAATATTTTTTCGGAACTACATAGCCTGGGCGGATTCATATGGAGGATGAGCTGTTGCCCAAGCAGCCAATCCCCCTATCCACACTACCGTTGTGATCCAAAGGAAAGGTAAGGAACCAATGCAGTTTAGCAGCGGTAGTGTTGCAGGAGTTGCTGGGTAGCAACAAGAACCTTTAGGGACTCCGTCTCCTGATATATTTTTATAACATTTTTTTAGTATATCAGACTATTATCTTCATCTTTATTGTTATCTGTACAGATAACACTTGGCTCTTTAACCTTGGTTAGGCAACCAGTCTATGCTAGTACATATAAGTCCGTTATCTCATACTCTATAACGTTATTCACGTGTTCTTTTAGAATTCTATAAGAATTTCAAATATCTTTTTTTTAAAGTTCGTTATGAGTTATTTCCCTTACAAACTGGTTATATTTATCAAAAAAATATATTTTCTACGTTTCCTAACAGATCGGCTCTGATGATGATCTTAAACAGATTGAAATACTGCAATATCAGCCTATAAATACAACATTAATTACTAACATCTATGTGCTTATTTTGTTTTGTTTTTCAAATTTTTCTCAGATAAAGAGAGAGAGAAAGAGACAGACAGAGAGACAGACGAGGCGAGGGTGTGGGGGTGATAGATTTGGTTCTTACTTTCCTCTTGTCTAATTCTACCTCGTCGACCGCCATCTTTTGCAGGGCTGATTCTCACTCTGGTGGGAAAGGTATGAATCCAATTCTTCCTCCAGCTATGGGTAAATAGCGGGGCAGACTGGACTCTTTAACCATAGCTAGGTAACCAGTCTACGAGAAGGAAAACTCTGAATTCAAACCTGTTAAACTCCGCTTAAGAAATTGACCTTGTGTCACATCCTGCTCGTGCGGAGGGGTTGGTATATATATATATACAGATTGAAATATTGCAATATTAGCCAATAAATACAACATTAATTAATAATGTGTTTCTTCAAATTTCTTCTCTGATATACACTCGGATTCACTTCCTTATTTCTTATTGATATATAAAAAGTAAAGTCGACGGGGTGGCCTAAAGTCGGTATCAGCCAGTCAGCGAGGGAGTCTATCCCCTTTTCAATAGCGCTAGATCAAGAAGATTTTTTTTAGCATCTGAGGTGGAGCGCCACACCTACCATCAGCTCCTTACTTTACCGCACAGATCCCTGTGCTACTGATACGCTGAGTTGGCGAGGACCGGTATCGAACTAGGAACCTTGTGGTTTCTAGACGAATGCTCTACCGACTGAGCTAAACCGGCCCATGACAGAATACCAAAGATTCTCGTGTATAGTCAGCTTGACAGTGGTCAAAGAAACGTGGGTCGACCATTGCTCAGGTTTAAGGACAAGTTGAAAAGTAACCTCTCAGCTGCAAATATAGATCACGCTACTTTTGAGAGCACAGCACTTGATCGTAAAATGTGGAGGAATTTGTGTTACAATGGAATCAAGAATTTTGCAGCATCGGAGGTCACCAAGCTGCGTCAAGCTAGAGAAAGGACTAGAGCATTGGCTAGTGTCCCAGCAATACATTCTAATAATGCACACTCTTGTTGTTCCGTCTGTGGACTTCTTTGCAAATCATTGGCAGGGCTGAAATGTCACCTGCGATTAACACACAAGGTTAAATGAAAGAGGTTGTCGGAACCTCATACGTCGAAATCGAAGGGAGAGTCCATCATAGATAAATTATCTTCTTGGTCCTATGAATTATAGGACTACAAAGATGTTGTGTCCATTACATGGGTGTCAATTTATTTTTGTCATATCTGTGTATATATAGATATATATATATATATATAAAAGGTATTATCATTAAAATTTTTGGTAATATTTCCATAGGAAAGAATTATGATAGAAAAAATGATATTCACAATAATGATAAATAAATTATTGTAAATATAATTTATAACAAAGTTTTTTAAAGAAAAGAGTTCTACAGGATGATTGAAAAGTAACTCCCTATTTTAAACTATTTATAATTTCTTTATATGCAGTTACATTTTTCTCAATTCTTTGCCAAAAAGGCCGAGGGCGTCCTGACCTTTGTCAGCCGCTCACCGGCTATCTATTTGAAGCTATACAAAGCTATGGTACGGCCACACTTAGAGTTTGCATCACCAGTCTGGAACCCCTATCTTTCTCAGAATATTAACCTCCTAGAAACTGTACAGAGACATGCAACCAAGCGAATACCCTCCATCAGGCATCTACCATATTCTGAACGTCTCGCTGCCCTGGGAATGGATTCGTTGAAACTTCGGCGTCTGGCAACTGACCTGGTAAATGCTCATAAGGTCATTAATCATCTTAACAACAGTAACCTTGAGCACCTTTTTGATCTCCATCTCTCCAATACACGCGGGCATGTCTACAAAGTCAGAAAACAGTACTGTTCACGTGACTTTCGGAAACATTTTTTCACGCTCAGAATTGCGGAGACATGGAATAAACTGCCTGCATCTGTTGTAGGCTGCCAGAGCACTGAGTCTTTCAAAGCCTCCATGCTTCCTGTAGTCCGCCGACACTATACCTGATGCCTCTCTCCACATACATATGCACACACGCGCACATATACATGCATATTACTACTGTAAACTGTTCATGTTCCTGACACAACATTATTCTGTGTACTTGACATGAGACTTTGATGAGTTGTGGAGCACCTGAGCACTGTACACAATAAATTTCATTATTATTATTATATTATTATTATTATATTCCTTAATATATGACAATTAAATCTGTGTTGTTATTGTTGGTGCTTCTCCACATTTAGTTATTGTTGTTCGTCAATGGCTGGATCACTATTTTCCTGGGAGATGGATGGGTAGAGATGGCCCGCATCAGTGGCTTGCCAGAAGTCCTGACTTAACACCCTGCGACTTTTTTCTTTGGTTGAAAGATCAAGTCTACTCTATGAAACCAACAACTTCGGAGGGGGGGGTTAATGCCCAGCGCCTGAGGCGCCCCCCTTGAGGGTGAATGCCGAGGGGATCGACGCAATTTTTGTTCTTTCGCACCGATGAGCTTCGGCTTGTGGTTGGGCCCACATTAAAACGAGGCCTTGTGCCCAGCCCATACAAATGGGGTATGAAGCAAATACCCCCTGAAGAAGTTGATGTGTCAGTGTTCTGTTTCTGGACTTCTTGGCTTCATGGTGTTGCACCAGAGTGACTTCAGACATGAATAGTCTGCTACAGAGAGCCTGCCACCTCCGAGGGCGGTCCTGAGCCAAATTTTCCTAGCTGGAGGGCATGTTATAAGATTATTATGAAACGAGCCATATAGTATTGTAAATAAGACATTTTTGCGGCTGACTTCTGATTTAGGCCGGAAAATTAAAACGGAAAGTTTTTTGGTGGTACCCAATGACAGTTTAACTACAGTCTATGAATTAACATTTTGCGAATTGGGTTACGGTTTTAGGGGATTAAGGTTGTTTTTAATTACGTATGGCTTAAAAAAATAAACAACAAAAAAACCAAATTACTATACATTTAATGTTGAAAAATATTTCTTTAAACTAAGTTTAATTGAAATTATACATTGCAATACTAACACAAACAACTGTCTCAATAATAGATTCAATAATTAATTTCAATGGTTAATTAAATGTATAGTAATTTGGGTTTTTTGTTGTTTTTTTTTTTAAGCAATACATAATTAAAAACAACCTTAATCCCCTACAACCGTAACCCAATTCGCAAAATTGACTGTAGTTAAACTGTCATTGGGTACCAGCAAAAAACTTTCTGTTTTAATTTTCCGACCTAAATCAGAAGTCAGCCCTTTTTTCTTTGGGATTGGTTGAAGGATAAACTCTACTCTACGAAACCAATGACTTTGAAAGAACTTGAAGGACGAATACAAGAATTTCTTTCTGCCATTCCATAAGAGTTCCTGCGAAGATCAGTGGATGCAATTCCCGAGCGGGTTGAGAGGCTGGAGGAAAATGCTAGTGCCAATATAGAATTTTAAATAAAACTCCATATTATGTGTGTTCTTCTAATATTCATTTTTTTGTAAAAATAATGATTTAGAAATGAATAAATAGGGAGTTACTTTACAATCATCCTGTATATGCCAGTTCAGGGGCCCAGTAATAAGTATCAACATGATAATATTGGGTTATTTCCTATAAGTCCAACATAAACAAAGGGGAACCACTCTTGACTGATAAATTATTTATTTATTTATTGATCTACTAGGAAAAAAGAAGACAGGGTTATAGTTAGGGTTAGGGTTAGGGTTTAGGGTTAGGAAGTGGTTCATCAACTGAAGTTAAAACTACATTTGATAAATTGAATTACTAACATTTAGACTGAACTTTGAGTCAATATTCTCTTATTAGAATCAACTTTAAGTAATATTTTATTGTCTTTTAGGCCTTTTCTTAGGGATCTTCATCAGCAACAAAAAAAAAAAGAAGAGTGAAAATCCTTATAGCATCTAATGTTTGAATTCTTTTTTCTGCATTTTGATTTTTAAATTTGGTTTGTTTAACAAACATAAGTAAATTTATTTGAGTTAGGGTTTAGGGTTAGGGTTTAGGGTTAGTTTAATAGGAAAATAAATAAATAATTTACCATTCAAGAGTGGTTTATGTTGTTTATAGGAAATAACCATTTTAATTAATTTTGAGCCACAACACCTACCTTTCTCCGTGTATAAAAGCTGATCATAGGGAAGTAACTGTTCGCGTTCATTTTATTTTTTTTCTTTGCATTTTTACGATCGCAGGAGAGAAAGGTAAATTAAAGCAAAAAAAAAAAAAAAAATTTTTTTTTTCAGTTTTGTTTTTTTCAAAGATTTTTCGAATAGCGGCATAAAAAAAAAAAAAAAAAAAGAGAGAAAGAAAAAAAAAAAAAAAGGAAAAGGTGAATATTTTGAAAAGTCAGTTATAACGAGGCGCCCAGAATTTTTTCGAGATGAGTCGTTATCATTTATATCATATACACGTCTCAAATGTTTCGGCTGCTGCATCCTCCTGCCTTCTCCAGGTGTATTTTGCCGTAGTTGTAGAAACCAACATCGTCCTCGCTTTCACAGGAAGGCTGTAACAAGCATCCAGTCACCAGACAAAAAAAAAGACTGGCTTTGTGGACAGTGGAATCAGAATGGTCTGTCCCTATGGATTCAATAAAGAGTTCAATTCAAAATTCCCGGAAGCAACCTGAAGAAGGCTTAGAGAATGCAGCAGCCGAAACATCAACAAGAACAATAGTCTAATCAACGTCAGTTATAATTCATCGTTCAAAAAAATTATAATAGGCTGAACTTGCACAAAGTTATCAAAATTAGGGTGACCCAGAAAAAACAGTACCCACAAATTGTGTAATAAAACTGTTAATTTTAACTAGGGGGGGGGTTTAGGGTTAGGGGTTAGGGTTAGTGTTGGGGTTGGGGGTTTAAGGTTATTTTAATGGGAAAATGAATAAATAATTTGAGTTCTGTTTTTTCTGGGTCACCCTAATTTTGACACCTTTGTGCAAGTTCAGCCTACAATCCAAACCTTTGTTGTTTCAATTAATAATTTTCAACCAATCAACTCTCCAGCCTTCCACAGGACCATTTTTCTTCTTTTTTTTTAAAGATTTTTTAAAAGAAAGTTTTTTTTTTTAGGCACTGTAACAGAGTGATCAAAACAACAAAGGTAAGGATATTCATTTGATCATAATAATAATAATAATGATAATAATAATAATAATACCTTGGCATTTCAGACAACCCTAGGAAGGTCGGAGAATTGGCTGGCCGCAACAGAGTGATCAAAATAACAAAGGTAAGGATATTCATTTGATCATATTAATAATAATAATAATAATAATAATAATAGCTTGGCATTTCAGACAACCCTAGGAAGGCCGGAGAATTGGCTGGCCAAAAATTAGTGATCAAAACAACAAAGGTAAGGATACTCATTTGATAATAGTAATAATCATAATAATAATAATATTAATACTTGGCATTTCAGACAACCCTAGGAAGGCCGGAGAATTGGCTGGCCGCAACAGAGTGATCAAAAAACAAAGGTAAGGATACTCATTTGATCATAATCATGGCATTTCAGACAACCTTAGGAAGGCCGGAGAATTGGCTGGGTGCACCAGAGTGATCAACTCTACAAAGAATTGGCTCATACTCTTGATGATGGCGCTACTTTAATTTCAGAGTGTCATACGTTGATCACGACCAGAAAAAGAGAATATACAAGTTGATTCCCTCGATTAATGCTTTATTTTTGGGGTAAGGGGTCAACTCTGAACTGATGGTCCCACGTAAAAGATAAATTTTGCATATGTAAAAAAATATTTGCTTATGTAAAAGAAAATTTTGCATATGTATGAGGAAATTTTGCATATGTAAAGAAAAATTTTGCATATGTAAAAAAAAATTTTTGCATATGTAAAAGAAAAATTTTGCATATGTATGAGGAAATTTTGCATATGTGAAAGAAAATTTTGCATATATTATAGAATAATTTTGCATATGTAAAAGAAAATATGTAATTGTTAAGTCACCATAGCATTGTTATTTGTAAAATCATTTTGTCTCACTTCCAAAATTTCATCTTTTGGTTTTAAATATCTGGATTTGAAAAAACAAATTTGCATATGTAAAAGAAAATTTTGCATATGTAAAAGAAAATATGTAATTAAGTCACCATAGCATTATTGTTTGTAAAATCATTTTGTCTCACTTAATAAAATTTCATCTTTTATGTTTAAAAATCTGGATTTAAAAAGAAAATTTTGCATATGTAAAAAAAAATTTGAATATTCAAAAGAAAATTTTGCATATGTAAAAGAAATATTTGCATATTTAAAAGAAAATAAGTAATTATTAAGTCACCATAGCATTATTGTATGTTAAATTGTTTTGTCTTACTTCATAAAATTTCATCTTTAATGTTTAAAATCTGAATTTAAAAAGAAAATTTTGCATATGTAATGGAAGATTTTGCATATGTGAAGTAAAATTTTGCATATGTAAAAGAAAATATGTAATTGTTAAGTCACTATAGCATTATTAATTGTAAAATCATTTTGTCTCACTTCCAAAATTTCATCTCTTGGTTTTAAATATCTGGATTTGAAAAAACAAATTTGCATATGTAAAAGAAAATTTTGCATATGTAAAAGAAAATATGTAATTAAGTCACCATAGCATTATTGTTTGAGAAATCATTTTGTCTCTCTTCATAAAATTTTATTTTCTGTTTTTGAATATCTAGATTTAAAAAGAAAATTTTGCATATGTGAAAGAAAATTTTGCATTTGTGAAGAAAAATTTTCATATGTAAAAAAAACTATGTAATTGTTAAGTCAAAATTGCATTATTGTTTGTGAAATCATTTTGTCTCACTTCATAAAATTTCATCTTTTGTTTTATAAATATCTGGATTTAAAAAGAAAATTTTGCATATGTAATGGAAAAATTTTGCATATGTAATGGAACATTTTGCATATGTAAGTCAAAGAAAATATGTAATTAAGTCACGATAGCATCATTGTTTTTTTGAAATCGTTTTGTCTCACTCCATAAAGTTTTATTTTCTGTTTTTAAATATCTGGATCTAAAAAGAAAATTTTGCATATGTAATGGAAAATTTTGCATATGTAAAAGAAAAATTTGCATATGTAAGTCAAAGAAAATATGTAATTAAGTCACCATAGAATCATTGTTTTTTGAAATCGTTTTGTCTCACTTCATAAAGTTTTATTTTCTGTTTTTAAAAAGAAAAATTTGCATATGTAAAAGAAAAATTTGCATATGTAAAAGAAAATATGTAATTGTTAAGTCACCAAGGCATAATACATGGCATCAGTTTGTGTCTTGTGAAAATGTTTTATTTTGAGGTGTATCAATCCTGGATTCAACAGATCAGAGTTGATCCCTTATTTTTTAATTTATTTTAAGAAATACTTTTGTTTTTTATTAAACTCAACAGACGCTTAGAATTAAAATGAATTATCCCAAACAAGTATATATATATATATATATATATATAAGCAGGTCAGGCAGTCACACTAATTTGAAACACACTCCTCCCAAACTTAACATAGACCTCGAAAATAAAATTAAAAAAACTCATAAGCCAGGCACCTTCACTACAGATATACAATGGTCAGTTGAAGACACTTGGATACCAGAAAATAATTTTCATCCAGCAAATGGATATGCCACATTACCAATGCATTTTTCGTCACTTCCTTAATAGCATATCAACTCCTTTAAAAACTTTTCAAAAAACTTTCTAAAAAGAATTTTTTTTCTCCCCCCAATTTTTTTTCTAACAATATTCTGTAGAAGTTATCTCCCCTGATATTGTAGAAGCAATATGATACCCACACCCCACAGTGGGATTCCAACTACCGTCAAGTTGGCAGACAAGGATGCAAGCTGTAACTCACTACAGTCCTTGCATTGCTGCGAGCTTAATGCAGAATGTGTATTCATCTAGCACCATATCTACACCGAGACCAGCAATCCAGAGACTGTATTGAGTTACAGCTTGCTTCCTTGTCTGCCAACTTGATGGTAGTTGGAATCCCACTGCAACAATGAGTATCGTATTATTTCTACAAATCAAAACTATTTGAGAACAATAAGTGGGACTCTAAGTACCGTCAAGTTGGCAGACAAGGAAGCAAGCTGTAACTTGATACAGTCCTTGCACTGCTGGGAGTATAATGCAGATTGATGTAGATTTATCTAGCACCATATCACACTGAGACCAGCAATGCAGGGACTGTATTGAGTTACAGCTTGCTTCCTTGTCTGCCAACTCAACAGGTAGTTGGAATTCCACTGTGACAGTGACTATCAAATTGAGAAAGAGAGAGAGAGAGAGAGAAGAGAGAGAGAGAGAGAAGAGAGAGAGAGAGAGAGAGAGAGAGAAATTCATCTCCAGATATTTTTGCTGAAAAAGATTTGGTATCCAAGACACAACAAAGAATTCGGTAAGAACACAGAAATTTGGGAATGATCCGTTTTGTTTTTTTTGGGTTTTTTTTTTTATACTTGAACGACTGATAATTCAGTCTTGGATTGCAAATTCTTGTAAAATACTGACCACACGTAAAATACACGGACAATTTCCGATTTACTAGAAGAGACATACAGACACATAAAAAAGCAGAATAATCAACAGTCCAATCGATTCTCGACCATTTTTGGCGCTTCCTGTTAAAGAGTTCACCTTAGTACGGGTTTTTGTGAGGAATCGTTCCAGAAACGGTCGATTGGCAGCTCGGACAAGTAAACAAACAAACAAAAACAGTTAAATTTCTCGATTCAACCGTTTTACGCAGAATACATATAACGTAGACTATATACAGCCAAAAGATTTCTAATATGAAATTTAAAAAAAAAAAAAATTTTTAAAAAGAAAGAAGAAGAAGAAAAAAAAAACAGGACATATCTTGGACATAAGAAGATTGTGTAGGGCCAGGGATGAAAGTGGATAGATCCCCTGAAGCACTTCTTGATGGTGGCCAATAGTAAGACCTTATGAGTCATCTAAGAAAAGTCTATGAGGTATCATTGCTTAGATGAATTTTGCAAAAGCCGGGATAAGTACCAAGAACAATATAATATAGCGTATATATATATATATATATACACATATATATATATATATATATATATATATATATATATGTGAAGAGAGGAAGTAAATCCGACGGTATGTAATATATCAAGAAAAATGAAAAAACACAGGTTTAAATGGGTTAAGTGGTGAGTTTATTGGCCGACGCTGCAGTGTTTCGATCTATTAAATAGATCATCTTCAGGGCATAAGATAAGAAATTATATATCACAGAATAATGAGAAAAAGTGAGTGGTAATCCTTTTTTTTTAAACAGACTGAATGTCAAGGATTACCACTCGCTTTTCTCATTATTCTGTGATAAATAATTTCTTATCTTATGCCCTGAAGATGATCTATTTAATAGATCGAAACACTGCAGCGTCGGCCAATAAACTCACCACTTAACCCATTTAAACCTGTGTTTTTTCATTTTTCTTGATATATTACATATATATATATATATATATGTATGTATATATATATTCTATTCAGTTTTGATTTTTAAGTTTTAAATTTCTCATTATCGTCTCCGATATCTTCATATATCAATTATATTAATTTAATGCTTCAAAAAGAGTCCAGTAAGCATGAAGAAGGCTTTTCCATTAGGGACCTCACTTAAAACTTTTTTTTTTTTCCCTTGAGACAGGTCCTTTGGAAAAGTTTTTTTTTTTTTCATTTATTTCATTCATTTTTTTTCATTCCATTCATTCATTTTTTTGCATTAATTCTTTATATATATAATATATATATATATATATATATATATATATATATATATATATATACACACACAAATTATATATATATAATATATATATATATATATATATGTATATATATATGTATGTATGAAAGTACGTAAATAAACACTGTGTTTATTTGATATGGCTTTTAGCCGACAATTTTTGGAGGATATGTGCTTAATTGAAGTCATACCTAATTTTTGAAAATTAATTAGTTAATAATTAATGAATTTAGGCAGGCATATATATTCAAATGTAAGGCTAAACAAATCGAGAAAATGTCAATCCCTGAATAGGTCGAAATGTACATTCAGGGATTGACATTTTCTCGATCTGTTTAGCCTTAAATTTGAACATATATGCCCGCCTGAATTCATTAATTATTAACTAATTCATTTTCAAGAATTAGGTATGACTTCAATTAAGCACATATCCTCCAAAAATATATATATATATAAGGATCCTTGGTCTATGTATATGTGTTTAAATGTGTGTGTGGCGATAAAATATATATATATATATATATATATATATATATATATGTGTGTGTGTGTGTGGGTGTGTGTGTGTGTGCATATATAGTTATTTACTAAGCTTCACTTAGATGTGTGAATGTGTGTGCATATATATATATGTGTGTGTGTGTGTGTGTGTCCATACTCGTATATTATAAATCAATATTCATATTATATGGTAATATATATATATGTATACATGTATGTGTATATATATTATACACACATACTTTGTCTGTATATATATGCGGTTGAATTTATGTCTGGATGAAATAAAAGGAAATTAATCCGACAGTGTGAATTTGATATATTGAAAAAACAGATATTCCGAGGGACCTCACATCAGTGAGGGGGCGGGGGACGATGTGTAGTTAAAACCGTTGAGAGAGGAAGGCCCCGAAACGGTGCACATTCTCTCCTGATGATCCCATGCATTTGTAAACATCATTTGTTTTTTCAATATATCAAATTCATATATATATATATATATATATATATATATATATGTATATATATATATGAGGAAAGAGAATAAATCCGACAGAATGTGGTTTGAGATATGAGGAGTGTGTGTGTGTGTGCATGTGTGTGTGTGTGTGTGTGTGTGCATATCATAAATGAAGGGGCATATATATATATATATATATATATATATATATATATTTCACTTTGATAACTTTTTTTCCAAACAAATTTTCACCTGATGAGGTAATAAAAACATATATTGGTTGTAATGTCGACGTTCAAATGTTTCGGTTTATATAGAAACCTTCTTTAGGACACTATGAAACAAAAATATCCATCACCTTTTTAACAACAAAAATCTTTTTTCCTTTACTTGATTCATATTGTCCTGAAGAAGGTTTCTATATAAACCGAAACGTTTGAACGTCGCCATTACAACCAATAATAAACTTCTATCCAATGTAACATCCTGTGTTTGTCTACATTTCTCCATATACAGTCAGATTAATTTTATCATTTTACTCTCTCATATATATATATATAGTGTAGAGGTCACTTAAGAGGAATGTAAATACCTACTCCTTAACAAAACGAAGAAATCTGCTAAGTCCGTTTGGTGTGGTGGTAAAGACGCTTGACAGTCAGCTTGACAATCAGGGTTCGAATCGCACACGGGGCGGTCTTTGTATCTATAGCTCTGCTGATGAGGCCTAATAGGCCGAAATGTACATACAGAGATTGATTTTTCTCGATTTGTTTAGCCTTAAATTTAATAGGTAATCCCGCCTAATTAATTAATTAATTATTAATTAATTAACTTTCATAAAATTAGGTTCGACTTCAGTTAAACACATATTCTCCCAAATATATATATATATATAAATGTTGAAAGATAAATGGAAAGAAAATGTTGTATGGATAAAAATGTATTTATTGAAATGTTGACATGGGTTTCGACCAAGAGTTTGTCCTTGTATACATGATATCTTATTTAGTATTATTTCATATATGAAATAAAATAATAGAGAAACAAACTTATATTTAGGAAATATCTCCATAAACTTTTCAAACCGAAAGCGTCTCTTAAATTTTCAAAAAAGATTCTTTTTTTCGAACACATTCCAAATTCTCTGTATTCACACCGTTTTTATTTTCAAAAATCAAAATATCCTGCCCCAAAGAAGAAGACTGCTTTTTGTTTACTCAAATTTGACGTTTCTTATTATTTTTATTTTATCTTGTTTTATATTCATAAATAAATACTAAATAAGATATTATGTATTGGTCGAAACACGTGTTGGCATATCAATAAATAAATTTTCATCTATAGATTTTCTTTCCATTTATCTTTCAACACACACACACACACACATACACACACACACACAGAGACATATATATATATATATATATTATATATATATATATATATCTATGAGGAAGAATGAATAAAGAAAAGAAAGAACAGAATGGATAATAAAAGATGAATTTAATCAATATCCCTTACACATGTGTTTCGGTCAGTTCATCTGTGTGAAAATATTTCGCACACAGAGAAGATTCGACCTTCATCAGAGTGAAATTTTATTTTGAATGAAAAAATTTGTTGGGGAAAAAACGGAGAATTTTTGGAAATGTCTGAAGAGAATTTTTTTTAAATCACATTTGGAATGCTGAAATAGACCGTTAGAATTTGGATATTTGATTTTTCTAGGGGTTATGGTAGAAAATAATTTTGTATTGCAAAAATAAAGTGTTATTATTTATCCCTAACATGTTGAAAATTTTCTCGGAGCCTAGTTTATGTTATTGTTTTGAAAAAAAAAAAAAAAAAAACGGTGAAATATTAAAAAGTAATCGTTTATAAAAAGAACGATGAAGGTCGAATCTTCTCTGTGTGCGAATTATTTTCACACAGATGAACTGACCGAAACACATGTGTAAATGATATTGATTAAATTCATCTTTTATTATCCATTCTATTCTTTCTTTTCTTTATTCATTCTTCCTCATATTGTCGTATTCATTTCCAATTTCCATTTTTACATATATATATATATATATATATATATATATATATATATATATATATTATATGCGAGTAGAATGATAAAATTAATCTGACAGTATATGGAGAAATGTAAACATTTAACTTTCAACATAATTGTCAGATTCACTTCCATTTTTCTTACTTATATATATATATATATATATATATATATATGTGTGTGTGTGTGTATATATGTATATATATGTATCTATGTATATATATATATATATATATATATAATATATGTTGAAAGGAAAAATAAAGGAAAGAAAATGCTGAATGGATAAAAAACAAAACAAAAATAAACATTATTTTTTCGAACATTTCACCATTTGGTTTCAAACACTAAAGAATTTACTCTGATGAAGTCCGTTATTCCTTGTATACTAAAAAAAATTTGTAGTTTTCTATTATTATTATTTTAATTTTGTATTTAAAACAATAATAGATAGAGTGCATATGTACGTGGATAAACACCTGGCCGAAACAAGTGTCAGTAAAATAAAATAAAATCTATTTTATCCATTCAGCATTTTCTTTCAACATACAGTCGGATTTACTTCCATTTTCAACTTACATTATATATTTGAAAGGAAGGAAGGAAAAACTCAACACCGTTATTCAATAATAAATTTATTTTGACCAAAATTGGGGCCTTTAGAAATCTAAGTTGGAATAACGATGTTGAGTTTTTCCTTCCTTTCAAAGATAAATATTGCTCTGTATATAATCTAAAAAGATTATTATACATTGAGCTCTCTTTAGTGATTTAAAGATTCACTGTATTTATACATACTGGATCATACAATAATAATACAGTGTGTCTTAGAAATCACATATAGAATCATCCCTTACTACCAAGTTTTGGATACCTCTCATCTATATATATATATATATATATATATGAGGAAAAAATAAGTAAAGAAAAGAAATGTAGATGGATAAAAATGAATTTTATCGATATCACTTTTAATCGATATCACTTACACATGTGTTTCGGTCTGTTTATCAAAATGTATACGGATTTACGTTATTATTATTATTAAAATAATATTTCCTTACTTGACCCATTCGCTCATTTTGAGGGGTTAACTCTTTTGGTTTTCACCGATTTCTTTCTTCTTTCCTTCTTTTTTCTTACCCCAAACAATAACATGAAAACACATTTCATTCAAACATCAACAAGTTTTAAGATTACTAATAACATTTCAATCTTTGCAATACAAATTATAACCTTCCACCAAAACTTTCAAAAATTTTTAACTGTCCCTAATGGCCTTTGCGTTCATAACTATTTTTTTAAATATTCTTTTTTCGAACATTTGAAATTCTATTCTTGTCTCCAACTCAAAAAATAAAAATACCACTCTGATGAAGGTCGTCAAAATCTCTCTGTGTACGGAACATTTTATACATTTTTCCTATTATTATTATCATCATCATTTCAACTCCATCTGATTATTTTAATAATAATAATAACGTAAATCCGTATACATTTTGATAAACGGACCGAAACACATGTGTAAGTGATATCGATTAAATTCATTTTTATCCATCTACATTTCTTTTCTTTACTCATTTTTTCCTCATATTGTCGGATTCATTTCCCATTCTCACATATATATATATATATATATATATATATATATATATATATATATATATATATATATATATATATATATATATATATATATATATATATATATATATATATATATATATATATATATATATATATATATATATATATATATATATATATATATATATATATATATATATATATATATATATATATATATATATATATATATATATATATATATATATACATATATATATATATATATATATATATATATATATATATATATATATATATATATATATATATATATATATATATATATATATATATATATATATATATATATATACATATATATATATACATATATATATATATATATATATATATATATATATATATATATATATATATATATATATATATATGTATTCACTCACTCATTCAGCCATCTGTGTAGTTAAACTGGTACTTTTAGTCAGTGTTGGCGTTGATAACAATTTCCCTTTGTGGACTGCTAAAGTGACTACTAGGCGAGTCGAGGTTGTTTATGTTGTCATTGGAGACGCCAATACCAGCGTCCAGCAAGTCTTCCTCGAGTTGGTCAGCAGTGAATAAAAGTTTCTCCTTCATCGTCCGAGAGTTGGAGTGATACTGGTCAGTGAGGATGATCATAGTCTGCTGGGAATGGAGGGAAATGGTTTCTGGATTGTAACGCGTTCCCAACAAACGGATCCTGAAAGAACAAGACAAAAAAAAAAAAATAGACAATTAATGACACGTTGACAACTCCATAATGGTCATATAGTGCCAAACAAGGATTTTAAAGTCTTTAATCTCATCTCATAAGGTTCTGATTCTAAATGTAGTTTCATGGCACATTGACTCTTCTATAATGGTCATATGGTGGCAAACAAGGATTTTAAAGTCTTTAATCCCATCTCCAAGGTTCTGATTCTAAATGTAGTTTTATGGCACATTGACTCTTCTATAATGGTCATATGGTGGCAAATAAGGATTTTAAAGTCTTCTATCCCATCTCCAAAGTTCTGATTCATAATGTAGTTTAATGGCACATTGACAGCGATATATTGGTCACATAGATCAGATAGATTTGCCTCAAAACAGCCCATGTTATTAGTGTGTTTAAAATCCTGCAATGTGTCTTATATATCACTAAGAAATAAAGGTTAATATAATATAAGCTGTGGTTAATTTGCATATTTGTCTTAACAAATCCTAAGTTTAATAAATAATTTCTTGGTGTTATTGATCTCTAATATTATTGTTTTATTCTCCAATGTATTAAAATTAATCCAATGAATGAGTTTATATATAAAACAATTAAAACAAGTCTAATCTTTTTATATGCATTCTTATTTAATTTCATTAGTCTTTCAAATTTAATATATTTCATTATATTAAACTCATGCGTGAAGGGTGCATAGTGAAAATAATTACCCACATATAAAGAATAAAAAATTCCCACGATTGGTTTTATATAGAAACCAATTAGAATATAATTAAGATAAGTGTAATCTTTTTATATGTGTTCTTATTCTGAGATAGATAATAAGAAATAAAGGTTTACATAATATATGGTGTGGTTAATTTGCATACTTGTTTTAACAAAATTAGGTTTAATAAATAATTACTTGATATTATTGTTTTATTCTGTAACATATTAAAAGGGACTAATAGAGATCCCATGAATCTAGCCTCAAAACAACCCATGTTATTAGTGCGTCTAAAATCCTACAATGTGTCTTATATATCACTAAGAAATAAAGGTTTACATAATATATGGTGATGTTAATTTGCATACTGGTTTTAACAAAACTGTGTTTAATAAATAATTACTTGGTGTTATTGATCTCTAATATTATTGTTTTATTCTCCAACGTATTAAAATCAATCATATGAATGATTTTATATTGAAACCAACTAAAATATAATTAAAATAAGTGTAATATTTTTATATGCATTCTTATTTAATTTCGTCAGTCTTTCTAATTTAATATATTTCTTTACATTAAAACTTAAATACTTATGCCCAGAGGGTACATATTCTTGCTAGTAATTGTAATATCTTCTATTCATCTCTAAGAGGGCTACAGATTAATTCTTAAGACTCACTCAATAACAACACGTGTAAGCCACAAGATGGCGGATCTAATACTAATATCTATTATAACAATCATACAATAGGCAGTGTTTATTTCTTATTTTTATGAGCTTTACATAGTTAGCCAATCAAATGATAGAATAAAACAGCCAATCAGATGATAGGATAAAACAGCCAATCAGATGATAGGATAAAATGGCAAATGAATTAATGATTACTTACCTCTGCACGATAAATATAATTGTGATTACAATGACAGATAATACGTCAGCTGAGATCCAGATTAGCGTATATGTGGTTGGTGTCTGGAACAGGAGGAATAAGTATCAATTAAAAGAAAACAAAACAAAAAAATAAAGAAGATTTAAAGAAAAGTTAGAATGTGTTATGTAATAGCAATGCAGGTGTAGGTGTTTTGACTGAAAGGAAAGGGTCAAAAGATGATCTATATAATATATATGTAATTATACAAACAATTATATGAGCATAAGAAATAGCTGTCCCATGACCCTAATGTCCCACCTCCCTGGACTGTCAGCTTGAGTGAGGTGTGGGTATTTTAACTGAAAAGAAAGGGTAAAAATATTGATCTGGATTTGAAGTGAATTTAGGGGGTTTTAACACTTGGTTTTCAAATGAGCAAACAGATCAGATATCTGTGGTTTGAATTCCCCCAAAAAGGGAGCCCTTCAGTATAGACTTTCATGAAAAAAAATTGGGTGCCATTATAGTATGTGGCCTACCTTTTTGATTCTGTTATACTATGTGGCCTATTTGAATGTGTCCTACCTCAGCAAGAGTATATTTATAGATATAAGTAGAAGGCAATTTATTGAAACTAATTATTTTTCACATATATTCAATTTCAAGAAATGCAATTCAGTTATAAGCTGTATATAGTATGTGGCCTACCTTTTTGATTCTGTTATAGTATGCGGCCTATTTGAATGTGTCCTACCTCAGTAAGAGTATATTTATACATATAAGTAGAAGGCAATTTATTGAAACTAATTATTTTTCACATATATTCAATTTCAAGAAACATGAACTCAATTTATTTTTAAACAATTTAAAAAAAATGTTAAAATCATTTTTTTTCTGTTTAACCTATAGATGGGACCTGAACAGGTGCTATCACTCTGGTGGCCTCATTGGGGGGGGGGGGTATTTTAAAGCCCCGGCTGACAGGGCTAACTTACTTTTGGGATCACTCTGTGAGAATATAGAAATTAGTTATTAAAAAAAAAAAAAATACAGGTAGAAGTAAAACTTAGTATGTGATATCAAATCTATTAGGTAGAACTAAAACTTAGTTTGTTGATATCAAATCAAGTATGTTGATCTCAGATCTAGTATGATGGCCCGAAATCTAGTATGTTGATCCCAAATTAAATTTTTCTGATACCAAAAATAGTATGTTGATCGTAAATCTAGTATGTTCTATCCAAAATCTAGCATTTTGAACTCAGATCTAGTATGATGACACATGAAAATTGATATGCCATTAAACATAGAAACCAAACATTACTCAAAAATGTTCTATAACGGCACGGTTTTGCAAACAAAGAATAAAAATGAAGTGATCAAAATGAGATACTTACAAAATGCCAGAGAGGTTTGGTCATTTTACTGAGGGTGTGGCAATTGTCCGTAGTCACTGAGGGGACACCCATACACCAATAAAGGGAGAAAAACCAACGCGAATTCACTAAGTAAATATTGGAGGTTATATTTGAAGAACTGTATTCACTGAAAAGAGAAAAGAAAAAAAAACAAAAACAAGGGGGATAACTCCAATTGTCTTATCAGGATTTGAAAATTTAAGACTCAATGGAATATTTCTTATGAAAATAATCGCATCAAATTTGTATCTTACAACATATGAAACTTATATATATATATACATAATATATATATATATATATATATATATATATATATTGTGTGTGTGTGTGTGTATTATACATATATTTGTATATGTGTATATGTATGTATATATATATATCTTATTATGATGAGATTGAGTGTTTTTCTGTCTGTAACCGAAACTATATTCCTACTCAAGTCACAATTCTCTTAGTTATAGACATCACATTCTCCATGATTTTATTTTTATCTAAACCTCAATTATTAATAAAATTGTCATACATTATTAATACTGTTAACTATGTCTACATATTGACAACATGCAATTATATTTATATATACAACAAAATAGCGGTTTACAGTGTAAACGGGAAGGCTAATTTGCATATTAATATTAAACAATCGAATTTAATAAATATGTGCTTAGTATTATTGATTTCTAACTGTTTGGTTTTACTTTAATGAATATAAGCAAAAATCTCTTCAATGAATCTTAAATGAAATCCATTAACAAGATAAAATAATATCATTTTATTCTTTACTTCCTCTTTAACTAAATACTTAAATTAGAAAAAATAACAATGAAAGACGAGAGTGATGGAAGAGTAAGTTTCAGTTGCTCCATTTTTTATTATACTCCTCTGTTTTCAAATCTTTTATTATACTCCCTGTTTCAAATCTTTTTATATTTAGTTTCATTAGCCTTTCTAATTTAATATAATATTTTATTACATTAATACTTAAATACTTGCACTCTGTTTCAAATCTTTTTATCTGCATTCTTATTCAGTTTCATTAGCCTTTCTAATTTAACATGATTTTTTTATATCAAAACTTAAATACTTGCACCCGGAGGGTGCATATATTTGCTAGTATATATAAAACATTATTATATTTCACATTATCCCAATACACCCTTACACCATTCATATTTTACATAAAAAGTAATTTTTTAAAATAATTAAATAAAAATATTTCTTTTCTGAAAAAATCCGTTACTAACCGACCATGAACGTGTTAAAACTCTTCTTTTTTGAAAAAGAGAATTTTTCTATTTTTGAATTTGAAGTATTTCTTTTATTTTCAAAAACTGTTACACCGAAATAACATGATGTAGTGAAAGTACATGGCGTTAGTGAAACACTGAGATGCAGCGAATGAACAAAGAGGGTTACACGCTTTTTGGGAAAAACAATGCTTGCGGTTTGAATTTAAATTATTTTCTGCTTCTCTCTCGATGAGTCCAGATTAAAAACATTTACATCTAAAAATGGACCTAATTATCATTATGCTCTGATGATGATTTTTTATAAATCGAAATATATCAGCAATGAAAATGATATAAAAATATATTCATTTTAACAACATTTGTGTGTTTTCATACCCATTTATATATATATATATATATATATATATTGTAAGTTATACAAACAAAGGCTTTTGTTACCACTGGTTTCAAAGAATTAGCAGCTTCTCATTAGACAAATTTTTTATAAATCGAAATATTGTCAATATTAGCAATGAAAATGATATAAAAATATATTCATTCTAACAACATTGTGTATTTTCATACCCATTATCTATCTATCTATCTATATATATATATATATATATATATATATATATATATATATATATATATATATATAATATATATCATAAGTTACAATCAAAGGCTTTTGTTACCACTGGTTTCAAAGAATTAGCAGCTTCTCATCAGACAAATTTTTTATAAATCGAAATATTGTCAATATTAGCAATGAAAATGATATAAAGATATATTCATTTTAACAACATTGTGTGTTTTCATACCCTTTTATCTATACATATATAAAAGAAAAAAAAAAAAAATATATATATATATATTAAAGAAAAAAAACAAACATTGTAAAAAAAAGCAACTCACTGAATTTCTTGTTCGGAAAGTTCTGTGTATGGTGCGTTGATATGGAAGATGCTGTGGTTGTAAAGGTGATCTACTGGTTCGTATTTTATTTCTGTCTGTGTAAAGTTCAACGTCTTTGCATAATCATTGTTCCCACTTGTAACCACCAAATCTAAAATCGAACAAAGGACACACATCAACAAACACATCATAGAAGATCAGAACCACTCCCCCATAAATATTTGATAAATTCTATACAAAATAAAAAATTCAATCAATTAATCATATTAAATCGTATTAAAATCAATTCAATGAATAATTTTATATAGAAATCAATTGAAATATAATTAAAAATAAATGTAATCTTTTTATATGTATTCTTATTTAATTTCTGTCTGTGTGAAGGCATTGTTACCACTTGGTAACCACCAAATCTAAAGTTGAGCAGAAGAGAGACGAGAGAGAAATATAATTTTATTTTATATCCAATGTGAATGTCATTCACCTACACGCATCAACAAACACATCAGAGTAGACCAGAACCACTCCCCCATAAATATTTGATGAATTCTATACAAAATAAAAAAAGAATGATTTTATATAGAAATCAATTAAAATATAATCAAAATAAGTGTAATCTTTTTATATGTATTCTTATTTAATTTCGTTTGTCTTTCTAATTTAATATATTTTATTACATTAAAACTTGAATACTTATGCCTGGAGGGTGCATATTTTTGCTAGTATTCTTTTTAAAAAAAGAAAGAAAGAAAAATCAATTCTATGAGAGAATATCATTTTATTTAAATCCCATGTGAGTGCCATTTGCCTTTTTATATGTGTTCTTATTTAAATTCGTTTGTCTTTTTAGTTTAATATATTTCATTACATTAAAACTATTAAAAGTATTAAAATCAATCCTATGAATGGATAATTTTATATAGAAATCAATTGAAATATAATTAAAATAAGTGTAATCTTTTTATATGCGTTCTTATTTAATTTCATTAGTCTTTCTAATTTAATATATTTCATAGCAGTAAAACTTAAATACTTGTACCAAGAGGATGCATATTTTTACTAGTATTTAAAAAAATTTTTGATTAAAAATTTTTTTTTAAAATGCCAAAAATTATTTAATTTTTTTCTTCTATAAAATTGGCAAAATCTGCCAAACGGAATCTTCATCAAAATATTTTTTTTTAATTCTTAGTTAAAAAAAAAGAAAAAAAAAAAGAAAGAAAGAAAAAAAGAAATGATAAATACTCTGTTGTGTGGTATTCCTGAGTGGAGTATGACTTCAATTGTACGGTTGAGGTACGTCTCGTAATACGGATGATCTCTGACGGGTGGCCGAACATCTACCATTAAATACTTATTGTAAAAAATACCCAGTTGAATTAAATCGCTGAGTTTCATGATCGTCTGGTTCCGGTAGAGAGAACGGGCATAATCAGACAGGGAACTTGCAACGTTCATTGGATCGTCCTAGAAAAATAGAAAGAAAATAACTGAAGATACACATGTACAGGTGGGTTACAGGGAACGGGCATAATCAGATAGGGAAATTGTAACGTTTACAGCAGCACCTTGATGTTTCTTCTGGTAGAAATTCAACAGGACTCGACTAATGCAAAGAAAAGTGTTGGTTTTGAAGGCTATCATAATAATAATGAAATTTATTGTGTACAGTGCTCAGGTGCACCACAACTCATCAAAGTCTCATGTCTAGTACACAGAATAATGTATTAGTGTCAGGAACATGAATAGCATACAGTAATAATATACATGTATGTGTACAGTGCTCAGGTGCACCACAACTCATCAAAGTCTCATGTCTAGTACACAGAATAATGTATTAGTGTCAGGAACATGAATAGCATACAGTAATAATATACATGTATGTGTACAGTGCTCAGGTGCACACAACTCATCAAAGTCTCATGTCTAGTACATAGAATAATGTATTAGTGTCAGGAACATGAATAGCATACAGTAATAATATACATGTATGTGTACAGTGCTCAGGTGCACCACAACTCATCAAAGTCTCATGTCTAGTACACAGAATAATGTATTAGTGTCAGGAACATGAATAGCATACAGTAATAATATACATGTATGTGTACAGTGCTCAGGTGCACCACAACTCATCAAAGTCTCATGTCTAGTACACAGAATAATGTATTAGTGTCAGGAACATGAATAACATACAGTAATAATATACATGTATGTGTACAGTGCTCAGGTGCACCACAACTCATCAAAGTCTCATGTCTAGTACACAGAATAATGTATTAGTGTCAGGAACATGAATAGCATACAGTAATAATATACATGTATGTGTACAGTGCTCAGGTGCACCACAACTCATCAAAGTCTCATGTCAAGTACACAGAATAATGTATTAGTGTCAGGAACATGAACAGTTTACAGTAGTAATATGCATGTATGTGTGCCCGTGTGTGCATATGTATGTGGAGAGTGGCATCAGGTATAGTGTCGGCGGACTACAGGAAGCATGGAGGCTTTGAAAGATTCAGTGCTTCAGCAGCCTACAACAGATGCAGGCAGTTTATTCCATGTCTCCGCAATTCTGAGCGTGAAAAAATGTTTCCGAAAGTCACGTGAGCAGTGCTGTTTTCTGACTTTGTAGGCATGCCCACGTGTGTTGGAAAGATGGAGATCAAAAAGGTGCTCAAGGTTGCTGTTGTTAAGATGATTAATGACCTTATGAGCGTTTACCAGGTCAGTTGCCAGACGCCGAAGTTTCAATGAATACATTCCCAGGGCTGCGAGACATTTAGAGTATGGTAGATGCCTGATGGAGGGTATCCGCCTGGTTGCACATCTCTGTACAGTTTCTAGGAGGTTAATATTCTGAGAAAGATAGGGATTCCAGACCGGTGATGCAAACTCCAAGTGTGGCCGCACCATAGCTTTGTACAGCTTCAAATAGATAGCCGGTGAGTGGCTGACAAAGGTCTTGCTGAGTGACGCCAGGTCACTCTTGGCCTTTTTGCAAGTGTAAAGAAAAATAAGGTAACTATGGTGTTGTTTGTTAACCTCTAATTTTTTTAATTCTTAATATTTCGAGATAAAAATTTATTCTACAAAAGTTCTCTGAAACTGAAGCTGTTGCTAGTGACTGTCCATTTGATTTTGTCTCATGTCAATAGGCACACACACACACATAAGCATACACACACACAAACACACACATAAACAAACACACACACACACACACTCACACAGAGAATTTGAAAGACATGAGACAAAACCAAAACTTTTGAGTAATGTGAAGTCACTACACACAGAAATAAGTATACAATATTATTTACTTTGGGATTTTTTCACTAAAATCGATTAAAAAGTGCTCAATATAAAGAGCTAAATAAACAATTAAAATTGAATGGTTTAAAATACATATTTTAAGCCATTCGATTTTAATCATATATATATATATATATATATATTTTACATGATAATCAAAATTCAAAGCTTATTGGCATTGAATTATAATTTGCCGTCCAATGTGGGTGTTGTAGATTCACTGCTATGTCAGCCTCCCTCAGTTCCCGACAATGAATAGACGAGATGAAAGGAAATATACTTGAACAAAAAAACCTTTCTAAATGGCCAGAAACTGCATCCGTTTGGGTGTGGTAAGGATATCTTGTGCTTCCCAACTAAAATTGGTGGCGTTGTGAAAAACTACTGAGGCATCATGGGTAATGAGAATTCAACCCCACCCAAAACCCTGCCTCCTCTTCTCTCTCAGAGTCATTGTCTGATGAAGATATTGTCAGAAGCACTACCCAACATGCATTTCAGGAATATATATATATATATATATATATATATATATATATATATGTGTGTGTGTATATATATATATATATATATATATATATGTATATGTGTGTATATATATATATATATATATGTATGTATACAATAGCAGAGCAGATTTAAAACCTAAAATACACATAGAGTAAGGAGTACTTACTTGTAAAAAAAAACAAACAAGGAGTACTTGCTTGAAAAACACTCAGGAGTACTTACTCATAAAAATCAGGGAGTACTTACTCATAAAAACCTAGGAGTACTTACTTGTAAAAAAAAAAACTAGGAGTATTTAGTTTTAAAAACCATGTAAAAAAACAAGGAGTATTTAGTCTCGAACACCAAAGAGTTAAAACCCAGAAGTACTTACTCTTAAAAACCAAGGAGTTCTTACTCATAAAAACTAAGGAATATTTACTTGTAAAAAAACAAGGAGTATTCAATCGTAAAAAAAAATAAGGAGTACTGACTTCTAAAATCCAAGGAGTACTTACTCATAAAAACCTAGGAGTACTACTTGTAAAAAAAACTAGGAGTATTTAGTTTTAAAAACCATGGAGTACTTACTCGTTAAAATTCAGGAGTACTCAGTCTTAAAGACCAAGTGTTACTTATAAAAAAAAACAAGGAGTACTTACTCGTTAAAACCAAGGAGTACTTACTTGTAAAATAAAACAAGGAGTATTTAGTCTTAAAAGTACTTACTTACTTGTAAAATATTTAGTCTTAAAAGTACTTACTTGTAAATAAAACAAGGAGTATTTAGTCTTAAAAGTACTTACTTACTTGTAAAATAAAACAAGGAGTATTTAGTCTTAAAAGTACTTACTTACTTGAAAAATAAAACAAGGAGTATTTAGTCTTAAAAGTACTTACTTACTTGTAAAATAAAACAAGGAGTATTTAGTCTTAAAAGTACTTACTTACTTGTAAAATAAAACAAGGAGTATTTAGTCTTAAAAGTACTTACTTACTTGTAAAATAAAACAAGGAGTATTTAGTCTTAAAAGTACTTACTTACTTGTAAAAATAAACAAGGAGTATTTAGTCTTAAAAGTACTTACTTACTTGTAAAATAAAACAAGGAGTATTTAGTCTTAAAAAACCCAGGAGTACTTACTTGTAAAAACCAAGATCCAGCATCCAACTGTGCAAGTTTGTTAAATGTAAAGGTAGACGCATCACTGTAAATTTGACCTGGGAAAATTTTGTCAACATTTGTTGTTCTTTTCAGTGATCTGTCATGCATAATAAATGGAATGCCGTCCAGACTGTTTGAAAAAGAAAAGAAAATAATATGAGATTTAAATGCAAGGAAGAACGGAGAATGCGTCAATGAAACTTTTGAGGGGGGGGGGGCTTAAACATGTGGCCAAATTTTAGTTTGAAATACATCTTGTCATTTACAACAGGATTATTTCATATATGGATTGGTAATGAAAATCATGGCCCATCCGAGCACATATGAACAACTACTCAGTTGTATCTCTCGCTCATTTCTTACACACACACACACACACAAACACATAAACACACAAACACATACACACACACATAAACACACACACACACACACGCAAACACATACACACACACACAAAACCTGACTACCTATATATGTATGTATGTATGTATCTATATCTATATATATATATATATTATGGACTCTCTCGTCGATTTTCGATGCATGAGGGTTCACACACACAATGAACACCCACACAGTGATTTGTTTATAGTGGTGAAGGCTTGTGTTGGACCATCCACACTTTTTGGCACAGAATTGGTGCATCAGGGTTGCCACAAACCCAATCAACGACCGACCTCAGGAATTTTGAATTCAGCGTTATCCCTCTCCTAGACTGGTTACCTACCCAAGGCTGAAGGGCCCAGTCTGCCCTACTACTTAACCCATAGCTGGAGGGAGAATATATGGATTCATACCTTTCCCAAGGGTATTAGCGCTATGTGAAATACCAACAGCTTCGTCTAGGAATTGAACTCGAACCGACAAGTCCATTTCCCACGACTCTAACCACTAGCCCACGCGCCTCCACACACATATATATATATATATATATATATATATATATATATATATATATATATATATTTAAATATATATATACATATATAATCATATATATCATCTATATATATATATATATATATATATATATATATATATATATATATATATGATGAGTATATATATATATGTATATATATATTAAATATATATATATATATATATATGAGGAAGAGGGGGTTGGAAGGGATCCGACAAAATGAGATAAAATATAAGGAATGAAAGAACAAAACTCAGACAAAAATGTGTAGTATATTTCACTGGAGTATTGAATTTGGCTTCTTCAGCTTTTATAATAAAAGCTGAAGAAGCTGAGTTCAAAACTCCAGTGTAATATACTACACATTTTTGACTGAGTTTTGTTCTTTCATTCCATATATATATATATATATAATATATATTATATATATATATATATATATATATATATAGATAGATAGAGAGAAGAGAGAGAGAGAGAGAGAGAGAGAGAGAAAGAAAAAGAGAAAGAGAGAGACATTGTTATAAGATTTTGACTATGGAGCAATTTTTTTTTGTGACTACAACAACAGCAAGAACAACAATAATCTTAATTAAATTATTAATAATAATGATAAATTATTTACCTGATTCGTACATCGGATTCAAATCCATAGACACTTTGATTTGCTGCTATCTGGAATGCAATTAACGTGTTTTCAGGTGCAATCTGGAATTAAAAAAAGAAAGATCCAGTGAATATTAGGTCAATATTAGCGGAAAATAAGGCAACCGTCTAGGAGAAGGAAAACCTCTGAATTCAAACAACCTGCACTCTGTTTAACAAATTGTGACCCCCATTTGTTCCGTAAATGCCCTCACCTTGTCAAAAACATTATTTTTCCTGTATAATCAGCCTGTTCAATACTTAATTGGGTGACCATTTAAGCAACAGCAGGTACTGTAAGCAACCTGAGTACTTTGTTTATCAAAGTGACTTTATTCGTTGTTAGATGACCCAAAAAGTGTTGGTATGCCATAAAACAAAACACCCAACCATTGGATTGTATAAAGTGTCTTGATTCGGCATTAAATGACCCAAAAAGTGTTGATATGCCATAAAACAAAACACCCAACCATTGGATTGTATAAAGTGACTTGATTCGGCATTAAATGACCCAAAAAGGGTTGATATGCCATAAAACAAAACACCCAACCATTGGATTGTATAAAGTGACTTGATTCGGCATTAAATGACCCAAAAAGGGTTGATATGCCATAAACAAAAACACCCAACCATTGGATTGTATAAAGTGACTTGATTCGGCATTAAATGACCCAAAAAGGGTTGATATGCCATAAAACAAAACACCCAACTACACAACCAATCAATCACATAAATAAGAGAGTTTATAGTCAAGTCACGTTGAAAGCACCAATTCCCACTAGACCACCCAAGTTAAGCAGCAATGAACCTGTTCAGTACTTAATTGGGTGACCACTTAAGCAACAGCAGATAATGTAAGGAACCTGAGTCCTTTGTTTATCAAAATGATTTGATTTGGAATTAAATGACCCAAAATGGGTTGATATGCCACAAAACAACCAACAAGCATTGCTAACATCTTTGATTTAAAAAATAGAATGGCCAAATAATGGGGGATCGATTTATAACTTGTTAGAATATAAAATGGAACCCTCATTTTATGATCACATTCTCTTTTCCTATTTCTTAAGTACTGATTCTCAACAAGAATGAATACAGTCAAGTCATGTTGAAAGCAACGGTTCCCGCTAGATCACCAAAGTTAAGCAGCAATGAACCTGTTCAATACTTAATTGGGTGACCACTTAAGCAACAGCAGATAATGTAAGGAACCTGAGTCCTTTGTTTATCAAAATAACTTGATTTTGCATTAAATCACCCAAAAAGGGTTGATTTTTTAAATCAAAGTTGTTAGCAATAGTGATTGCTTTCATCTTTGATTTAAAAAAAGAGAATAGCCAAATAATGGGGGATCAGTTTATAACTTATTAGAATAGAAAATGGAACCCCGATTTTATGATCACATTCTATTTTTTTTTTGTTTCTTTACTACTGATTCCCAACAATAATGATTACAGTCAAATCATACTGAAAGCATTGATTCCTTCTAGATCCATAAAGTTAAGCAGTGCTAAGCCTGTTTAATACTTAGATGGGTGACCATTTAAGCAACAGCAGGTACTGTAAGCAACCTGAGACCTTTGTTTATCAAAATGACTTGATTCGGCATTGAATGACCCATAAAGGGTTAATATGCCGTAAAACAAAACAACCAACCAAGAAGAATGTTTCTCACTATTGCTTTCATCTTTGTTTAGAAAAAGAGAATGGCCAAATAATGGGGGATCAGTTTATAACTAGTTAGAATAGTAAATCAAACTCCCACTTTATGATCACATTCAATTTTTTTTGTTTTTTTAAGTACTGATTCCCAACAAGAATGATTACGATCAAGTCATGCTGTAAGCACTGGTTCCTGCTAGATTACTGAAGTTAAGCAGCGATGAGCCTGTTCAATATTTAATTGGGTGACCACTTAAGCAACAGCAGGTACTGTAAGCAACCTGAGTCCTTTGTTTATCAAAAATGACTTGATTCGGCATTAAATGACCCAAAAAGGGTTGATATGCCATAAAACAACCAAAAAGCATGTTTCTCACTATTGCTTTCATCTTCGGTTAAAAAAAAGCGTGGCCAAATAATGGGGGATCCGTTTATAACTTTTTAGAATAGAAAATCGAACCCCCATTTTATGATCACTCCTAAGTAAGAGTCCTTTGTTTATCAAAAATCACTTGATTCGGCATTAAATGCCCTGAAAAGGGTTGATATGTGTCAAACTGAAACAACAAATCAACCAACCAATGTAGATACTCACCCCTGATGCCCCTCGATGGGCAAACATTCGTGGCTTGTGTGGTAGGCTGTCTGCTGGCTGTATACAAGGTGAGTCTATGAACAATGGAAGCGCGTAAACACCTACGAGAACAGCCAGGTAAGATACAAATATCACAAGCTTCAAACCTGAAAAAGAGAAGCAAGCAAAATGGTGCAATTAGGCTCAAATTTTGATCATGTGACCACAACAGAAGAAGAAGAAGATGAGGGGGTAAAGATGATGATAATCTTTATTATAATGGAGATTGTGTGTTTTTCTGTCTGTAACTGAAACTATATTCCTACTCAAGTCACAATTCTCTTAGTTATTGACATCACATTCTCCATGATTTTATTTTTATCTAAACCTCAATTATTAATAAAATTGTCTTACATTATTAATACTGTTAACTATGTCTACATACTGACAACATGCTATTATATTTATATATACAACAAAATAGCGGTTTACAGTGTAAACGGGAAGGCTAATTTGCATATTAATATTAAAAAAATCGAATTTAATAAATATATGCTTAGTATTATTGATTTCTAAACTGTTTTGGTTTTATTTTAATGAATATAAGCAAAAATCTCTTCAATGAATCTTAAATGAAATCCATTAACAAGATAAAATAACTGTCATTTTATTCTTTACTTCTTCTTATAACTAAATAATTAAATTAGAAAAAATAACAATGAAAGACGAGAGTGATGGAAGAGTAAGTTTCAGTTGTTCCATTTTTGATTATACTCCCTGTTTCAAATCTTTTATTATACTCCCTCTGTTTCAAATCTTTTTATCTGCATTCTTATTTAGTTTCATTAGCCTTTCTAATTTAATACAATATCTTATTACATTAAAACTTAAATACTTGCACCCGGAGGGTGCATATATTTGCTAGTAATAATAATAATCTTATTATAATGGAGATTATATGTTTGTTGGTCTGTAACCGAAACTGTATCACTACTCAAGTCACTATCCATTTACTTATTATACAACACATTCTCCATTAATCATTTTTATTTAGGCCTCAATTATTATAAAAATTGTTTTTCATTATTAATACTGCTGGCCATATCTACGTGCTAATAACATGCAATGGTATTTATATGTACAACAAATAGCGGCTTACAGTGTGAACGGCAAGCCTAATTTGCATATTGATATTTAAAATTTGATTTTAATAAATATGTGCTTGGTATTGTTGATTTCTAATGATTTGATTTTATCTTAATGAATATGAGCAAAGATCTCGGAGATAAATCTTAAAAGAAATCAATTAACAAAAAAGAAATAACTGTAATTTTATTCTTTACTTCCTAATTTAACTAAATAGTTAAATTAGAAAAGTTTAGCAAGGAAAGACGGAGGTGATGGAAGAAGAAGCTACAGCTGTTGTATTTTTCGATTATACCCACCTCTGTTTCAAATCATTTTATCTGCATTCTTATTTAGTTTCTTTAGACTTTCTAATTTAATATAATATTTATGACATTAATACTTGCACCCGGAGGGTGCATATATTTGCTAGTAATAATAATAATAATAATAATAATAATAATAATCTCAAAAGAGAAACAGAATCACTTATAATTGCTGCACAAAATAATGCCATAAGGACAAACTACATAAAAGCGAAAATTGATAAGACCCAACAAAATAGTAAATGTAGACTTTGCGGTAATAGAGATGAGACTGTAAACCATATACTCTGCGAATGTAGCAAACTAGCACAACGAGTACAAAACTAGACACGACTGGGTTGGGAAGGTGATCCACTGGGAATTATGCAAAAAATTAAATTTTGACCACACAACAAAATGGTATATGCATAAACCAGAATCTGTTCTTGAGAACGAAATGCACAAAATTCTCTGGGACTTTGAAATAAAAACGGATCAGCTTATCCCAGCAAGAAGACCAGACCTAGTGTTGATAAACAAAAAAGAAAGAACTTGTCAACTGGTGGATTTTGCAGTTCCAGCAGATCACAGGGTGAAGATGAAGGAAAATGAAAAAATGGACAAATACCTGGACCTTGCCAGAGAACTGAAAAGTTATGGAATATGAAAGTCAAAGTGATACCAATTGCAGTTGGTGCACTTGGAACGGTCCCAAAAGGATTGGAAAAGGGTTTGGAAAGTTTGGATATCAGAGGAAGGATTGAACCATTCAGAACACTGCACTGCTGCAATCTACCAGAATACTCAGAAGAGTCCTGGAGACCTGGGGACACTTATATATATATATATACCATTGAAAGGAAGGAAAAACTCAAAAAACCATCATTCTGTAATAAATTTATTTTGACTAAAACTTAAGGGGCTTTTAGAAATTTAAATAAATTTCTAAAACTCCCCAAAAGAAATGTTTAATCTCATCAGACAGGACATTACATAAAAAATGAATTAACAACTTGAAAAAATGATGGTTTTTGAGTTTTTCCTTCCTTTCAATGGTAAATATTGCTCTGTATTTAATCTAAAAAGATTATTATACATTGAGCTCTCATTAGGGATTATTAAAATACATGTATTTGCACCTACTAAACATGCAATAACCATACAGTGTGAATTTAAAAATCCCATGTAGAATCATCCCTTACTACCAGTTTTAGATATGTTACATATATATATATATATATATATATATATATATATATAAACTATAGCGTAGCATTGGCACTGTTTCAGCTTTTACTGGAACGGTGTGCCAAAGTGCAGTATTATTAGGAGAGTGCTCAATATAAAAAATAATATAATAAAATAAATATATAAAATATATTTTTACTTTGAAATCGATAGGACACAAAAAATAACATCTTTTTGTTTTTATTTTTACTTGCATTGTAATTGCTTTCATATTAATACATTATAAAATATATAAAGGTTTTACATATCTATTTATTTGATGACAAAGGAACAGTCACAACCATTTAGTTTCATGCATGCGTAACCGCAAACATTCGTCAGGTGACGTTGGTTTGCGGTTACGCATGCATGAAACCAAATGGTCAGGACTGTTCCTTTGTCATCAAATAAATAAATATATAAAATCTTTATATATTTATCTTATTAATATTATATTATATTATATATATATATATATATATATATATATATATATATATATGAATAAAGAAAAAAAAGTACAGAATGGATAATAAAAGATGAATTTAATCAATATCACTTACACATGTGTTTCGGTCAGTTTATCTCCGTGTACACAATTCAAACTATTATTATTATTAAATAAACAAATGAAATGAAATAATAATAATAATAGAAAAATGTAAAAATATTCCATACACAGAGAAAATTCGACTTTCATTAGAGTAAAATTTTATTTCGAAATAAAATTTCAAAATAAAATTTTATTTCAAAATAAAATTTCAAAATAAAATTTCACTCTAATGAAGGTCGAATTTTCTCTGTATGGAATATTTTTACATTTTTCTATTATTATTATTTCATTTCATTTGTTTATTTAATAATAATAATAGTTTAAATCATGTACACATAGATAAACTGACCGAAACACATGTGTAAGTGATATTGATTAAATTCATCTTTTATTATCCATTCTATTCTTTCTTTCCTTTATTTATTCTTCCTCATATTGTTGGATTCATTTCCAATTTCCATTTTTACATACATATATATATATATATATATATATATATATATGTGTGTGTGTGTGTGTGTGTGTGTGTGTGGTGTGTCTAGGATTTATATTGTATGATCACATCCATTTGTTGAAATTTTGTTGTCTTATTTTTTTGTTTTAATTGTTCACCTCATATTATTATTCATTAAACTCTTTTGCTCAATCATTTGAAGACCTGCATCTATTCACAACCAGAAAACTAGGCCATCAAGGAAGCAATTAACTTTCAAGTTAATTTTAGATTTTAACTAAGTGCTTCCAATTTTAGAAAATGGTAAGATACCAAACTCTACAGACCAGAAGAATCAAGATTCTATTTTTTCTTTTATTCTTTAAAACTACAATGTATTTTAAAATGCCCACAAAATACACAACCGCCCTGTTGGCTGGGGTGTTAGAATACACTGACTGCACCTCTCCATGAGGGGTAAGACTCTCCTAATGGGGCCACCTGTTGGCCGTGTGTGGGAGCCTGTGATACTTAAGGATGGAATACACCAACTGCACCTCTGCAGAGGGGTAAGACCCCCGTCCCCAATAGGACCACCTGTTGGCCGTGTGTGGCAACCTGTGATGCTTAAGGATGGAATACACCAACTGCACCTCTGCAGTGGGTAAGACCCCCATCCCCAATAGGACCACCTGTTGGCAGTGTGTGCCAACCCATAATGCTTAAGATTGGAACCCTGCTAGCTGAGTAGTCCATGACCTGCAACACTCCACTTTGGTCCTTACTTAGGCTAGATGGGTGGTCGTAGAGGTCCTCCTCTGATCAATCAACTTGTCACATCAAGCCCTAGCACCTATATGATAGTCCCGACTCTATTACCCTTATGACAAACCTTCATAATGCTTAAGGATGGAACCCTGGTGGCTGAGCAGTCCATGACATGCAACACTCCACTTTGGTCCTTATTTAAGCTAAACAGGCAGTCAGAGAGGCTCCCATGTCATGGACTGCTCAGCCACCAGGAGTCCATGACATGGGGGCCTCACAGGTCACCACACACTGCCAACAGGTGGCCCTACTGAGGACAGGGGTCTTACCCCTCTGCAGAGGTGCAGTCAGTGTATTCTAAATCTCTGGCCAACTGGCCTGAGCAGAAGATATCAAAATAGAAAAGGTCTATATAAAATAAGTATGACTATTACAACCTACTTCTTTTAATTGGTACCGCAATGTTATATACTTTGGAAATTTGCTAATGTTGCAATATACTTCTTAATTGGGGGTGTAACGAAACATACATTCCTAATTGGGTCTGTACCATTACATATATATATATATATATATATATAATGGACTCTCTCGTCGATTTTCGACGCATGAGGGTTCACGCACACAATGAACACCCACACAGTGATTTGTTTATAGTGGTGAAGGCTTGTGATGGACCATCCACACTTTTTGGCACAGTCGATAGGAAAGAATTGGTGCATCAAGGGTTGCCACAAAATCCAATCAACGACCGGCCTCAGGAATTTTTAATTCAGAGTTATCCCTCTCCTAGACTGGTTACCTATCCAAGGCTGTAGAGCCCAGTCTGCTCTACTATTTAACCCATAGCTGGAGGGAGAATATATGGATTCATACCTTTCCCAAGGGTATTAGCGCTATGTGAAATGCCAACAGCTTCATCTAGGAATTGAACTTGAACCGACGAGTCCATTTTCCACAACTCTAACCATATATATATATATATATATATATATATATGAGATCTTTATGTATACTTCCTTATTGGTACTAGCAAATATATGCACCCTCCGAGTGCAAGTATTTAAGTTTTAATGTAATAAGATATTGTATTAAATTAGAAAGGCTAATGAAACTAAATAAGAATACAGATAAAAAGATTTGAAACAGAGGGAGTATAATAAAAGATTTGAAACAGAGGGAGTATAATAAAAAATGGAACAACTGAAACTTACTCTTCCATCACTCTCGTCTTTCATTGTTATTTTTTCTAATTTAAGTATTTAGTTAAAAGAGGAAGTAAAGAATAAAATGAGTTATTTTATCTTGTTAATGGATTTCATTTAAGATTCATTGAAGAGATTTTTGCTTATATTCATTAAAAAAACCAAACAGTTAGAAATCAATAATACTAAGCACATATTTATTAAATTCAATTTTTTTAATATTAATATGCAAATTAGCCTTCCCGTTCACACTGTAAACCGCTATTTTTGTTGTATATATAATACAATTGCATGTTGTCAGTATGTAGACATAGTTAACAGTATTAATAATGTAAGACAATTTTATTAATAATTGAGGTTTAGATAAAAATAAAATCATGGAGAATGTGATGTCAATAACTAAGAGAATTGTGACTTGAGTAGGAATATAGTTTCGGTTACAGACAGAAAAACACACAATCTCCATTATAATAAGATATCTGATGTATCTATTCACACAGTTCATTCTGAAGAGAATATTGAAAGTGACCTCAATTTATTAGAAGAATTTTTCCGCCTTAAGTACGACTTCTATTTAAAACTAAAAGAAATACACCACACAGGAAGTAATCAATTTTCATGATAATTTTGGATTTTAATTAAGTGTTTTCAATTTTAGAAAAGATCAGCTTTTCTCACAACCATTAGAATCAGGAATCTTTTTATAAAAAACAAAAACATAAACAAAGAGACCACAATGCCTTAAAAACTAATAATATGAATAATACAAGGTGTGTCATAAAACATTAATTTTTTTCAGAATACAAGGTGTGTCAAAAAAGTGCCGAGTTTGAAGCTGTATTTACCATGTGAGAAATAAACAATGAATGAAACGTTAATTTTTTTTCAGAATACAAGGTGTGTCATAAAATTGCCGAGTTTAAAGCTGTATTTACCAAGTTAGAAATAAACAATGAATGAAACGTTAATTTTTTTCAGAATACAAAGGTGTGTCAAAAAAGTACAAGTTTAAAAGCTGTATTTACCAAGTTAGAAATAAACAATGAATGAAACGTTAATTTTTTTTCAGAATACAAGGTGTGTCAAAAAAGTACCAAGTTTAAAGCTGTATTTACCAAGTTAGAAATAAACAATGAATGAAACGTTAATTTTTTTTCAGAATACAAGGTGTGTCAAAAAAGTACCAAGTTTAAAGCTGTATTTACCAAGTTAGAAATAAACAATGAATGAAACATTAATTTTTTTTCAGAATACAAGGTGTGTCATAAAATTGCCGAGTTTAAAGCTGTATTTACCAAAATATAAATGAACAATGAATGGAACGTTAATTTTTTTCAGAATACAAGGTGTGTCAAAAAATACAATAATTTTTTGACACACATTGTATTTACCACACACCCCACGTGTATGGGTTAGGCACAAGACCCTATTAATGTGGGACCACCCATGAACCGAAGCTCAAGGGTGGCGGGTACAAAAACAACAACGAAGTAGTACCAGGTTACATGGTACCAGTAGCACATTGAACAACCTGATACAAATGCCTAAAGAAGTGTCTAGCCATCCTCCTAACCAGACAAAATCTGTGGGGATACCAGTTTAGTCTCCGATGTTCTGACTATGAAACCGGTAGTACTGGGTTACATGGTACCAGTGGCACACTGAGCGACAGGTAATACTGGGTTACATGGTATCAGTAGCACATTGAGTGACAGGTAATACTGGTTACATGGTACCAGTTGCACATTGAGCGACAGGTAATACTGGGTACATGGTACCTGTAGCACATTGAGAGACAGGTAATACTGGGTTACATGTACCTGTAGCACATTGAGTGACAGGTAATACGGGTTACATGGTACCTGTAGCACATTGAGCGACAGGTAATACTGGGTTACATGGTACCTGTAGCACATTGAGAGACAGGTAATACTGGGTTACATGGTCCTGTAGCACATTGAGAGACAGGTAATACTGGGTTACATGGAACCTGTAGCACATTGAGGACAGGTAATACTGGTTACATGGTACCTGTAGCACATTGAGGGACAGGTAATACTGGTTCACACCTGTAGCACATTGAGGACAGGTAATACTGGGTTACATGGTACCTGTAGCACATTGAGCGACAGGTAATACTGGGTTACATGGTACCTGTAGCACATTGAGAGACAGGTAATACTGGGTTACATGGTACCAGTAGCACATTGAGCGATGATCTAACTATGAATCAGGTAGTACTGGGTTACATGGTACCAGTAGCACATTGAGCGACAGGTAGTACTGGGTTACATGGTACCAGTAGTGCATTGAACGACCTGACACAAATGCCTAAAGAAGCATAACAAATAAATAACAAAATAATTTTCAGTCAACCAAAATATATACTTACCAAAACGTTCCAAAATGTACCATTGTTTGACTAAAATCCACGTGAGAAGTGTCACGATAAAAATCAGACCAAAATGGATAAACGGACCAACAATCTGAAAGAAACAAAAAAAAAATAATAATTTCAAATTCTTAGACTTGTTGGGTCTGCAAAATGGTAATTCTGGTGGACACAAGTCCAATGGGGTTATTTTCCCTTTAGCCAGCAACCTGGCAATTCTGAATTTTTTTCTTTCGGGCCAGCAATGACTACACATGATATAAACACGTGTTGTCAATATTCATTAAGTGGGGGGCTTTGTCTCCCTAGTCCACTCTGACCCGGAGTGGTAGTACCTGTTAGGGTCCCATCTATGGGTTAAATAGAAAAATGTATTTATAAAAAAAATTGAGTATCCATTAAGAATTAATTTATTTCAAATCTTTATCGGCATTAAATGACCCACTGAGGTTGATATGCCGTAAAATAAAACCAAACCAAACCAAATCTGCTGAGCATAAGTATTCAAGTTTTAATATAATGAAATATACTAAATTAGAAAGACTAATGAAATTAAATTAAATAAGAACACATATAAAAAGATTACACTTATTTTAATAAAATTTTAATGGGTTTCAATATAAAATCATTCATATGATTGATTTTAATACGTTGGAGAATAAAACAATAATATTAGAGATTATTAACACCAAGTAATTATTTATTAAACCCGGTTTTGTTAAAACCAGTATGCAAATTAAACACACCATATATTATGTAAACCTTTATTTCTTAGTGATATATAAGACACATTGTAAGATTTTAAACACACTAATAACATGGGTTGTTTTGAGGCTAGATTCATGGGATCTCTATTAGTCCCTTTTAATATGTTAAAGAATAAAACAATAATATAAGTGATCAATAACACCAAGTAATTAGTTATTAAACCTGGTTTTGTTAAAACCAGTATGCAAAATAACCATACCGTATATTATGTAAACCTTTATTTTTCAGTGATATATAAAGACACATTGCAGGACTTTAAACGCACTAATAACATGGGCTGTTTTGAGGCAAATCAAACTCAGATTTTCATAGAGACATCATTAATAAATAATATTTATTATTCTATGTATTAATGATTTGGACTATAAATTAAATACTCATTGATAAACTTTTGTAATTCCTGAGGGTATTGTGACGTCGGCAGTGACATAGTTTCAGTTACAGACAGACAGACACCGAATCTCATTATAATAATAAGATTTTGATTTTATTTATTTAATCATTTTTTTTTGTTTTGTTCTTTTGAGTCAATCAATTTTGTTGACATTCGTGACAAGAGGATCGAATTTCTATCCAGGAAATGTTTTTAGAAAGACGAGAACGACAAACAAGGAAGCTGTCTTTGCACGGATTTAGCTCTGACGATGCACTGGACATACGATTTGCTCAAATAAAAAGATAAAAACATTTTTTTTTAAATGGAGTCTTTTGACGGTGGTTAGTTTAGTTATTCACCAAGGTCCTATATTAGCATTGATACATTTTAGAGTTTGTTTGTTTGTTTTTGTTTTGTTTTACGGTATATCAACCTCAGTGGGTCATTTAATGCCGATAAAGTTTTGAAATAAATCAATTCTTAATGGATAATACAATTTTTTTATAAATACATTTTTCTATTTAACCCATAGATGGGACCCTAACAGGTACTACCACTCCGGGTCAGAGTGGACTAGGGAGCAATGGTGATGAAGGGGTGCTCCACATTCCCCAAACCTCCAAAACTGGAACCTCACCATCAGAGTTTAACGTCATTCCCAGGACATGTAGACCCGCAGCCACCACCTTCTAGCATCCATATGATAAAAAGGGGTGGGGCTTGCCATAAGGGCAATAGGGTTGGGAAAATCATATAGGTGCTAGGGTTTGATGTGACCAGCTGATTGATCGGAGGAGGTCTCTCTGACCGCCCATCTAGCCCAAGATAGGGCCAAAGTGGAGTATTGAAAGTCATGAACTGCTCATCCACCTGGGCTCTATCCTTAAGCATCACGGGTCGCCACCCACGGCCAACAGGTGGCTCTATTGGGGGAGTCTTATCCCTCTGCAGAGGTGCAGTCGGTACATTCTAACGCCCCAGCCGACAGGGCGGGATATATTTTAGAAAATGCACTTTGAAAGATTTTATTTCTATGGAAATACACTAATTAAAGATTGTGTAGCAACAGAGAGAAATCTCTGAATTCAAACCCTGCTTAAAAATTGACCTTGTGTCACATGCTATTCATGGGGGAGGGGTTGAATAAAGAAACTTCCTCTTGTTAATAGTAGGGAAGATTGTGTTCTTTAGTCTTGGTATGACAACCAATCTAGGAGAAGGAAATCTCTGAATTTAACCACACTTAAAAATTGACCTTGTGTCACATCCTATTCATGGGGAGGGTTGAATAAATACATACTACCTTTGTTAATAGTAGGGAAGACTGTGTTCTTTAGTCTTGGTATGACAACCAATCTTGGAGAAGGAAATCTTTGAATTCAAGCCCCACTTAAAAAATTGACCTTGTGTCACATCCTATTCATGGGGGAGGGGTTGAATAAATACATACTACCTTTTGTTAATAGTAGGGAAGACTGTGTTTCTTTAGTCTTGGTATGGCAACCAATCTTGGAGAAGGAAATCTCTGAATTCAAGCCCCACTTAAAAATTGACCTTGTGTCACATCCTATTCATGGGGGAGGGGTTGAATAAATACATACTACCTTTTGTTAATAGTAGGGAAGACTGTGTTCTTTAGTCTTGGTATGGTAACCAATTTTGGAGAAGGAAATCTCTGAATTCAAGCCCCACTTAAAAATTGACCTTGTGTCACATCCTACTCGTAGGAGAGGGATTGAATAAATACATACTACCTTTTGTTAATAGTAGGGAAGAATAGGTTCTTAAATCTTGATATGAGAAGGAAAACTCTAAATACAAACCAGCTGTACTCCACTTAAAAATTGACCTTGTGTCACATCCTAGTCATGGGGAAGGGGTTAGGTAATTATATACTTTCTCTTGTTAATAGTAGGGAAGTTCCTTAGTCTTGGTTAGGCAACCATTTTAGAAGAAAGAAAACTTTGACGTCAAACCAGCTGTACTCCACTTAAAAATTGACCTTGTGTCACATCCTAGTCATGAGGGAGTAAATACCTAGAAAGACCTCAAGATCTGGACCCCCCCCCATCTAAATTTTTTTTTTCCTTCAATGGATTAATATCGATTACACACCAATCTATCAGATTGTAAAAAAAAATTCTTAAAAGTTCTTTATTTTTTGAGTTTTCATGGGTGCTCATTTCCTCATATAAGTTTATAGTAAATCGATCCCCCATATCGTCGGTGTGTAATCGATAATAATCCATTGAAGGAAAAAAAAAAAAATTTTTTAAAATTTAGATGGGGGGGGGGGTCCAGATGGTCAAGTCCGCCCCTAGAAATTTTTCATCTTTTCTTGTTAACCAAATGTTTGGCCAAATTAGCACATTGTCAATTTGAGTTGATAATCATCACGGGTTCCTGAATTCACTTCAACAAAAACAAAAGAGAGACTCTTGAATAATTCCATCTAACCTCTTGTCCTGCTAATACCAAACTTGTTTTACAACCAGAATACAAGAGACAGACGCTTGGAAAGAATTCAGAGGAAAATTGCTAAAGTTGATATGCCTTGGAGATTTCTTCACTGCAAACTCAGAATTCAGTTCCATAACAATTTTTTGTATCTTTATGTCATACCAGCTGGCCACCATGTCATTAAGGAAGTGTTGAACCTTGTCATAATTGCAAACTACCTACACCACTTGTGGAAATTTTTGCCATCCATGCACAACTCACCATACACTTGCATTAATTGTTGATGAACTTCAATCAGTTTAATGCTTTGTGCTTCAGAATTTAATTTCGTAGCAACTTTATATCCCTATGTCAAAGCAGCTTGCCACCATATCATTAAGAAAGCATTGAACCTTGTCATCATTGCAAACTACATACACTGCTTTCTGGCCGTTTTTGACATCCATGCACAACTCACCATACACTTCAGTTAATTTTTGTTGAATTTCATTTGGTTTAATGTCTTTTGCATTCCAAATACAACAAAAACAAAAGAAAGACTCTCGGATAATTTCATCTAACCTTTTGTTCTGCTAATACCAAACTTGTTTTACGACCAGAATACAAGAGACAGACGCTTGGAAAGAATACAGAGGAAAATTGGTAAATTCAATATTCTTTGGAGATTTCTTCACTGCAAACTCAGAATTCAGTTCCGTAGCAATTTTTGTATCCCTATGTCCTACCAGCTGGCCACCATGTTGTTGAAGAAGCTTTGAACCTTGTCATCATTGCTAACTACATACACTGTTTGTGGACGTTTCTGACATCCATTCATGACTCACCATACACTTGCATTAATTGTTGATGAATTTCAATTTCAATCAATCCTTTTGCATGCAAAACTCGACAAAAACAAAAGCGAGACTCTTGTATAATTCCACCTAACCTCTTGTCCTATCGATGTCATACTTGTTTTACAACCAGGATACGAGAGACAGACACTTGGAAAGAATACAGAGAAAAATTGCCAAATTCGATATGCTTCGGAGATCTCTTCAATGTAAAATCAGAATTCAGTTCCGTAGTAATTTTTGTATCCCTATGTCATACCAGCTGTCCACCATAAGGGGCCGGGTTAGCTCAGTTGGTAGAGCGTTCGGCTAGAAACCATAAGGTTCCTAGTTCGATCCCGGTCCTCACCAACTCAGTGTATGAGTAGCACAGGGATCTGTGCGATAAAGTAAGGAGCTGATGGTAGGTGTGGCGCTAGACTCCCTTGCTGATTGGCTGATACTGACATTAGGCCGCCCCGACGACTTTACTTTACTTACACCACTTGTGGAAATTTTTGACCTCCATGCATGACTCACCATACATTTGCATTAATTGTGGATGAATTTCAATTGGTTTAATATCTTTTGCATTCAAAACTCGACAAAAACAAAAGAGAGACTCTTGGATAATTCCACCTAACCTCTTGTCCTATCGATGTCAAACTTGTTTTACAACCAGGATACGAGAGACAGACACTTGGAAAGAATACAGAGGAAAATTGCCAAATTCGATATGCTTCGGAGATCTCTTCACTGCAAAGTCAGAATTCAAATAATTAGATAATGCCAGACTGTCACTTAACATTTCTTCTTGGAATTATAAAAGAGTGAAAATTTGGTGCATACAGTCAGGGGGGGGGGGGTCTGTGAACGAGTGAAACTAGAAACTATTTGATTGGTCCGAGAAGATAAACAATTCGTCATTTCAGAATCATTACTAAGCATCAATTCAGATATTATTACCTATACTAGTACAGAATAAAAAAACGCCCTCCAGGCGATGTAAAAATAGGTTTGGTTTGGTTTGGTTTGGTTTTACGGTATATCAACCTCAGTGGGTCATTTAATGCCGATAAAGTTTTGAAATAAATCAATTCTTAATGCATAATACAATTTTGTTTATCAACTCATGTTTTTCTATTCAACCCATAGATGGGACCCTAACAGGTACTACCACTCCGGGTCAGAGTGGACCAGGGAGCAATGGTGATGAAGGGGTGCTCCACATTCCCCAAACCTCCAAAACTGGAACCTCACCATCAGATAGAGTATAACATCATTCCCAGGATATGTAGACCCTCAGTCACTGCCTTCTAGCACTCATATGATAAAAAGGGGTTGGAGGTTGCCATAAGGGCAATAGGGTTGGGGCAATCATATAGGTGCTAGGGCGCACATGGAGGTGCTTGGTCTAATGGTTAGAGTCGTAGGAAATGGACTCGTCAACGCGAGTTCAATTCCTGGACGAAGCTGTTGGCATTTCACATGGTGCTAATACCCTTGGGAAAGGTATGAATCCAATTCTCCCTCCAGCTATGGGTAAATAGCAGGGCAGACTGGACTCTTTAACCCTGGCTAGGTAACCAGTCTAGGAGAAGGAAAACTCTAAATTCAAACCTGTTAAACCCCGCTTAAGAAATTGACCTTGTGTCGCATCCTGCTTGTGCGGAGGGGTTGGTATATATATATATAGGTTGTAGCTGTCGCCTTTGAGTGCGCCTAATGTTAAATATATTTATTTTCTACCCTCAAAATATTCCCTTAAATTTGGACAGTGTAAGGGAAGCAACTCTGTTAGGGTCTGATAATCAAGTGGACCCACAGGGCCTGAATTGCATTGTGGGAATATTCAACAGGTATCCTTAGGGCAAAATAGGGACTTCCGCCTGGCTGATGCAGCAAAAAGGTTGTGTGGATAATATCGTCCTAAAATTAGAATTTTAGTCTTTAGTTAGTTCTTGGTACTGGTAACGGCGCACAGGTATGTTTCTTTCCAATTTTCCCGTGAAGTTGCTGGCATTTGTTAAAGACCCCTTTTGTAAATTAGTAATTGTTTTATACCCCATTTTATTTCAGTATTTCACGGTGTTTGGAAGTAAATAAAATATTCTACGTTCAACATCAGTCGTCTTTGTGTCATCTATACATCACCAGAAAATATTACCAGGGAACTGCTACATAGGTGCTACGGCGTCTCATAGATGGGGGGGATGAGACCGTATCTCTAACCTAGATAACATTAAGATACCCACAGAAAATAAATTGTAATTAACTTACCTGGAATGATAGCTTGACCACTGTCCATTCCGATGGCCACATAGTGTTTAAGAAAAGTGTAAAACATATACAAGTGACTAGCGTGAGTAATATCACACTAACATGTATCGGATGGATATAAATCTGGTGACCGACATAGATGTGACAGATGGATAAACCCTGGAAAGAGAGAGAAAAAAAATTGTATAAATAAATAAACTTGCATGTTGTTACTGTAAGTTAATATGATTATTAACACATTAATTGTTTAAGGTGTTAATAGTTAATAAATACAAATGGTTTTCAGTTGAGATTCATCATGGTGTCTAAAAAAAATGAGAAAATATATCCACAATTCACTTTTCTGTGTGTCGATAGATTTCAATTTGGAAGGAATAAATACAGGATGAAGATGAGGTGAAGTTTTTGATTTCAAGGTTGTTTGGGTCAAATACAGATAATCTTTGCTTATTTTGTCTGGATCAAAATGGGACGGATTTTGGTTATGGGTCTGAATAAAAAACAGTCTTTGCTTATTGTGTCTGAGTCAAAATGGGACACCTTTTGCTTATTATGTCCGGGTAAAACAATGAAAATCTTTGATTATTATGTCAGTATCAAAATGGGAGAATTTTTGCTTATTGTGTCTGGGTAAAAAAAAACTTTGCTTATTGTGTCTGTGTCAGTGACGTAATTTTTGTTACAGACAAAAACCGGAAGTGAATCTCCATTATGTTAATTTTATCATTATTAGTATTATTCCCCTTTTTTCTTTCTTTTCTTTTTTTTTTTTGTTTGTTTTAAATTTTTCTTTTTAATATCCTTTTTTTGTTATTATTACTAGAAAAATTAGAAAAATACAATAAAAATAAAAATAAAAATAAAAAGGAAAAGAGAGAGAAAATACTAATAATGATAAAATTAACAATAACAAAATAACAATGATATTAAGAAATGAAAAATTCAAATTAAAATAAACGATTGCAATGGAACCTTGATTATAATCTAACATTTATAAATTAATCAAATTTTGGCATTAAATAACCCATAAGGAGTTGATATGCCATTAAAAAAATTAATCAAACTGACTATGTGCAAACAGTAGGGCAGAATGGGTTCTTTAGACTTGGCAAAGCAACCAGTCTAGGAGAAGGAAAACTCTGAATTCAAAACTGCATCACTTGTCCCTGTGTCACATAGTGGAAGGTTTGGTTAAATATATCATTATTCCTTTTTTTCTATTTCTTCTCCTCACAACTATAGGTAAATAGTAGGGCAGACTGGGTTGTTTTAGCCTTGGTAAGGCCACCAGTGTAGGAGAAGGAAAACTGAATTCAAACTAGCAGTATGCTACTTACAATTTTACCTTGTGTCACATCCTTCTCAGAGATATTGGGTACATACATACATACATACATGAAATGACTCATGATAAACAGAATGTTCTGGTGACGCACCATTGAAATTACCCAGATGAGCAAAGATGCTGATAGGTCCCTAATGCACAAAAATCTAAAAGAACGCAATAAAATCATATCCATGCGTCACAGTGTTTTTCTTTTTTCTTCCCTCACCATTTCAAACTAACTGTAAATACATTTCAATAGTTTCTTAGAAATGAATTACACAGAATATGTTACAAGGTAGGAGTTAAATGGCTTTAGTTGGGACCTATATATTTTCCCCGGGTCTCATTCAAAATAAATATGTGTGTCCCATGATGCACTAAATCCAAAGGCTATCAGCATCACTGGATCAGTCATTGATTTTTAAGGATAGTTCATGGAATGACATGATAAACAGAATGTTCTGATGACGCACCGTTGAAATTACCCAGATGAGCAGGGATGCTGATAGATACGTGTCCTGCATAAAAATCTAAAATGATGCAGTAAAATTGTATCCATGCATCCCAGTGTTTTTCTTTTTTCCTCCTTCACCATTTCAAGCTAACTGAGATTAAAAACTTTCAGGGTAACCATATATTTTTTTCTCCCCTCACCTTTTTAAATTAAAAAAAAAATTTTAATTCATTTTGATGCCTTTTGAATGAATATTAAAATGATATAACCAGAGATTCTGATAGGTAAGCGTCCTGCGTCTCTGATGCACAAAAATCTAAAAGGACACAGTAAAATCATATCCATGCATCCCAGTATTTTTCTTTTTTCTTCCCTCACCATTACAAGCTAACTGTAAATACATTTCAATATTTTCTTAGAAATGAATTACACAATATGTTACAAAGTAGGAGTTAGACAGCTTTAGTTGTTTCTCCAGATCATAAATAAAAACCCTACAATCTATTAAGAAACTTTAGTTGTGACCCATCAAATTTTCCCAGGGACTCATTCAAAGCAAATATGTGTGTCCCATGTTTCACATCTCTCCACTGTGTCTAGACATGGAATGACTCATGATAAACAGAATGTTCTGATGACACACTGTTGAGATTACCCAGATGAGCCATTGATTTTTAAGGATTGTTCATATAATGACTCATGATAAACAGACTGTTCTGATGACGCACCGTTGAAATTACACAGATGAGCAGGGATGCTGATAGATACGCGTCCTGCACAAAATATCTAAAAGGACACAGTAAAATCATATCCATGCATCCCAATGTTTTTCTTTTTTCCTCCCTCACTATTTCAAGCTAACTGTAAATACATTTCAATAGTTTCTTCGAAACGAATTACACGACAAGTTACAAGGTAGGAGCTAGACGGCTTTAGTTATTTCTCCATATCATGAATAAAAACCCTACAATCTATTAAGAAACTTTAGTTGGGACACATCAAATTTTCCCAGGGACTCATTCAAAGCAAATATTTGCATCCCAGGATGCACTAAATCAGAAAGCTATCACTGGATCAGTTATTGATTTTTAAGGATAGTTCATGGAATGACTCATGATAAACAGACTGTTCTGGTGACGCACCGTTGAAATTACCCAGATGAGCCATTGATTTTTAAGGATTGTTCATAAAATGACTCATGATAAACAGACTGTTCTGATGACGCACCGTTGAAATTACCCAGATGAGCAGAGATGCTGATAGATACGCGTCCTGCATAAAAATCTAAAAGGACACAGTAAAATCATATCCATGCATCCCAGTGTTTTTCTTTTTTCCTCCCTCACCATTTCAAGCTAACTGTATTAACATTTCAATAGTTTCTTCGAAACAAATTACACGACAAGTTACAAGGTAGGAGCTAGACGGCTTTAGTTATTTCTCCATATCATGAATAAAAACCCTACAATCTATTAAGAAACTTTAGTTGGGACACATCAAATTTTCTGGGGGACTCATTCAAAGCAAATATGTGTGTCCCATGTTTCACATCTCTTCACTGTGTCTAGACATGGAATGACTCATGATAAACAGAATGTTCTGATGACGCACCGTTGAAATTACCTGGATGAGCCATTGATTTTTAAGGATTGTTCATAAAATGACTCATGATAAACAGACTGTTCTGATGATGCACCGTTGAAATTACCCAGATGAGCAGAGATGCTGATAGATACGCGTCCTGCATAAAAATCTAAAAGGACACAGTAAAATCATATCCATGCATCCCAGTGTTTTTCTTTTTTCCTCCCTCACCATTTCAAGCTAACTGTATTAACATTTCAATAGTTTCTTCGAAACAAATTACACGACAAGTTACAAGGTAGGAGCTAGACGGCTTTAGTTATTTCTCCATATCATGAATAAAAACCCTACAATCTATTAAGAAACTTTAGTTGGGACACATCAAATTTTCTGGGGGACTCATTCAAAGCAAATATGTGTGTCCCATGTTTCACATCTCTCCACTGTGTCTAGACATGGAATGACTCATGATAAACAGAATGTTCTGATGACACACTGTTGAGATTACCCAGATGAGCCATTGATTTTTAAGGATTGTTCATATAATGACTCATGATAAACAGACTGTTCTGATGACGCACCGTTGAAATTACACAGATGAGCAGGGATGCTGATAGATACGCGTCCTGCACAAAATATCTAAAAGGACACAGTAAAATCATATCCATGCATCCCAATGTTTTTCTTTTTTCCTCCCTCACTATTTCAAGCTAACTGTAAATACATTTCAATAGTTTCTTCGAAACGAATTACACGACAAGTTACAAGGTAGGAGCTAGACGGCTTTAGTTATTTCTCCATATCATGAATAAAAACCCTACAATCTATTAAGAAACTTTAGTTGGGACACATCAAATTTTCTGAGGACTCATTCAAAGCAAATATTTGCATCCCAAGATGCACTAAATCAGAAAGCTATCACTGGATCAGTTATTGATTTTTAAGGATAGTTCGTGGAATGACTCATGATAAACAGAATGTTCTGGTGATGCACCGTTGAAATTACCCGGATGAGCCATTGATTTTTAAGGATTGTTCATTTATCCGTTTTATGCACAGACAAGTCTTATCTAATTATGCAATTTTCTTTTCTTTTTTTCTTTGGGTTTTTTTTTTGCTTTCATTTTTCTTTTTTTTTTAAGAAACTTTTTTTTCTTTTTTTTCCGATATTGGATTCTTTGCATCGTGTCATGTCCAAGCACCTGTTTCCATGTCTACATTTATTTGTCTCAGCAAATATAATCTCGGCTGGAAGTAAGTTGATCCGCGAGTGGGAGTCGGGCGCCTCCCAAGAAACATCCTTTAAGCATGCCAGCAGGAAATCTTCCGGGATGTCGATACGGATTATCTTACGGATAATGCTGATTTATGATAATCTCATAACGGACATGGGAGAGGGTTTTTTTTTTATTTTTATTTTAGATTTTGGGAATCTTTTTTTTTTATTTAACAACCATCCTTATTCAGGTGAATTTCATAGTGTTATGGTTAACAAACTTGGATAGTTCCTTTCATACTTTTTTTTTTCTAGGTTATTTTTCATTACTTATATATATATATATAATATATATATATATATTATGAGTATTATATATATATATATATATATATATTATATATATATTATATATATTATATAATATTATATATATATTATATATATATATCTAATATATATATATATATATGTATTATATTATATATTAATATATATATATATATATTATATATATATTATATATATATATATATATATATATATTATATATATATATATATATATATAGTATTATATATATATCTAATATATATATATATATGAGTATTATATATACTAGCAAATATATGCACCCTCCGGGTGCAAGTATTTAAGTTTTAATGTAATAAAATATTGTATTAAATTAGAAAGGCTAACGAAACTAAATAAGAATACAGATAAAAAGATTTGAAACAGAGGGAGTATAATAAAAGATTTGAAACAGAGGGAGTATAATAAAAAATGGAACAACTGAAACTTACTCTTCCATCACTCTCGTCTTTCATTGTTATTTTTTCTAATTTAAGTATTTAGTTAAAAGAGGAAGTAAAGAATAAAATGACAGTTATTTTATCTTGTTAATGGATTTCATTTAAGATTTATTGAAGAGATTTTTGCTTATATTCATTAAAATAAAGCCAAACAGTTAGAAATCAATAATACTAAGCATATATTTATTAAAATTACATTTTTAATATCAATATGCAAATTAGCCTTTCCGTTCACACTGTAAACCGCTATTTTGTTGTATATATAAATACAATTGCATGTCATTAGTATGTAGATATGGTTAACAGTATTAATAATGTGAAACAATTTTATTAATAATTGAGGTAAAAATAAGGATAAATTCATGGTGAATGTGACGTCAATACCTAAAGGAATTGTGACTTGAGTAGTGATTTAGTTTCGGTTACAGACAGAAAAACACACAATCTCTATTATAATAAGATATATATATATATATATGTATGTATGTATTTTGGCGGCATTTTTTCTTTTATACAAGTTTCGTTAAACTGTACAGACAATTCCTGTCGGACAAGTTTTTCATTGATCCGTTCCAATTTTCGGGCCCCGACACCAGAAAGATGGCCCGAAAATTGGAACAGATCAATGAAAAACTTGTCCGACAGGAATTGTCTGTACAGTTTAACGAAATTTATATATATATATATATATAATATATATATATATATATATAAGTAAAGTAAAGTCGTGGGGGCGGCCTAATGTCGGTATCAGCCAATCAGCGAGGGAGTCTATCCCCTTTTCAATAGCGCTAGACCAAGGAGATTGCTTTAGCGTCTGAGGTGGAGTGCCACACCTACCATCAGCTCCTTACTTTACCGCACAGATCCCTGTGCTACTCATACGCTGAGTTGGCGAGGACCGGTATCGAACTAGGAACCTTGTGGTTTCTAGCCGAACGCTCTATATTATATATAATAATGGACTCTCCCATCGATTTTCGACGTATGAGGGTTCATACACACAATGAACACCCACACAGTGATTTGTTTATAGTGGTGAAGGCTTGTGTTGGACCATCCACACTTTTTGGCACAGTCGATAGGAAAGAATTGGTGCATCAAGGGTTGCCACAAAATCCAATCAACGACCGACCTCAGGAAATTTGAATTCAGAGTTATCCCTTTCCTAGACTGTTTACCTACCCAAGGCTGAAGAGTCCAGTCTGCCTTACTATTTAACCCATAGCTGGAGGGAGAATATATGGATTCATACCTTTCCCAAGGGTATTAGCGCTATGTGAAATGCCAACAATATATATATATATATATATATATATATATGAAGTGGACAAACAATCTGTTTGAGATGGCGATAGCCAACAATCTTTGGGAGATTATGTGCTTAATTGAAGTCATACCTAATTTTGAAAATTAATTAATTGATAATTAATGAATTAGGCAGGCATATCTGTTCAAATGTAAGGCTAAACAAATCGAGAAAAAGTCAATCTCTGTATGTACATTTCAGCCTATTATGCCTCATCAGCAGAGTTATAGACAGGAAGACTGCTCTGTGTGTGATTCGAACCCTGACTGTCAGGCTGGGATTCTAACCATTACACATGCTGGTTTTCCCAGATTTTTCATGTGTCTGGGGGGGCGGGGGACTTATTTGGATTTAACAACAATATCAAATAAAACCCTTAAGAAACAACTACACAAAAAATGTAAATATCAACGTACAATGAACGCAATTCTCTAACCTCTTGGTATAAAATAACTCTTGATGGTTTGTATTATTTAGTTTTTTTCGGACTATTGTACTCATCTTTATTCTGGCCAAAACATTATGTATATAACAATAATGATGAGGATAAAAATCTAAATAATACAAATTATCAAGCCTCATCTCAAAAATTCAGACAAGATACACCTGAAGAAGGCAGGAGAGCACATCGGCCGAAACATTGTGTATATAACAATAAAGATGAGGACAACAGTTCAAAAAATCTAAATAATACAAATTATCAAGTCTCATCTCAAAAATTCAGACAAGATACACCTGAAGAAGGCAGGCAAGCACATCGGCCGAAACATTGTGTATATAACAATAAAGATGAGGACAACAGTTCAAAAAAATCTAAATAATACAAATTATCAAGCCTCATCTCAAAAAATTCAGACAAGATACACCTGAAGAAGGCAGGCGAGCACATCGGCCGAAACATTGTGTATATAACAATAAAGATGAGGACAACAGTTCAAAAAATCTAAATAATACAAATTATCAAGCCTCATCTCAAAAATTCAGACAAGATACACCTGAAGAAGGCAGGCGAGCACATCGGCCGAAACATTGTGTATATAACAATAAAGATGAGGACAACAGTTAAAAAAATCTAAATAATACAAATTATCAAGCCTCATCTCAAAAATTCAGACAAGATACACCTGAAGAAGGCAGGCGAGCACATCGGCCGAAACATTGTGTATATAACAATAAAGATGAGGACAACAGTTAAAAAAATCTAAATAATACAAATTATCAAGCCTCATCTCAAAATTCAGACAAGATACACCTGAAGAAGGCAGGCGAGCACATCGGCCGAAACATTGTGTATATAACAATAAAGATGAGGACAACAGTTCAAAAAATCTAAATAATACAAATTATCAAGCCTCATCTCAAAATTCAGACAAGATACACCTGAAGAAGGCAGGCGAGCACATCGGCCGAAACATTGTGTATATAACAATAAAGATGAGGACAACAGTTCAAAAAATCTAAATAATACAAATTATCAAGCCTCATCTCAAAAATTCAGACAAGATACACCTGAAGAAGGCAGGCGAGCACATCGGCCGAAACATTGTGTATATAACAATAAAGATGAGGACAACAGTTAAAAAAATCTAAATAATACAAATTATCAAGCCACATCTCAAAAATAGAGTCATTATTATCATTTCACAAGACTAACATCCTCATCTTTGTTGTTTTTATCACAACATTTCAGCCAATGTATTCTTTTCTATCCTATCTTTGAATATCTACTCTTACTACATCTCTTTTTACTGCTACCTTTTAAAATCTACTGTTACTACTCCTATTACTACACCGTCCACCCTGAAAGATATACTGTTACTGCTCCTCTTTTAAGTAGTAATACTACTGCTTCCACAGTTGAAAGTCTACTCTTACTGCACCTCTTTTTACTACAGCCTCCACCCTTAAAAATCTACTCTTACTGCATCTCTTTTTACTACAGCCTCCACCCTTGAAAATCTACTCTTACTGCATCTCTTTTTACTACAGCCTCCACCATTAAAAACCTATTCTTACTGCACCTCTTTTTACTACAGCCTCCACCATTAAAAATCTACTCTTACTGCACCTCTTTTTACTACAGCCTCCACCATTAAAAATCTACTCTTACTGCACCTCTTTTTACTACATAATCCACCCTTAAAAACCTACTCCTACTGTACCTCTTTTTATTACTGCTTCCACCATTAAAAACCTACTCTTACTCTATCTCTTTTTACTACAGCCTCCACCCTTTAAAACCTACTCCTACTGCACCTCTTTTTATTACTGCTTCCACCCTTAAAAACCTACTCTTACTGCATCTCTTTTTATTACTGCTTCCACCATTAAAAACCTACTCTTACTGCACCTCTTTTTATTACTGCTTCCATCCTAAAAAAAAATCTACTCTTACTGCACCTCTTTTTTACCCTACCATTCACTCCATTGCATTTGTTGCAATGCTAATGAATCCATAACTAAGAATGAGCAATGCATTATGGGAAACTATATTTAAAAGCTGCCATGAGGTCGTTAAGTACATCTTTTTTTTTTTTACTTAGTTCTCTAAGAAAAAGAAAAAAAAGTTTTTAAAAAAAGAGCATTGTGGATTTTTAAATCAATGAAGAAGAAATTATATTACTTGAATTTTTATTTTTTTCTGTTATTTTCTGTTCATTTACTATGAATCTTTTTTTCTTTTTCTTTTTTTTTTTTTTTCGATATTGCATCTTATATTGAAATTCTGTTTTCTCAAACTGAAAACAGCAATCCTTCACTTACCGAGAAAATAAATAAATAAATTAAAATAAAATAAAATAAAATATAAAACTAAACTTGAAATTAAAAGCTTACCGAAACTAACTTTTTTCTCCACATTGTAAATATTCTTTTATATTTCCAATTTTCTTTTTCAATAAAGCAATGTTATGCTGAAGCCGAAATAATGTTTTGAATATTTTACTTTAACTTTTGGTTTAGCTTTCTGGTTCAAACAATACATTTCTTTCTTTGCAAAACTAAAAGAAAAATTGGAACTCTCTAAAAAGAAGATTAAAAAAATCATTCATTTTAAAATTTTGATATGTTACTGTTGCTCAAAAATTGAACAAGCCAATAAAGCAGAAATATTTTATATTTATTTACCAATCCCTCTGCATGAACAGTAAGAAAAATCTTAGAAGTGGACAGAAGTAAGTTTTCATTTCAAATTGTTTCATTTTTTTTACTCCATTAATAAATTTGATGATTTTAAATACTTGAAATATTAAAATGTTTAACCCCCTTTCAAATTGTTTCATTTTTTTTCATCATCATCATGTCGCGCAGGCAGCACGGATATCCATGATAATCTCTCGCCAACCTTCCCTATCATTCATTGCACCTGGGAGATCCTCTGTGGAGCAACCAGCATCCTCAGATATCTGGTCAATGTAGATCCTTGCCGGGCGGCCCACACTTGCATGTCCATGTGTTGGCTTCCACAGGAGAATGTTACTTATGAGCTCGTCCTTGCTTCTCGAGCAGTGTCCTACATGCCTTGTCCATCTCACTCAGATAGTTTGTAAGATGGGGGGCAAGTGACCGTACAGCTGCCTCCTCATGGGGTGCTGCTTCCACGACTTATTCAAGACTGCACATAGCATTCTTGTGCAGCTTCCATCTAGCTTATTCTCAAGACACTTCGTTAGGGTCCAGGTGGTGCAGCCATATAGCAGCACTGATACAACCACAGCCTGGAAGAACTGTCGCTTCAGCTTGTCAGGGAGATCGTACCTCCATATGACAGATAATTTGTTTGTGGCCAACCATGCCTTTGCTATTCGTGTATTAACATCATTCGCTGTGGATGAGATATTACCACCTAGGTATGTGAAGACACCAATTTTAACTTCAAAAATTATTTTCAATATTTTTTTTTTCATAAAGACTATCAAACCTTTTTGATGAATCTCGTTATTTTCAGTTATACATTCTTAATACAATATTTTTTAAATTAAATAAATACACCTTTATCAGACAGTGAATGGGAGAATTTGTTTCACATTTATAAATTTTAAAACGTCTCTAAAATAAAATAAAAATTCAAAAGTAGACAAGTTGAAATTTTAAAATCACATTCCTTAGAAAATATGCTTTTGCTATTCATATATTAACACTGCTCTCTGTGGATGAGATATTACTACCTAGGTATGTGAATTGTTCTACTGGCTTGAGAGGCTTGCCGTTGTAAAATATCAAAATGTTTAACCCCCTTTTAAATTTATGTTTCAAAGTTTTTCACATATTTTGGCATTGTTTTTTTTTTTTTTTTATTCCTTTAACTACTTATTGATTTTACTTACTTTTTACTAACATTGAATTTTTAAATCTCACCCTTTTAGGAAATATCTTTCAAAATACTGGCAAGGTCTAAGTATTTATCCATTTTTTCGTTTTCTTTCGTTTCACTGTGTTTCGCCAGGATGACAAAATCTAAACTTAGTTAAATAAAAATCTTAGAAGTGGACAGATGTAAGTTTTTGCATTTCAAATTGGTTGGGTTCTCCATGCACAATTTAAACAAAGGCTATTGTTTGGGGTAGATTAGGAAAATGAATGTGACTTCTGGGCCGGGGTGGGAATTGAAGGTGGTATAGGGCGTTAAAGTTATAAAAAAATGAGTTAAAAAAACCATTTGGGGAGATCCCCAACAGAAAAATCAGAACCAACCGTAAAATTTGGATTGGTCTTTCCGTTTTGTTATTGCAGGTAGTATATCAAACCAAATTCGATAAAATGCGAATTCCTTGGGTAATACACCGTATTTTGTCTCTGACAGCGTTGTCTTCGGCTACTTTTCCATTTTGAATTGTAAGTTCTGTCTTTTATCTTTCATTTTTTTTCACGTTTCTTTCCTTTCTCAAAAACAGAATTACAACTACTACTTACTACTACTACTACTACTCACTACTACTACTACTAATATATATATATATATTATATATATATATATATATAATATATGATAGTCAGTAGTTTTATAAATTTTGAACTATTTTAAGAGCGCTAATTTCCATTCAAAACATTTTTAAACAAACTGATCAACAAAAACTATCACAGTCTCCTTATTATTCTGTGATAAATTTAATTTTCCTTAAATCAACAAAAGGCCTGAAGAGATCTACTAAACAGAAAGCGAGCATGAACATGTCTGGTGTGCAAAATGAAACACAAGAAATTCTCTGGGACTTTGAGATGCAAAATATCACCAAGGTGTAGTTTTAATTAACTAAGTTTTAACTTGTCATTTAGTAGATTTTGTCATCCGGCGAAACACAGTGAAACTGAAAGAAAAGCGAAAAGATGATAAATACTTGGACCTTGCCAGTATTTGAAAGATTATTCTCTAAAAGGGTAGAGATTTAAAATTCAATGTTAGAGGGTTGTATCATAAGTAGATCATCAAATTTATTCAAGGAGTAAAAAATAAAACAATTTGAAATGGAAACTTTCCGTCCTCCTCAAATAAAATGGTGTGTGCATCTATTAATTATTAATTAGATCAGGGATCACCAAACTTTTTTAGGGTGGCTAGATTATGAAAAATAACGAGCGCGGGCCACATTATTATTGTGTTCAATATCTTGCTAGCCAGAACAAAAGCTCTGAGAAAAGATGTAAAACAAAATTTCTTCTTCCATGTTATATTCATGGATGAGTGGTGTAAGATTCACAAAAACAAATTTAACCAACATATTTATTTTCAAAACATTATCAAGAGACGCAACATTAGCAGAAAAGGTTAGTGAGAGTTGTGAAACTGAACCTGTGTTTTTTAAGCAGTCGTTACAAGTGAAATTTCAGGATTGCGTAAGTAATAAGTGAAATGCTAACAAACATGAAATTTTGAAACTTACCTACAGAAGTCAAGTCTATGAAGATTTAGTAAGCTTAACATGAATATTTGAATTTAAATGATATCTACATTGACCAGCTATGCGAAGATGCTGGTTGCTCGCGCAGAGGACCTCACAGGTGCAATGAATGATAGGAAGGTTGGCGAGAGATTGTCATGGATACTCTTGCTGCATGCGCGACCATGATGATGATGAAAAAAAATGAAACCTTTGAAACTGAAAACTTACATCTGTCCACTTCTAAGATTTTTATTTAACTAATTTAACTTGTTTTAGTAGAAATTTGTCATCCTTGGCGAAACACAGGTGAAACGAACAGAAAACGAAAAAATGGATAAATACTTAGACCTTGCAGTATTTTGAGAGATATTTCCTAAAAGAGGGTGAGATTTAAAAATTCAATGTTAGTAAAAAGTAAGTAAAATCATAAAGTAGTTAAGGAATAAAAAAATAAAAACAATGCAAAATGTGTGTAAAACTTGTGAACATAAATTTAAAAGGGGGTTAAAATTTTGAAATTTTTACAATGGCAAGCCTCTCAAGAGTAGAACAATTCACATACCTAGTGTAGTAATATCTCATCCACAGAGAGCAGGTGTTAATATACGAATAGCCAAAGCATATTTCTAAGGATGTGATTTTAAAATTCAACTTGTCTACTTTTGAATTTTTATTTTATTTTAGAGACGTTTTAAAATTTATAAATGTGAAACAAATTCTCCCATTCACTGTCTGAATAAGGTGTATTTATTTAATTTAAAAAATATTGTATTAAGAATGTATAACTAAAAATAACGAGATTCATCAAAAAGGTTTGATAGTCTTTATGAAAAAAAAAATATTGAAAATAATTTTTGAAGTTAAAATTTGGTGTCTTCACATACCGTCTATACGGTGAGAATACTAGCAGTGCAGTAACCATATCATGGAGTCGAGTTTAATCTGGACATCGCAGCTGTGGCCAAACTGTATAGCTATAGTCGTCATCCCGAGTGAGCTGCAGTTCGATACGCACAAGGCCCCCATCGTATAGTCCTGTCAGCTGGACAGCTTATGGCTGACGATTCGCGCGCCTGATTGAGCTAACGAAAAATGTCTTGAGAATAAGCTAGATGGAAGCTGCACAAGAATGCTATGTGCAGTCCTTGAACTAAGAGTCCGTGGAAAGAGCACCCCATCAAGGAAGCAGCTGTACGGTCACTTGCCCCATATCTTCAACAAACTATCTGAGTGAGACGGACAAGGCATGCTGGACACTGCTGGAGAGAGCAAGATGAGGCTCATGAAGCGACGTTTGCGTACTGCAATGGACAGCAACATCATGGACATGCAAGTGTGGGGGCCCGGCAAGGACCTACATTGACCAGCTATGCTAAGATGCTGGTTGTTGGCCGCAGAGGACCCCCAGGTGCAATGAATGATAGGGAAGGTTGGCGACAGATTTGTCATAGATACTCCGTGTTGCCATGCGCGACATGATGATGAATGAAAAAAAATGAAACAATTTGAAAGAAGGTTAAACATTTAATATTTCAAGTATTTAAAATCATCAAATTTATTAATGGAGTAAAAAAATGAAACAATTTGAAACGAAAACTATTTCTGTCCACTTCTAAGATTTTTCTTACTGTTACATGCAGAGGGATTGGTAAATAAATATAAATATTTTGCTGACTTATTGGCTTGTTTCAATTTGAGCAACAGTAACATATGCAAAATTTTAAAATGAATGATTTTTTTAATCTTCTTTTTAGAGAGTTCCAATTTTTCTTTTAAGTTTTGCAAAGAAAGAAATGTATTGTTTGAACCAGAAAGCTAAAAACCAAAAGTTTAACTAAAATATTCAAAACATTATTTAGGCTTCAGCATAACTTGCTTTATTGAAAAAGCAAATAGGAGAAATAAAAGAATATTTAAGCAATGTGGAGAAAAAAGTTAGTTTCTGGTAAGCTTTTAATTTCAAGTTTAGTTTTATTTCTTTTTTATTTTATTTTATTTTATTTATTTATTTTCTCGGTAGAGTGAAGGATTGCTGTTTTCAGTGAGAAAAACAAGAATTTCAGATATAAGATGCAATATCGAAAAAAAAAAAAAAGAAAGAAAAAAGATGTTTGTAGTAAATGAACAGAAAATAACAGAAAAAATAAAATTCAAAAATAATATTACATTTTTTCTCATTGATTTAAAAACTCCCACGATGCTCTTTTTTACAAAACTTTTTTTTTCTTTTTCTTAGAGAACTAAGTAAAAAAAAAAAAAGATGTACTTAACGACCTCATGGCAGCTTTTAAATATAGTTTCCCATAATGCATTGCTCATTCTTAGTTATGGATTCATTAGCATTGCCATCAACAATATGCAATGGGAAGGTGGAATGGTAGGGTGAAAAAAGAAGGGTGCAGTAAGAGTAGTTTTTTTTTAGGATGGTAGGCAGTAATAAAAAAGAGGTGCAGTAGAGAGTAGGTTTTTAAGGGTGGAGGCTGTAGTAAAAAGAGATACAGTAAGAGTAGTTTTTTTTTTAGGATGGAAGCAGTAATAAAAAGAGGTGAGTAAGAGTAGGTTTTAAGGGTGGATTCTGTAGTAAAAAGAGGTGCAGTAAGAGTATATTTTTTAATGGTGGAAGCTGATTCTAAAAAGAGGCGCAGTAAGAGTAGATTTTTAATGCATGGAGGCTGTAGTAAAAAAGAGTGGCAGTAAGAGTAGATTTTTAAGGGTGGAGGCTGTAGTAAAAGAGGTGCAGTAAGAGTAGTTTTCAAGGTGGAGGCTGTAGTAAAAAGGAGGTGCAGTAAGAGTAGGCTTTTTTTAAGGGTGGAGGCTGTAGTAAAAAGAGATACGGTAAGATGGGTTTTTAATGGTGAGGCTGTAGTAAAACAGAGCGTCGCAGTAAAGAGTGGGTATTTTGATGGTGAAGTCAGTATAAAAAGAGTGTCAGTAGAGTAGGTTTTCAAGGGTAGAGGCTGTATAGAAAGAGTGCAGCAAGAGTATGATTTTTTAATGGTGGAGGTGTGTGCTGTAGTATAAAGGAGTAGCAGTAGAGTAAATTTTTATGGTGGAGGGCTTAGTAAAAAGAGGTGCAGTAAGAGTAGGTTTTTTAAGTGTGGAGGCTGTAATAAAAAGAGGTGCAGTAAAGTAGATTGTTTTAAGAGGTGGAGTGCTGCTATGTAAAAAGGAGGTGCAGTAAGAGTGGGCTTTTAAAGGTGGATTCTGTATGTAAAAGTGGCGCAGTTAAGATAGATTTCAAGTGTCGGAACAGTAGTATTACTGACTTAAAGAGAGGGCAGTAAGCAGTATAGTCTTCAGGGTTGGACGGTGTATCTTAGTAATATAGGAGGAGTAGTAACAGTAGTTTAAAGGTAGCAGTTAAAAAGAGATTAGTAAAGTAGATATTCAAAGATGAGTGGGCAGAAAGTAGAATACATTGACTGAATGTTTGTGTAAAAACAACAAAGATGAGGATGTTAGTCTTGTGAATGTAATAATGACTCTATTTTTGAGATGTGCTTGATAATTTGTATTATTTAGATTTTTTGAACTGTTGTCCTCATCTTTATTGTATATACACAATGTTTCGGCCGATGTGCTCGCCTGCCTTCTTCAGGTGTATCTTGTCTGAATTTTTGAGATGAGCTTGATGAATTTGTACTATTTAGATTTTTATCCTCATCATTATTGTTATGTACATAATGTTTTGGCCAGAATAAAGATGAGGACAATAGTCCGAAAAAACTAAATAATAATAACGAGAACCATCAGAGTTTATTTTATATCCAAGACGGGTTATGAGAATGTGCGTTCATTGTCGTTGATATTACATTTAGTGTAATGGTTAGAATCCCGCCTGTCAGCCTGACAGTCAGGGTTCGAATCACACACAGAGCAGTCTTCGTCTATAAGCTCTGCTGATGAGGCATAATAGGCTGAAAATGTACATACGAGATTGACTTTTCTTCTGATTGTTAGCCTTACATTTGAACAGATATGCCTGCCTAATTCATTAATTATCAATTAATTAATTTTCAAAATTAGGTATGACTTCAATTAAGCACATAATCTCCCAAAGATTGTTGGCTATCGCCATCTCAAACAGATTGTTTGTCCACTTCATATATATATATATAATATATATATATATATATATTGTGCATGTTCACATACGCGCTAATACCCTTGGGAAAGGTATGAATCCATAATTCTCCCTCCAGCTATGGGTTAAATAGTAGGGCAGACTGGACTCTCAGCCTGGGTAGGTAAACAGTCTAGGAGAGGGAAATAACTCTGAATTCAAAATTTCCTGAGGTCTGTCGTTGATTGATTTTGTGGCAACCTTTGATGCACCAATTCTTTCCTATCGACTGTGCCAAAAAGGTGGTGGATGGTCCAACACAAGCCGTTCATCACTATAAACAAATCACTGTGTGGGTGTTATTGTGTGTATGAACCCTCATATCATCGAAATCGACGGGAGGGTCACTATTAATATGATAATAGAGCGTTCGGCTAGAAACCACAAGAGTTCCCTCGCCAACTCAGCGTGATGAGTAGCAACAGGGATCTGTGCTGGTAAAGTAAGGAGCTGATGGTAGGTGTGGCACTTCACCTCAGACGCCTAAAAGACAGATCTCCTTGGTCTACGTGCTATTGAAAAGGGGATAGACTCCTCGCTGCATTGGCTGATACCGTTACGACATTAGGCCGCCCCCAACTTTACTTATATATATAATTATTATATATATATATAATATATCAAATTTCGTTAAACTGTACAGACAATTCCTGTCGGACAAGTTTTTCATTGATCTGTTCCAATTTCGGGCCATCTTTCTGGTGTCGGGGCCGGAAAATTGGAACGGATCAATGAAAAACTTGTACCGACAGGAATTGTCTGTACAGTTTAACGAAACTTGTATAAAAGAAAAAATGCAATAAATACATACATATATATATATATATATCGTTAGATATAATGGATGTGCTGTTTTTCTGTCTGTAACCGAACTAAGATCGCTACTCAAGTCACAATTCTCTTAGTAATTGACGTCACATTCACCATGAATTTATCCTTATTTTTAACCTCAATTATTAATAAAATTGTTTAAACACATTATTTTATACTGTTAACCATATCTACATACTAATAGCATGCAATTGGTATTTAAATATACAACAAAATAGCGGTTTACAGTGTGAACGGAAAGGCTAATTTGCATATGATATTAAAAATGTAATTTTAATAAATATATGCTTAGTATTATTGATTTCTAATTGTTTGGCTTTATTTTTAATGAATATAAGCAAAAATTCTTCTACATGAATCTTAAATGAAATCCATTAAACAAAGAAAAAATAACTGTCATTTTATTCTTTACTTCCTCTTTTAACGTAAATACTATAAATTAGAAAAAATAGCAATGAAGACAAGAGTGATGGAAGAAGTAAGTTTAGTTATTCTATTTTCGATTATATCCCCCTCTGTTTCAATCTTTTTACTGCATTCTATTTCAGTTCAATAGCCTTTCTAATTTAATTAATATATTACATTAAAACTTAAATACTTGCCCCGCGAGGGTACATTATAATATTGCTAGTATATATAATACTTATATATAAGTAATGAAAAAAATAAGAAAAAAAAAGTTGAAAGGAACTATCCTAGTTTGTTAACCATAACACTATGAAATTCACCTTGAATAAGGAGGTTGTTAATCAAATAAAATAAGGATTCCCAAAAGTCTTAAAATAAATTTTAAAAAAAAAAACATCTCCCATGTCCGCTATGAGATTATCATAAATCAGCATTATCCGTAAATAAATCCGTATCGAACACCCCGGAGATTTCTGCTGGCATGCTTTAAAGGATGGTTTTTGAGGCCGCCCCGACTCCACTCGCGGACAACTTACTTCCCAGCCGGATTATATTTTGCTGAGACAAATAAATGTAGACCATGGAAACAGGTTGCTGGACATGACACGATTGCAAAGAATCCCAATATCGGAAAAAAAAAAGAAAAAAAGTTTCTTAAAAAAAAGAAGAAAAGATGTAAGCAAAAAAAAAAAAACAAAAAGAAAAAAGAAAAGAAAATTTGCATAATTAGATAAGACTTGTCTGGCATAATAACTGGATAAATGAACATCTTAAAATCAATGGCTCATTCGGGTAATTTCAACGGTGCGTCACCAGACATTTCCTGTTTATGCATGAGTATGTCCAACGAACGATCTTAAAAATCAATAACTGATCCAGTGATAGCATCCCTGGGATGCAAATATTTGCTTGAATTGAGGCCTTCGTAAAATTTGATTGTCCGCAAGCTATAAGTTTCTTAATAAATTGAGGTTTTATCCATGATAGGAGAAATAACTAAGCCCGTCTAGCTCCTACCTTGTTACTTGTCATGTAATTCGTTTTGAAGAACTATTGAAATTTATTTACAGTTAGCGCTTGAAATAGTGGGAGGGAAGAAAAAGAAAAACATTGGGACTGCATGGATTATGATTTTACTGGGTCCTTTTAGATATATTTGTGCGGACGCGATCTAGTCAGATCTCTGCTCAATCTGGTGTAATTGCAAACGCGTGCACTGCATCAGACAGTCTGTTTATCAGAAGTCATTTTATTGAAATCCTTAAAAATCAATGGCTCATCCGGGTAATTTCAACGTGCGTCATCAGAACTTCTGTTTATGCATGAGTCATTCATGTCCTAGGACACACTGAAGAGATGTGAAACATGGGACGACACATATTTGCTGAATGAGTCCCCCAGAAAATTTGAATTGTCCCAACTAAAAGTTTTCTTAATTAGATTGTAGGGTTTTATTCATGATATGAGAAATAAACAAAGCCGTCTAAGCTTCCGATACCTTGTAACTTGTCGTGTAATTCGTTTCGAAGAAACTATTGAATGTATTTACAGTTTAGCTTGGTAAATAGTGGGGAGGAAAAAACAGAAGAAACTTGGGATGCATGGATATGATTTTACTGGGTCTTTTAGATATTTTGTGCAGGACGCGTGATCTATCATGCATCTCTGCTCATCTGGTAATTTCAAACGTGCGTCATCAGAACAGTCTGTTATCAATGAAGTCATTTTATGAACAATGCCTAAAAATCAATGGCTCATCTGGGTAATTTTCAACAGTGCATCCCAGAACAGTCTGTTTATCATGAGCATTCCATGAACTATGTCCTTAAAAATCAATAACTGGACCAGTGATGCTGATGCTTTCTGATTTAGTGCTCCTGGGATGCAATATTTGCTTTGAATGAGGTCCTTAAAAATTTGATAGTGTCGCAACTAAAGTTTCTTAATAGATTGTAGGGTTTTTAATTATGATCTGGGCGGAAATAACTAAAAAGCTGCTTAACTCCTACCTTGTAATACATATCCAGTGTAATTCATTTCTAAGGAAAATATTGAAATGTATTTACAGTTAGCTTTGAAATGGTGGAGGGGAAGAAAAAAGAAAAATAACTGGATGCATGGATATGATTTTACTGTGTCCCTTTTAGATTTTTGTGGCAATCAGAGTACGCAGGACGCTTACTATCAGAATCTCTGGTTATATCTTATTTAAGTATTCATTCCAAAAGCCATCAAAAATGAATTAAATTTTTTTTTTTTAATTTAAGAAAAGTGAGGAGAGAAAAAAATATATGGTTACCCTGAAAAGTTCTTAATCTCAGTTTAGTTGAAATGGTGCTGAAGGAGGAAAAGAAAAAACACTGGGATGCATAATACAATTTTACTGCATCATTTTACGATTTTTGTGGCGAGGACACCTATGCATATCAGCATCCCTGCTCATCTGGATAATTTCAACAGTGCGCTCATCAGGAAACATTCTGTTTATCATTTGAGTCATTTCCATGAACTATCCTTAAAAATCATAACTGATCCAGTGATTGCTGATAGCGCTTTGGATTTAGTGCATCATGGGACACACATATTTATTTTTGATGAGACCCGGTGAAAATATAAAGGTAAAATTTTAAGTAGCATACTGCTGGTTTGAATTCAGAGTTTTTGAAGGATAAAAATTCTCACCATTTTGACTCAGACACAATAAGCAAAGTTTTTTTTTTTTTTACCCAGAAATCAATAAGCAAAAATTCTCCCATTTGACTCAGACACCAATAAGCAAGATTTTTTTTTTTACCCAGACACAATAAGCAAAATTCTCCCATTTTGACTCAGACACAATAGCAAAGATTTTTTTTTTACCAGACACAATAAGCAAAAAAATTCTCCCCATTTGACTCAGACCAATAAGCAAAGATTTTTTTTTTTACCGCAGACACCAATAAAGCAAAAAAATTCTCCCATTTTTGACTCAGACACAATATAAGCAAAGATTTTTTTTTGTAACCCAGACACAATAAGCAAAAATTCTCACCATTTTGACTCCAAGACACACAATAAGCAAAAGATTTTTTTTTTAGCCCAAGACACCAATAAGCCAAAAATTCTCCCATTTTGACCAGATACACATAAGCAAAGATTTTTTTTTACCCAGACACAATAAGCAAAATCTTCCCATATTTGACTGCAGAACACAATCAAGCAAAGATTTTTTTTACCAGACACAATAAGGCCAAAAATTCTCCGCATTTGACTCAGACACAATTAAGCAATGTTTTTTTTTTTTTTTATCCCAAACTCAATAAGCAAAATTCTCCCATTTTTCTTTGGTTTAACCCGGACATAAATAAGCAAAAAGTGTCCCATTTTGAAACCCAGACACAATAAGCAAAATTGTCTTATTTGAACAAGACATGATAGGCACAACAATTTATCCTTATTAACCACAGACACAATAGCATATTTTTATCAGACCCATTAACCAAAATCCGTCCCATTTTGATCCAGACAAAATAAGCAAGATTATCTGTATTTGACCCAAACAACCTTGAAAATCAAAATCTTCACCTCACATCTCATCCTGTCATTTATTCTACTTCCAAATTGAAATCTATCGACACACCAGAAAAGTGAATTGGTGGATATATTTTCTCATCTTTGTTTAGACACCATGATGGAATTCAACATGAAAACCATTTGTATTTTTATAACTATTAACAACTTAAACAATTAATGTGTTAATAATGCATTATTAACTTACAGTAACAACATGCAAGTTTATTTTATTTATACAATTTTTTTTTCTCTCTTTCCAGGTTTATTCCATCTGTCGGACATCTATGTCGCGTCACCAGATTTATATCCATCCGATACATGTTTAGTGTGAATATTATCACCTGTAGTCACTGTGGTATATGTTTTACACTTTTCTTAAACACTATGTGGCCATCGGAATGGACAGTGGTCAAGCTATCATCCAGGTAAGTTAATTACAATTTATTTTCTGTGGGTATCTTAATGTTATCTAGGTTAGAGATACGGTCTTCATTCCCCCAATCTATGAGACGCCGTAGCACCTATGTAGCAGTTCCTGTAATATTTTTCTGGTGATGTATAGATGAACGAAGATGACTGATGTTGAACGCTAGAAATATTTTATTTACTTCCAAACACCGTGAAATACTGAAATAAAATTGGGGTATAAAACAATTACTAATTTACAAAAGGAGTCTTTAACAAATGCCAGCAACTTCACGAGAAAATTGGAAAGAAACATACCTGTGCGCCGTACCAGTACGAGAAACTAACTAAAAGACTAAAGTTCTAATTTAGGACGATATTATCCACACAACCTTTTTGCTGCATCAGCCAGGCGGAAGTCCCTCTTTTGCCCTAAGGATACCTGTTGAATATTCCACAATGCAATTCAGGCCCTGTGGGTCCACTTGATTATCAGACCCTCAACAGAGTTTGTTCCCTTAACAATGTCCAATTTTAGGGGTATATTTTGAGGGTAGAAAATAAATATATTTAACATTTAGGCGCACTCAATAGGCGACAGCTTCAACCTATATATATATTTACCTCAAGCAGGATGCGACACAAGGTCAATTTCTTAAGCGGGGTTTAACAGGTTGAATTCAGAGTTTTCTTCTCCCTAGACTGGTTACCTAGCCAGGGTTAAAGAGTCCGTCTGTCTGCTATTTACCCATAGCTGAGGGAGAATTGGATTCATACCTTTCGCCAAGGGTATTAGCACATGTGAAATGCCGAACAGCTTCGTCCAGGAATTGAACTCGCATTGACGATTCCATTTCTACGACTCTAACCATTAGACCAAGCACCTCCATGTGCGCCCTAGCACCTATATGATTGCCCCAACCCTATTGCTCTTATGGCAACCTCCAACCCCTTTTTATCATAATGAGTGCTAGAAGGCAGTGACTGAGGGTCTAACATGTCCTGGGAATGATGTTAACTCTATCTGATGGTGAGGTTTCCAGTTTTGGAGGTTTGGGGAATGTGGAGCACCCCTTCATCACCATTGCTCCCTGGTCCACTCTGTCCGGAGTGGTAGTACCTGTTAGGGTCCCATCTATGGGTTGAATAAGAAAAACATGAGTTGATAAACAAAATTGTATTATCTATTAAGAATTGATTTATTTCAAAACTTTATTGGCATTAAATGACCCACTGAGGTTATATCCGTAAAACCAAAACCAACCAAACCAAACCTATTTTTTACAATCGCCTGGTAGGGCGTTTTTTATTCTGTACTAGTATAGGTATAATATGCTGAATTGATGCTTAGTAATGATTCTGAAATGACCGAATTGTTTATCTTCTCGGACCAATCAAATCTTTTCTAGTTTCACTCGTTCACAGACCCCCAACACCCCGCACCCCCCCACCCTGACTGTATGCACCAAATTTTCACTCTTTTATAACTTCCAAGAAGAATAATGTTAAGTGACAGTCTGGCATTATCTAATTATTTGAATTCTGACTTTGCAGTGAAGAGATCTCCGAAGCATATACGAATTTGGCAATTTTCCTCTGTATTCTTTCCACAGTTGTCTGTCTCTCGTATCCTGGTTGTAAAACAAGTTGACATCGATGGACACAGAGGTTAGGTGGAATTAATCCAAGAGTCTCTCTTTGTTTTTGTCGAGTTTTGAATGCAAAAGATATTAACCAATTGAAATTCATCAACAATTATGCAAGTGTATGGTGAGATCATGCATGAGGTCAAAATTTCACAAGTGGTATAAGTAAAGTAAGTCGTCGGGGTGGCCTAATGTCAGTATCATCCAATCAGCGAGGGAGTCTAGCGCCACACCTACCATCAGCTCCTTACTTATCGCACAGATCCCTGTGGGCTACTCATATGCTGAGTTGGTAAGGACGCGGATCGAACTAGGAACCTTATGGTTTCTAGCCGAACGCTCTAAACCGACTGAGCTAACCCGGCCCTTTTATGGTGGATCAGCTGGTATGACATAAGGATAACAAAAATTACTACGGAAAATGAATCTGATTTACAGTGAAGAGATTCTGAAGCATATCGATTTTGGCAATTTTCCTCTGTATTCTTTCCAAGTGTCTGTCTCTCGTATCCTGGTTGTAAAACAAGTTTGACATCGATAGGACAAGAGGTTAGGTGGAATTATCCAAGAGTCTCTCTTTGTTTTTGTTGAGTTTTAAAATGCAAAAGGATTTAGATGAAAATTGAATCATCAAACAATTAATGCAAGTGTATGGTGGAGTGAAATGGATGTCAGAAACAGTCCACAAACAGTGTATGTAGTTTGCAATGATTGCAGGTTCAAAAGCTTCTTCAACAACATGGTGGCAGCTGGTATGACATAGGGAGAAACAAAATTTGCATGGAACCGATCCTGAGTTTACAAGTGAAGAAATCTCCAAAGAATATTGACTTTACCAATTTTCCTCTGTATTCTTTCAAAGCGTCTTGTCTCTTGTATTCTGGGTTGAAATAAGTTTGATATTGGCAGGACAAGAGGTTAGGTGGAATTATTCAAGAGTCTCTTTTTTTTTTTTTTTGTCGAGTTTTGAACACAAAAGACATTAAGCCAAATGAAATTTAACAAAAATTAACTGAAGTGTATAGTGAGTTGTGCATGGATGTCAAAAACGGCCGGAAAGCAGTGTATGTAGTCTGCAATGATGAAAAGGTTCAAAGCTTCCTTAACAATATGGCAGCAAGCTGGTATGACATAGGGATAAACAAAATTGCTACGGAACTGAATTCTGAAGCACAAGCATTAACTGAATTGAGTTTCATCAACATTAATGGCAAGTGTACTGGTGAGTTGTGCATGGATGTCAAAAATTTCCACAAGTGGTGTAGGTAGTTTGCAATTATGAAAAGGTTCAATACTTCCTTAATGACATGGTGGCCAGCTAGTATGACATAGCGATACAAAAATTGCTTGCGGAAACTGAATTCTGATTTTACATTGAAGAGATCTGAATGCATATCAAATTTGGCAATTTTTCTCTGAATTTCTTTCCCAAGTGTCTGTCTCTCGTATCCTGGTTGTAAAACAAGTTTGATGTAAGGGGTTAAGTAGAATTAATTTTTTAATATTGACTTTGCTAATTTTACTCTGTATTCTTTCAAGCGTCTGTCTCTTGATTCTGGTCGTAAAACAGTTTGTTTAGCAGGACAAAAAGGTTTAGATGAAATTATCCGTGAGTCTTTCTTTTGTTTTCTGTTTGTATTTGGAAGTCAAAAGATAATTAAACGATGAAGATTCAACAAAAATTAATGAAGTGGTATGGTGAGTCGTGCTGGATGTCAGAAATGACAGCAAGCGTGTAGATAGTTTGCAATGATGAAAGTTCAATACTTCCCTTAAATCACATGGTGGCCAGCTGGTTATGACTAATAGGGATACAAAAAATTGTTATGGAACTGAATTCTGACTTTGCAGTGATGAAATCTCCAAGAGCATATCAACTTTGGCAATTTTCCTCTGTATTCTTTCCAAGCGTCTGTCTCTCGCTATTCTGGTTGGAAAATAAGTTTGGTATTGGCAGGACAAGAGGTTAGATGGAATTATTCAAGAGTCTCTCTTTGTTTTTGTGCAAGTGTGAATTCAGGACCCGTGATGATTATCAACTCAAATTGGACAATGTGCTAATATTGGCCAAACAATTTGGTTACAAGAAAAGATGAAAATTCTAGGGCGGACCTGACCATCTGGACCCCCCCCCATCTAAATTTAAAAAAAAAATTTTTTTTTTTTCCTTCAATGGATTATTATCGATTACAGTACACGATATGGGGGATCGATTTACTATAAACTTATAATGAGGAAATGAGCACCCATGAAACTCAAAAAATAAAGAACTTTAAGAATTTTTTTTTACAATCTGATAGATTGGTGTGTTATCGATATTAAATCCATTGAGAGAAAAAAAAATTTTAGATGGGGGGGGGGTCCAGATTCTGAGGTCTTTTCTAGGTATTTTACTCCCTCATGACTGATGTGACAAGGTCAATTTTTAAGTGGAGTACGCTGGTTTGACGTCAAGTTTTCTTTCTTCTAAAATGGTTGCCTAACAAGGCTAAGGAACTTCCCTACTATTCAAGAGAAAGTATTAATTACTAACCCCTTCCCCATGACTAGATGTAACAAGTCAATTTTTAAGTGGAGTACCGCTGGTTTGTATTTAGAGTTTTCCTTCTCATATCAAATTTAAGAACCTATTCTTCCCTACTATTAACAAAGGAGTATGTATTTATTCAATCCCTCTCCTATGAGTAGGATGTGACACCAAGGTCAATTTTTAAGTGGGGCTTTGAATCAGAGATTTCCTTCTCTAAATTGTTACCATACAAACTAAAGAACACAGTCTTCCCTACTATTAACAAAAAGTAGATATGTATTTATTCAACCCTCCCCCATGAATAGATGTGACACAAGGTCAATTTTTAAGTGAGGCTTGAATTCAGAGATTTCTTCTCACAAAATTGGGTACCATACCAAGACTAAAGAACACAGTCTTCCCTACTATTAACAAAAGGTAGTATGTATTATTCAACCCTCCCCATGAATAGGATGTGACACAAGGTCAATTTTAATGTTGCGGCTTGAATTCAGAATTTCTTCTCCTAGATTGGTTGTCATACCAAGACTAAAAGAACCCATTTCTTCCCTACTATTAACAAGAGGAAGTGTCTTTATTCAACCCCTCCCCCATGAATAGGATGGTGACACAAGGTCAATTTGTTTAAGCAGGTTTGATTCAGAGATTTCCTTCTCCTAGATTGGTTGTGCATACCAAGACTAAAGAACACCATTCTTCCCTAACTATTAACAAGAGGAAGTGTCTTTATTCAACCCTCCCCATGAATAGCATGTGACACAAGGTCAATTTTTAAGTGGGCTTGAAATTCAGAGATTTCCTCTCCAAATTGGTTTCCATACCAAGACTAAAGAACAACATCTTCCCTACTATTAACAAAAAGGTAGTATGTTTTATTCAACCCCTCCCCATGAAATAGGTGACACAATGTCAATTTTTAAGAGGGTTTTGAATTCAAGAGATTTCTCTCTGTTGCTACACAATCTTTATTAGTGTATTTCATAGAAATAAAATCTTTCAAAGTGCATTTTCTAAAAATATATCCCGCCCTGTCGGCTGGGGCGTTAGAATGCACCGACTGCACCTCTGCAAGGGGTAGGACTCCCCCAATGGAGCCACCTGTTGGCCGTGGTGGCGACCCGTGATGCTTAAGGATAGAGCCCAGGTGGATGAGCAGTCATGACATGCAATACCCACTTAGGCCCTATCTTGGGCTAGACGGGCGGTCAGAGAGAACTCCTCCGATCAATCAGCTGGTCCACGTCAAGCCCTAGCACCTATATGATTGCCACACCCTATTGCCCTTATGGCAACCTCCACCCTTTTTATCATATGGATGCTAGAGGCGGTGGCTGCAGTCTACATGTCCTGGAATGACGTTAAACTCTATCTGATGGTGAGGTTCCAGTTTTGGAAGTTTGGGGAATGTGGAGCACCCCTTCATCACCATTGCTCCCTGGTCCACTCTGACCCGGAGTGGTAGTACCTATTTAGGGTCCCATCTATGGGTTAATAGAAAAATGTATTTATAACAAAATTGTATTATCCATTAAGAATTGATTTATTTCAAAACTTTATCGCATTAATTGACCCACTGAGGTTGATATCCGTAAAACAAAAACAAAACAAACAAACTTAAAATGTATCAATGCTAATAATTGGACCTGGTGAATAACTAAACTAACCACCGTCAAAGACTCCATTAAAAAAAAATGTGTTTTATCTTTTTATTTGAGCAAATCGTATGTCCAGTGCATCGTCAGAGCTAAATCCGTGCAAAGACAGCTTCCTTGTTTGTCGTTCTCGTCTTCTAAAACATTTCCTGGATAGAAATTCGATCCTCTTGTCACGAATGTCAACAAAATTGATTGACTCAAAAGAAAAAAAAAAAAAAAATGATTAAATGAATAAAATCAAAATCTTATTATTATAATTGGAATTCGGTGTCTGTCTGTCTGTAACGAAACTATGTCACTGCCGACGTCACAAACCCTCAGGAATTACAAAAGTTTATCATGAGTATTTAATTTATAGTCCAAATCATTAATACATAGAATAATAAATATTATTTATTAATGATGTCTCTATGAAAATCTGAGTTAGATTTGCCTCAAAACAGCCCATGTTATTAGTGCGTTTAAAGTCCTGCAATGTGTCTTTATATATCACTGAAAAATAAAGGTTTTACATAATATACGGTATGGTTATTTTGCATACTGGTTTTAACAAAACCAGGTTTAATAAATAATTACTTGGTGTTATTGATCACTTATATTATTGTTTATTCTTTAACATATTAAAAGGGACAATAGAGATCCCATGAATCTAGCCTCAAAACAACCATGTTATTAGTGTGTTTAAAATCTTACAATGTGTCTTATATATCACTAAGAAATAAAGGTTTACATAATATATGGTGTGTTTAATTTGCATACTGGTTTAACAAACCGGGTTTAATAAATATTACTTGGTGTTAATAATCTCTAATATTATTGTTTTATTCTCCAATGTATTAAAATCAATCCTATGAATGATTTTATATTGAAACCCATTAAAATTTGATTAAAATAAGTGTAATCTTTTTTATATGTTGTTCTATTTAATTCAATTTCATTAGTTCTCTAATTTAGTTATATTTCATTATATTAAAACTTGAATACTTATGCTCAGCAGATTTGGTTTGGTTTGGTTTTATTTTACGGCATATCAACCTCAGTGGTCATTTAATGCCGATAAAGATTTGAAATAAATTAATTCTTAATGGATACTCAATTTTTTTTATAAATACATTTTTCTATTAAACCCATAGATGGGACCCTAACAGGTACTACCACCGGGTCAGAGTGGACTAGGGAGACAAAGCCCCCCACTTAATGAATATTGAACAACACGTGTTTATATCATGTGTAGTCATTGCTGGCCCGAAAGAAAAAAATCAGAATTGCCAGGTTGCTGGCTAAAGGGAAAATAACCCATTGGACTTGTGTCCACCAGAATTACAGCCCAACAAGTCTAAATTTGAAATTATTTTTTTTTTTTGTTTCTTTCAGATTGTTGGTCCGTTTATCCATTTGGTCTGATTTTTTATCGTGACACTTCTCACGTGGATTTTAGTCAAACAATGGTACATTTTGGAACGTTTTGGTAAGTATATATTTTGGTGACTGAAAATTATTTTGTTATTTATTTGTTATGCTTCTTTAGGCATTTGTTTCAGGTCGTTTCAATGCATTACTGGTACCATGTAACCCAGTACTACCTGTTTCATAGTTAGATCATAGGTCAATGTGCTACTGGTTACCATGTAACCCAGTATTACCATGTTCCTCTCAATGTGCTACTGCTACCATGTAACCCAGTATTACCTGTCGCTCAATGTGCTACAGGTACCATTGTAACCAGTAATTACCTGTCGCTCAATGTGCTACTGCTAACCCATGTAACCCAGTATTACTGTCGCTCAATGTGCTACAGGTACCATTAACCCAGTATTACCTGTCACTCAATGTGCTACAGGTAATGTAACCCAGTATTACCTGTCTCTCAATGTGTCGGTACCATGTAACCCAGCTATTATCTGTCGCTCATGTGCTACAGGTACCATGTAACCCAGTATTTACCTGTCACTCAATGTGCTACTGGTATCATGTAACCAGTATTACCTGTCGCTCAATGTGCAACTGTACCATGTAACCCAGTATTACCTGTCGCTCAGTGTGTCACTGGTACCATGTAACCCAGTACTACCAGTTTCATAGTCAGAACATCGGAGACTAAACTGGTACCCACAGATTTTGTCTGGTTAGGAGGATGGTTAGACACTTCTTTAGGCATTTGTATCAGGTTGTTCAATGTGCTACTGGTACCATGTAACTGGTACTACTTCTTGCTGAATGTGCTACTGGTACATGTAACACAGTAGTACCTGCCACTCAAATGTGCTACTAGTACCATGTTGTTTTGTACCCGCCACCTTGAGCTTCGGTTCATGGGTGGTCCCACATTAATAGGGTCTTGTGCTAACCATACATGTGGGTGTGTGGTAAATACATGTGTTGTCAAAAAATATTGTATTTTTTTGACACACCTTGTATTCTGAAAAAAATTAACGTTCCATTCATTGTTCATTTTATATTTGGTAAAATACAGCTTTAAACTCGGCAATTTTATGACACACCTTGTATTCTGAAAAAAAATTAATGTTTCATTCATTGTTTATTTCTAACTTGGTAAATACAGCTTTTAAACTTGGAACTTTTTTTGACACACCTTGTATTCTGAAAAAAATTACGTTTCATTCATTGTTTATTTCTAACTTGGTAAATACAGCTTTAAACTTGGTACTTTTTTGACACACCTTGTATTCTGAAAAAAAATTAACGTTTCATTCATTGTTTTATTCTCACATGGTAAATACAGCTTCAAACTCGGGACTTTTTTGAACACACCTTGTATTCTGAAAAAATTAATTTTTTATGACACACCTTGTATTATTCATATTATTAGTTTTTAAGCATTGTGGTCTCTTTGTTTATGTTTTTGTTTTTTATAAAAAAGATTCCTGATTCTAATGGTTGTGAGAAAAGCTGATCATTTCTAAAATTGAAACACTTAATTAAATCCGAAATTATCATGAAAATTGATTACTTCCTGTGTGGCGTATTTCTTTTAGTTTTAAATAGAAGTCGTACTTAAGGCGGAAAAATTCTTCTAATAATTTGAGGTCACTTTCAATATTCTCTTCAGAATGAACTGTGTGATAATACAATAAGGAAGTATATAACATAAAAGACCTCATATATATAATATATATATAATAAGATAATCTAATGAGTCGGACGAACCTACTATTAGTTTCGCATAAAGCTCTTCAGGGCTAAAAATCCGACTAAAGAAGAAAGGAGCAAGACAAATAAATAATTACTTACCACAGTAAGTGGTTAAGTAATATTTATCTTGTCTTGCTCCTTTTCCTTCTTTAGTCGGATTTTTAGCCCTGAAAGAGCTTTTATGCGAAACTAATAGAGGTTCGTCCGACTCATTAGATTATCTTTATTACTTGGCTCTACTTAGGTAATCGAGCATTTTACATATTAGCTTTCTCCTAGCGGTTATATGAAATATATATATATCTTATATACATATATATGTACATTAAATTGTTTTTTCTTTTTTTGGCCAAATACGTGTACCAAATAGATTATTTTTTGTTGGTACAAATTCTTTGGTCCTTTCTTTTTTTCAAAAATTTTTTCTTCCATGTTGATGTTTGGTAGTATAATTTTTTACAATCAAACTTTCTGCTGGGTTTTTTCTTGCAAGGATCTACCAACAAACGCTTGGTATATTATATTAATACTATATATATATATATATATATATATATATATGGTTAAGATCGTGGAAAATGGACTCGTCGGTTCAAGTTCAATTCCTAGACGAAGCTGTTGGCATTTCACATAGTGCTAATACCCTTGGGAAAGGTATGAATCCATATATTCTCCCTCCAGCTATGGGTTAAATAGTAGGGCAGACTGGGCTCTACAGCCTTGGGTAGGTAACCAGTCTAGGAGAGGGATAACTCTGAATTCAAAATTCCTGAGGTTCGTGTCGTTGATTGGGTTTGTGGCAACCCTCGATGCACCAATTCTTTCCTATCGACTGTGCCAAAAAAGTGTGGATGGTCCATCACAAGCCTTACCCACTATAAACAAATCACTGTGTGGGTGTTCATTGTGTGTGTGAACCCTCATGCGTCGAAAATCGACGAGAGAATCCATTATATATATATATATATATATATATAGTAATGGTACAGGCCCAATTAGGAATGTATGTTACGTTACACCCCCAATAAGAAGGATATTGCAACATTAGCAAATTTCCAAAGTATATAACGTTGCGGTACCAATTAAAAGAAGTAGGTTGTAATAATCATACTTATTTTATATAGACCTTTTCTATTTGATATCTTCTGCTCAGGCCAGTTGGCCAGAGATTTAGAATACACTGACTGCACCTCTGCAGAGGGGTAAGACCCCTGTCCTCAGTAGGCCACACTGTTGGCAGTGTGTGGTGACCTGTGAGGCCCCATGTCATGGACTGGAATCCTGGTGGCTGAGCAGTCCATGACATGGGGGCTCTCTGACTGCCCGTTTAGCTTAAATAAGGACCAAAGTGGAGTGTTTGCAGGTCATGGGACAGCTCAGCCACCAGGTTCCATCCTTAAGCTTATGAAGGTTTGTCATAAGGGTAATAGAGTCGGGGACTATCATATAGGTGCTAGGGCTTGATGTGACAAGTTGATTGATTGGAGGAGGACCTCTACGACCACCCATCTAGCCTAAGTAAGGACCAAAGTGGAGTGTTGCAGGTCATGGACTACTCAGGCTAGCAGGGTTCCAACTTTAAGCAATTATGGGTTGGCACACACTGCAAACAGGTGGTCCTATTGGGGACGGGGGTCTTACCCCACTGCAGAGGTGCAGTTGGTGTATTCCATCCTTAAGCATCACAGGTTGCCACACACGGCCAACAGGTGGTCCTATGGGGACGGGGTCTTACCCTCTCGCAGAGGTGCAGTTGGTGTATTCCCATCCTTAAGCATCACAGGTGCCACACACGGCCAACAGGTGGTCCTATTGGGGACGGGGTCTACCCCTCTGCAGAGGTGCAGTTGGTGTATTCCCATCCTTAAGCATCACAGGTTGCCACACACGGCCAACAGGTGCCCATTGGGAGAGTCTATACCCCTCATGGAGAGGTGCAGTCAGTGTATTCTAACACCCAGCCAACAGGGCGGTTGTGTATTTTGTGGCATTTTAAAATACATTGTAGTTTTAAAGAATAAAAGAAAAAATAGAATCTTGATTCTTCTGTCTGTAGAGTTTGGTATCTTACCATTTTCTAAAATTGGAAGCACTATTAAACTATTAACTAAAGTTAATTTTAGATTTTAACTAAGTGCTTCAATTTTAGAAAATGGTAAGATACCAACTCTACGAGAGCAGAGAATCAAGATTCTATTTTTTCTTTTTATTCTTTAAAAACTACAATGTATTTTAAATGCCCACACACACACCACTACACAACCGCCCTGTTGGCGTGGGTGTTAGAATACCCTGACTTGATCTCTCCATGAGGGGTAAGAACTCTCCCAATTGGGCCACCTGTTGGCCGTGTGTGGCAAACCTGTGATGCTTAAGGATGGACATACACCAACTGCACCTCTGGCAAGAGGGGTAAACCCCGTCCCCAATAGGACCACCTGTTTGGCCGTGTGTGTGGCACCTTGATGCTTAAGGATGGAATACACCAACTGCACCTTGCAAGAGGGGTAAGACCCCCGTCCCCAATAGACACCTGTTGGCCGTGTTGGCATACCTGTGATGCTTAAGATGGAATACACCAACTGCACTCTGCATGTGGTAAGACCCCCGTCCCATAGACGCACCTGTTGGCAGTGTGTGCAACCCATAATGCTTAAGATTGGAAACCCTGCTAGCTGGTAGTCATGACCTGCACACTCCACATTTGGTCGCTACTTAGGCTAGATGGGTTGGTCGTAGAGGTCCTCTCCAATCAATCAAAACTTGTCACATCAGCCTAGCACCTATATGATCAGTCCGATCTATTACCGCTTATACAAACTTCAATAATGCTTAAGGATGGACCCTGGTGGCTGAGCTGTCCATGACCTGGGGTTCAACACTCCACTTTGGTCCCCCCCCCCCTTATTTAAGCTAAACGGGCAGTCAGAGAGGCCCCCGTCATGGACTGCTCAGCCCACGCAGGATTCCCAGTCCATGAACATGGGGGCCTCACAGGTCACCACACACTGCACAGGTGCCCTACTGAGGACAGGGGTTTANTTTCAATTTTTTCATCATCATCATGTCGCGCATGCAGCAAGAGTATCCATGACAATCTCTCGCCAACCTTCCCTATCATTCATTGCACCTGGGAGTCCTCTGCGGAGCAACCAGCATCTTCGCATAGCTGGTCCAATGTAGATATCATTTAAATTCAAATATCATGTATAACTTACTAAATCTTCATAGACTTGACTTCTGTAGGTAGTTTCAAAATTTCATGTTTGTTAGCATTTCACTTATTACTTACGCAATCCTGAAATTTCACTTGTAACGACTGCTTAAAACAACACAGGTTCCGATCTTTCCTCAACAACAACCCCTCTGCAGAGGTGCAGTCAGTGTATTCTAAATCTCTGGCCAACTGGCCTGAGCAGAAGATATCAAAATAGAAAAGGTCTATATAAAAATAAGTATGATTATTACAACCTACTTCTTTTAATTGGTACCGCAACGTTATATACTTTGGAAATTTGCTAATGTTGCAATATCCTTCTTAATTGGGGGTGTAACGTAACATACATTCCTAATTGGGTCTGTACCATTACATATATATATATATATATATATATATATAATGGATTCTCTCGTCGATTTTCGACGCATGAGGGTTCACACACACAATGAACACCCACACAGTGATTTGTTTATAGTGGTGAAGGCTTGTGATGGACCATCCACACTTTTTGGCACAGTCGATAGGAAAGAATTGGTGCATCGAGGGTTGCCACAAACCCAATCAACGACCGACCTCAGGAATTTTGAATTCAGAGTTATCCCTCTCCTAGACTGGTTACCTACCCAAGGCTGTAGAGCCCAGTCTGCCCTACTATTTAACCCATAGCTGGAGGGAGAATATATGGATTCATACCTTTCCCAAGGGTATTAGCACTATGTGAAATGCCAACAGCTTCGTCTAGGAATTGAACTTGAACCGACGAGTCCATTTTCCACGACTCTAACCATATATATATATATATATATATATATATATATATATAATATAATATACCAAGCGTGTTGGTAGATCCTTGCGGAGAGAAAAAACCCAGCAGAAAGTTTGATTGTAAAAATATACTACCAAACATCAACCAGGAAGAAAAAAATTTTTGAAAAAAAGAAAGGACCAAGATATTTGTACCAACAAAAAATAATCTATTGGTACAGTATTTGGCCAAAAGAAAAAACAATTTATATGTATATATATGTATATAAGATATATATATATTCATATAACCGCTAGGAGAAGCTAATATGTAAAAAGTGCTCGATACCTAAGTAGAGCCAAGTAATAAAGATAATCTAATGAGTCGGACGAACCTACTATTAGTTTCGCATAAAGCTCTTCAGGGCTAAAATCCGACTAAAGAAGAAAAGGAGCAAGACAAATAAATATTACTAACCACATTACTGTGGTTAGTAATATTTATTTGTCTTGCTCCTTTTCTTCTTTAGTCGGATTTTAGCCCTGAAGAGCTTTATGCGAAACTAATAGTAGGTTCGTCCGACTCATTAGATTATCTTTATTATATATATATATATATATGAGGTCTTTATGTATACTTCCTTATTGGTATATTCACACAGTTCATTCTGAAGAGAATATTGAAAGTGACCTCAATTTATTAGAAGAATTTTTCCGCCTTAAGTACGACTTCTATTTAAAACTAAAAGAAATACGCCACACAGGAAGTAATCAATTTTCATGATAATTTCGGATTTTAATTAAGTGTTTTCAATTTTAGAAATGATCAGCTTTTCTCACAACCATTAGAATCAGGAATCTTTTTTATAAAAAACAAAAACATAAACAAAGAGACCACAATGCCTTAAAAACTAATAATATGAATAATACAAGGTGTGTCATAAAAAATTAATTTTTTTCAGAATACAAGGTGTGTCAAAAAAGTGCCGAGTTTGAAGCTGTATTTACCATGTGAGAAATAAACAATGAATGAAACGTTAATTTTTTTTCAGAATACAAGGTGTGTCAAAAAAGTACCAAGTTTAAAGCTGTATTTACCAAGTTAGAAATAAACAATGAATGAAACGTTAATTTTTTTCAGAATACAAGGTGTGTCAAAAAAGTTCCAAGTTTAAAGCTGTATTTACCAAGTTAGAAATAAACAATGAATGAAACATTAATTTTTTTTTCAGAATACAAGGTGTGTCATAAAATTGCCGAGTTTAAAGCTGTATTTACCAAAAATAAATGAACAATGAATGGAACGTTAATTTTTTTCAGAATACAAGGTGTGTCAAAAAATACAATAATTTTTTGACACACATTGTATTTACCACACACCCCACATGTATGGGTTAGGCACAAGACCCTATTAATGTGGGACCACCCATGAACCGAAGCTCAAGGGTGGCGGGTACAAAAACAACATGGTACTAGTAGCACATTGAGTGGCAGGTACTACTGTGTTACATGGTACCAGTAGCACATTCAGCAAGAAGTAGTACCAGGTTACATGGTACCAGTAGCACATTGAACAACCTGATACAAATGCCTAAAGAAGTGTCTAACCATCCTCCTAACCAGACAAAATCTGTGGGGATACCAGTTTAGTCTCCGATGTTCTGACTATGAAACTGGTAGTACTGGGTTACATGGTACCAGTGACACACTGAGCGACAGGTAATACTGGGTTACATGGTACCAGTTGCACATTGAGCGACAGGTAATACTGGGTTACATGATACCAGTAGCACATTGAGTGACAGGTAATACTGGGTTACATGGTACCTGTAGCACATTGAGCGACAGTAATACTGGGTTACATGGTACCTGTAGCACATTGAGGACAGGTAATACTGGTTACATGTACACATTGGGTATAGCACATTGAGCGACAGGTAATACTGGGTTACATGGTACCTGTAGCACATTGAGCGACAGGTAATACTGGGTTACATGGTAGCAGTAGCACATTGAGAGACAGGTAATACTGGGTTACATGGTACCAGTAGCACATTGAGCTATGATCTAACTATGAAACAGGTAGTACTGGGTTACATGGTACCAGTAATGCATTGAACGACCTGAAACAAATGCCTAAAGAAGCATAACAAATAAATAACAAAATAATTTTCAGTCAACCAAAATATATACTTACCAAAACGTTCCAAAATGTACCATTGTTTGACTAAAATCCACGTGAGAAGTGTCACGATAAAAATCAGACCAAAATGGATAAACGGACCAACAATCTGAAAGAAACAAAAAAAAAAAAAATAATTTCAAATTTTTAGACTTGTTGGGTCTGTAATTCTGGTGGACACAAGTCCAATGGGGTTATTTTCCCTTTAGCCAGCAACCTGGCAATTCTGAATTTTTTTCTTTCGGGCCAGCAATGACTACACATGATATAAACACGTGTTGTCAATATTCATTAAGTGGGGGGCTTTGTCTCCCTAGTCCACTCTGACCCGGAGTGGTAGTACCTGTTAGGGTCCCATCTATGGGTTAAATAGAAAAATGTATTTATAAAAAAAATTGAGTATCCATTAAGAATTAATTTATTTCAAATCTTTATCGGCATTAAATGACCCACTGAGGTTGATATGCCGTAAAATAAAACCAAACCAAACCAAATCTGCTGAGCATAAGTATTCAAGTTTTAATATAATGAAATATACTAAATTAGAAAGACTAATGAAATGAAATTAAATAAGAACACATATAAAAAGATTACACTTATTTTAATCAAATTTTAATGGGTTTCAATATAAAATCATTCATAGGATTGATTTTAATACATTGGAGAATAAAACAATAATATTAGAGATTATTAACACCAAGTAATTATTTATTAAACCCGGTTTTGTTAAAACCAGTATGCAAATTAAACACACCATATATTATGTAAACCTTTATTTCTTAGTGATATATAAGACACATTGTAAGATTTTAAACACACTAATAACATGGGTTGTTTTGAGGCTAGATTCATGGGATCTCTATTTGTCCCTTTTAATATGTTAAAGAATAAAACAATAATATAAGTGATCAATAACACCAAGTAATTATTTATTAAACCTGGTTTTGTTAAAACCAGTATGCAAAATAACCATACCGTATATTATGTAAAACCTTTATTTTTCAGTGATATATAAAGACACATTGCAGGATTTTAAACGCACTAATAACATGGGCTGTTTTGAGGCAAATCTAACTCAGATTTTCATAGAGACATCATTAATAAATAATATTTATTATTCTATGTATTAATGATTTGGACTATAAATTAAATACTCATTGATAAACTTTTGTAATTCCTGAGGGTATTGTGACGTCGGCAGTGACATAGTTTCGGTTACAGACAGACAGACACCGAATCTCCATTATAATAATAAGATTTTGATTTTATTCATTTAATCATTTTTTTTGTTTTTTTTGTTCTTTTGAGTCAATCAATTTTGTTGACATTCGTGACAAGAGGATCGAATTTCTATCCAGGAAATGTTTTTAGAAAGACGAGAACGACAAACAAGGAAGCTGTCTTTGCACGGATTTAGCTCTGACGATGCACTGGACATACGATTTGCTCAAATAAAAAGATAAAAACATTTTTTTTTAATGGAGTCTTTTGACGGTGGTTAGTTTAGTTATTCACCAAGGTCCAATATTAGCATTGATACATTTTAGAGTTTGTTTGTTTTGTTTTGTTTTACGGCATATCAACCTCAGTGGGTCATTTAATGCCGATAAAGTTTTGAAATAAATCAATTCTTAATGGATAATACAATTTTGTTTATAAATACATTTTTCTATTTAACCCATAGATGGGACCCTAATAGGTACTACCACTCCGGGTCAGAGTGGACCAGGGAGCAATGGTGATGAAGGGGTGCTCCACATTCCCCAAACTTCCAAAACTGGAACCTCACCATCAGATAGAGTTTAACGTCATTCCCAGGACATGTAGACCTGCAGCCACCGCCTTCTAGCATCCATATGATAAAAAGGGGTTGGAGGTTGCCATAAGGGCAATAGGGTTGGGGCAATCATATAGGTGCTAGGGCTTGACGTGACCAGCTGATTGATCGGAGGAGGTCTCTCTGACCGCCCGTCTAGCCCAAGATAGGGCCTAAGTGGAGTATTGCATGTCATGAACTGCTCATCCACCTGGGCTCTATCCTTAAGCATCACGGGTCGCCACCCACGGCCAACAGGTGGCTCCATTGGGGGAGTCCTACCCCTCTGCAGAGGTGCAGTCGGTGCATTCTAACGCCCCAGCCGACAGGGCGGGATATATTTTAGAAAATGCACTTTGAAAGATTTTATTTCTATGGAAATACACTAATTAAAGATTGTGTAGCAACAGAGAGAAATCTCTGAATTCAAACCCTGCTTAAAAATTGACATTGTGTCACATCCTATTCATGGGGGAGGGGTTGAATAAATACATACTACCTTTTGTTAATAGTAGGGAAGACTGTGTTCTTTAGTCTTGGTATGGTAACCAATTTTGGAGAAGGAAATCTCTGAATTCAAGCCCCACTTAAAAATTGACCTTGTGTCACATGCTATTCATGGGGGAGGGGTTGAATAAAGACACTTCCTCTTGTTAATAGTAGGGAAGAATGGGTTCTTTAGTCTTGGTATGACAACCAATCTAGGAGAAGGAAATCTCTGAATTCAAACCCTGCTTAAAAATTGACCTTGTGTCACATCCTATTCATGGGGGAGGGGTTGAATAAAGACACTTCCTCTTGTTAATAGTAGGGAAGAATGGGTTCTTTAGTCTTGGTATGACAACCAATCTAGGAGAAGGAAATCTCTGAATTCAAGCCGCACTTAAAAATTGACCTTGTGTCACATCCTATTCATGGGGGAGGGGTTGAATAAATACATACTACCTTTTGTTAATAGTAGGGAAGACTGTGTTCTTTAGTCTTGGTATGGTAACCAATTTTGGAGAAGGAAATCTCTGAATTCAAGCCTCACTTAAAAATTGACCTTGTGTCACATCCTATTCATGGGGGAGGGGTTGAATAAATACATACTACCTTTTGTTAATAGTAGGGAAGACTGTGTTCTTTAGTCTTGGTATGGTAACCAATTTTGGAGAAGGAAATCTCTGAATTCAAGCCCCACTTAAAAATTGACCTTGTGTCACATCCTACTCATAGGAGAGGGATTGAATAAATACATACTACCTTTTGTTAATAGTAGGGAAGAATAGGTTCTTAAATCTTGATATGAGAAGGAAAACTCTAAATACAAACCAGCTGTACTCCACTTAAAAATTGACCTTGTGTCACATCCTAGTCATGGGGAAGGGGTTAGGTAATTACATACTTTCTCTTGTTAATAGTAGGGAAGTTCCTTAGCCTTGGTTAGGCAACCATTTTAGAAGAAAGAAAACTTTGACGTCAAACCAGCTGTACTCCACTTAAAAATTGACCTTGTGTCACATCCTAGTCATGAGGGAGTAAATACCTAGAAAGACCTCAAGATCTGGACCCCCCCCCCCATCTAAATTTTTTTTTTTTTCCTTCAATGGATTAATATCGATAACACACCAATCTATCAGATTGTAAAAAAAAATTCTTAAAAGTTCTTTATTTTTTGAGTTTTCATGGGTGCTCATTTCCTCATATAAGTTTATAGTAAATCGATCCCCCATATCGGTGTGTAATCGATAATAATCCATTGAAGGAAAAAAAAAAAAATTTTTTTTAAATTTAGATGGGGGGGGGTCCAGATGGTCAGGTCCGCCCCTAGAAATTTTTCATCTTTTCTTGTTAACCAAATGTTTGGCCAAATTAGCACATTGTCAATTTGAGTTGATAATCATCACGGGTTCCTGAATTCACTTCAACAAAAACAAAAGAGAGACTCTTGAATAATTCCATCTAACCTCTTGTCCTGCCAATACCAAACTTATTTTCCAACCAGAATACGAGAGACAGACGCTTGGAAAGAATACAGAGGAAAATTGCCAAAGTTGATATGCTTTGGAGATTTCATCACTGCAAAGTCAGAATTCAGTTCCATAACAATTTTTTGTATCCCTATGTCATACCAGCTGGCCACCATGTTGTTAAGGAAGTATTGAACCTTGTCATCATTGCAAACTATCTACACTGCTTGCTGTCATTTCTGACATCCATGCACGACTCACCATACACTTCAGTTAATTTTTGTTGAATTTCATTCGGTTTAATATCTTTTGCATTCCAAATACAACAAAAACAAAAGAAAGACTCACGGATAATTTCATCTAACCTTTTGTCCTGCTAATACCAAACTTGTTTTACGACCAGAATACAAGAGACAGACGCTTGGAAAGAATACAGAGTAAAATTAGCAAAGTCAATATTAAAAAATTAATTCTACTTAACCCCTTACATCAAACTTGTTTTACAACCAGGATACGAGAGACAGACACTTGGAAAGAATTCAGAGAAAAATTGCCAAATTTGATATGCTTCAGAATCTCTTCAATGTAAAATCAGAATTCAGTTCCGCAGCAATTTTTGTATCGCTATGTCATACTAGCTGGCCACCATGTCATTAAGGAAGTATTGAACCTTTTCATAATTGCAAACTACCTACACCACTTGTGGAAATTTTTGACATCCATGCACAACTCACCATACACTTGCATTAATTGTTGATGAACTTCAATCAGTTTAATGCTTTGTGCTTCAGAATTCAGTTCCGTAGCAATTTTTGTATCCCTATGTCATACCAGCTTGCTGCCATATTGTTAAGGAAGCTTTGAACCTTTTCATCATTGCAGACTACATACACTGCTTTCCGGCCGTTTTTGACATCCATGCACAACTCACCATACACTTCAGTTAATTTTTGTTAAATTTCATTTGGCTTAATGTCTTTTGTGTTCAAAACTCGACAAAAAAAAAAAAAAGAGACTCTTGAATAATTCCACCTAACCTCTTGTCCTGCCAATATCAAACTTATTTTCCAACCAGAATACAAGAGACAGACGCTTGGAAAGAATACAGAGGAAAATTGGTAAAGTCAATATTCTTTGGAGATTTCTTCACTGTAAACTCAGAATTCGGTTCCATAGCAATTTTTGTCTCCCTATGTCATACCAGCTTGCCACCATGTTGTTGAAGAAGCTTTGAACCTTGCAATCATTGCAAACTACATACACTGTTTGTGGACGTTTCTGACATCCATTCATGACTCACCATACACTTGCATTAATTGTTGATGAATTTCAATTTCAATCAATCCTTTTGCATTTAAAACTCAACAAAAACAAAAGAGAGACTCTTGGATAATTCCACCTAACCTCTTGTCCTATCGATGTCAAACTTGTTTTACAACCAGGATACGAGAGACAGACACTTGGAAAGAATACAGAGGAAAATTGCCAAATTCGATATGCTTCAGAATCTCTTCAATGTAAAATCAGAATTCATTTCCGTAGTAATTTTTGTATCCTTATGTCATACCAGCTGTCCACCATAAAGGGCCGGGTTAGCTCAGTCGGTAGAGCGTTCGGCTAGAAACCATAAGGTTCCTAGTTCGATCCCGGTCCTTACCAACTCAGCATATGAGTAGCACAGGGATCTGTGCGATAAAGTAAGGAGCTGATGGTAGGTGTGGCGCTAGACTCCCTCGCTGATTGGATGATACTGACATTAGGCCACCCCGACGACTTTACTTTACTTATACCACTTGTGGAAATTTTTGACCTCCATGCATGACTCACCATACACTTGCATTAATTGTTGATGAATTTCAATTGGTTTAATATCTTTTGCATTCAAAACTCGACAAAAACAAAAGAGAGACTCTTGGATAATTCCACCTAACCTCTTGTCCTATCGATGTCAAACTTGTTTTACAACCAGGATACGAGAGACAGACACTTGGAAAGAATACAGAGGAAAATTGCCAAATTCGATATGCTTCGGAGATCTCTTCACTGCAAAGTCAGAATTCAAATAATTAGATAATGCCAGACTGTCACTTAACATTATTCTTCTTGGAATTATAAAAGAGTGAAAATTTGGTGCATACAGTCAGGGTGGGGGGGTGCGGGGGTGTTGGGGGTCTGTGAACGAGTGAAACTAGAAACGATTTGATTGGTCCGAGAAGATAAACAATTCGGTCATTTCAGAATCATTACTAAGCATCAATTCAGATATTATTACCTATACTAGTACAGAATAAAAAACGCCCTCCAGGCGATGTAAAAATAGGTTTGGTTTGGTTTGGTTTGGTTTTACGGTATAACCTCAGTGGGTCATTTAATGCCAATAAAGTTTTGAAATAAATCAATTCTTAATAGATAATACAATTTTGTTTATCAACTCATGTTTTTCTATTCAACCCATAGATGGGACCCTAACAGGTACTACCACTCCGGACAGAGTGGACCAGGGAGCAATGGTGATGAAGGGGTGCTCCACATTCCCCAAACCTCCAAAACTGGAACCTCACCATCAGATAGAGTTTAACATCATTCCCAGGACATGTAGACCCTCAGTCACTGCCTTCTAGCACTCATATGATAAAAAGGGGTTGGAGGTTGCCATAAGAGCAATAGGGTTGGGGCAATCATATAGGTGCTAGGGCGCACATGGAGGTGCTTGGTCTAATGGTTAGAGTCGTAGGAAATGGAATCGTCAATGCGAGTTCAATTCCTGGACGAAGCTGTTGGCATTTCACATGGTGCTAATACCCTTGGGAAAGGTATGAATCCAATTCTCCCTCCAGCTATGGGTAAATAGCAGGACAGACTGGACTCTTTAACCCTGGCTAGGTAACCAGTCTAGGAGAAGGAAAACTCTGAATTCAAACCTGTTAAACCCCGCTTAAGAAATTGACCTTGTGTCGCATCCTGCTTGAGGTAAATATATATATAGGTTGAAGCTGTCGCCTTTGAGTGCGCCTAATGTTAAATATATTTATTTTCTACCCTCAAAATATACCCTTAAATTTGGACAGTGTAAGGGAAACAACTCTGTTAGGGTCTGATAATCAAGTGGACCCACAGGGCCTGAATTGCATTGTGGGAATATTCAACAGGTATCCTTAGGGCAAAAGAGGGACTTCCGCCTGGCTGATGCAGCAAAAAGGTTGTGTGGATAATATCGTCCTAAAATTAGAACTTTAGTCTTTTAGTTAGTTCTCGGTACTGGTACGGCGCACAGGTATGTTTCTTTCCAATTTTCTCGTGAAGTTGCTGGCATTTGTTAAAGACTCCTTTTGTAAATTAGTAATTGTTTTATACCCCATTTTATTTCAGTATTTCACGGTGTTTGGAAGTAAATAAAATATTCTACGTTCAACATCAGTCATCTTCGTGTCATCTATACATCACCAGAAAATATTACCAGGGAACTGCTACATAGGTGCTACGGCGTCTCATAGATGGGGGGGATGAGACCGTATCTCTAACCTAGATAACATTAAGATACCCACAGAAAATAAATTGTAATTAACTTACCTGGAATGATAGCTTGACCACTGTCCATTCCGATGGCCACATAGTGTTTAAGAAAAGTGTAAAACATATACAAGTGACTAGCGTGAGTAATATCACACTAAATGTATCGGATGGATATAAATCTGGTGACCGACATAGATGTGACAGATGGATAAACCCTGGAAAGAGAGAGAAAAAAAATTGTATAAATAAATAAACTTGCATGTTGTTACTGTAAGTTAATATGATTATTAACACATTAATTGTTTAAGGTGTTAATAGTTAATAAATACAAATGGTTTTCAGTTGAGATTCATCATGGTGTCTAAAAAAAATGAGAAAATATATCCACAATTCACTTTTCTGTGTGTCGATAGATTTCAATTTGGAAGTAGAATAAATACAGGATGAAGATGAGGTGAAGATTTTGATTTCAAGGTTGTTTGGGTCAAATACAGATAATCTTTGCTTATTTTGTCTGGATCAAAATGGGACGGATTTTGGTTATGGGTCTGAGTAAAAAATGCTTATTGTGTCTGTGTTAAATAAGGATAAATTGTGCCTATCATGTCTTGTTCAAATAAGGACAATTTTGCTTATTGTGTCTGGGTCAAAATGGGACACTTTTTGCTTATTATGTCCGGGTTAAACAAGGAAAATGGGAGAATTTTGCTTATTGAGTTTGGGTAAAAAAAAAAAACATTGCTTATTGTGTCTGAGTCAAAATGGGAGAATTTTTGCTTATTGTGTCTGGGTAAAAAAAAAATCTTTGCTTATTGTGTCTGAGTCAAAATGGGGAATTTTTGCTTATTGTGTCTGGGTAAAAAAAAAATCTTTGCTTATTGTGTGAGTCTGGGAGAATTTTTGCTTATTGTGTCTGGGTAAAAAAAAATCTTTGCTTATTGTGTCTGAGTCAAAATGGGAGAATTTTTGCTTATTGTGTCTGGGTAAAAAAAAATCTTTGCTTATTGTGTCTGAGTCAAAATGGGAGAATTTTTGCTTATTGTGTCTGGGTAAAAAAAAAAAATCTTTGCTTATTGTGTCTGAGTCAAAATGGGAGAATTTTTGCTTATTGTGTCTGGGTAAAAAAAAAATCTTTGCTTATTGTGTCTGAGTCAAATGGGAGAATTTTTGCTTATTGTGTCTGGGTAAAAAAAAAATCTTTGCTTATTGTGTCTGAGTCAAAATGGGAGAATTTTTGCTTATTGTGTCTGGGTAAAAAAAAAAAACTTTGCTTATTGTGTCTGAGTCAAAATGGGAGAATTTTATCCTTCAAAAACTCTGAATTCAAACCAGCAGTATGCTACTTAAAATTTTACCTTTATATTTTCCCGGGTCTCATTCAAAATAAATATGTGTGTCCCATGATGCACTAAATCCAAAGGCTATCAGCATCACTGGATCAGTTATTGATTTTTAAGGATAGTTCATGGAATGACTCATGATAAACAGAATGTTCTGATGACGCACTGTTGAAATTATCCAGATGAGCAGGGATGCTGATAGATACGTGTCCTGCATAAAAATCTAAAATGATGCAGTAAAATTGTATCTATGCATCCCAGTGTTTTTCTTTTTTCCTCCTTCACCATTTCAAGCTAACTGAGATTAAGAACTTTCAGGGTAACCATATATTTTTTTCTCTCCTCACTTTTTTAAATTAAAAAAAAAAAATTTTAATTCATTTTTGATGCCTTTTGAATGAATATTAAAATGATATAACCAGAGATTCTGATAGGTAAGCGTCCTGCGTCTCTGATGCACAAAAATCTAAAAGGACACAGTAAAATCATATCCATGCATCCCAGTATTTTTCTTTTTTCTTCCCTCACCATTTCAAGCTAACTGTAAATACATTTCAATATTTTCTTAGAAATGAATTACACAGGATATGTTACAAGGTAGGAGTTAGACAGCTTTTTAGTTATTTCCCCAGATCATAAATAAAAACCCTACAATCTATTAAGAAACTTTAGTTGGGACACATCAAATTTTCTAAGGACTCATTCAAAGCAAATATTTGCATCCCAGGATGCACTAAATCAGAAAGCTATCAGCATCACTGGGTCAGTTATTGATTTTTAAGGATAGTTCATGGAATGACTCATGATAAACAGACTGTTCTGGTGATGCACTGTTGAAATTACCCAGATGAGCCATTGATTTTTAAGGATTGTTCATAAAATGACTCATGATAAACAGACTGTTCTGATGACGCACCGTTGAAATTACCCAGATGAGCAGAGATGCTGATAGATACGCGTCCTGCACAAAATATCTAAAAGGACCCAGTAAAATCATATCCATGCATCCCAATGTTTTTCTTTTTTCCTCCCTCACTATTTCAAGCTAACTGTAAATACATTTCAATAGTTTCTTCGAAACGAATTACACGACAAGTTACAAGGTAGGAGCTAGACGGCTTTAGTTATTTCTCCATATCATGAATAAAAACCCTACAATCTATTAAGAAACTTTAGTTGGGACACATCAAATTTTCTGGGGGACTCATTCAAAGCAAATATGTGTGTCCCATGTTTCACATCTCTTCACTGTGTCTAGACATGGAATGACTCATGATAAACAGAATGTTCTGATGACGCACCGTTGAAATTACCCGGATGAGCCATTGATTTTTAAGGATTGTTCATAATGACTGATGCACAGACAAGTCTTATCTAATTATGCAATTTTTTTTTTTTTTTCTTGTTTTTTTTTTTTTGCTTCCCATCTTTCATTTTTTTTTTTTAAGAAACTTTTTTTTTCTTTTTTTTTCCGATATTGGATTCTTTGCATCGTGTCATGTCCAAGCACCTGTTTCCATGTCTACATTTATTTGTCTCAGCAAATATAATCTCGGCTGGAAGTAAGTTGATCCGCGAGTGGGAGTCGGGCGCCTCCCAAGAAACATCCTTTAAGCATGCCAGCAGGAAATCTTCCGGGGTGTCGATACGGATTATCTTACGGATAATGCTGATTTATGATAATCTCATAGCGGACATGGGAGATGTTTTTTTTTAAATTTTTATTTTAGATTTTGGGAATCTTATTTTTTTGATTTAACAACCATCCTTATTCAGGTGAATTTCATAGTGTTATGGTTAACAAACTAGGATAGTTCCTTTCATACTTTTTTTTTTCTTATTTTTTTCATTACTTATATATAAGTATTATATATACTAGCAAATATATGTACCCTCCGGGTGCAAGTATTTAAGTTTTAATGTAATGAAATATTATATTAAATTAGAAAGGCTAATGAAACTGAATAAGAATGCAGATAAAAAGATTTGAAACAGAGGGGGATATAATCGAAAAATAGAATAACTGAAACTTACTCTTCCATCACTCTTGTCTTTCATTGCTATTTTTTCTAATTTAAGTATTTAGTTAAAAGAGGAAGTAAAGAATAAAATGACAGTTATTTTTTCTTGTTAATGGATTTCATTTAAGATTCATTGAAGAGATTTTTGCTTATATTCATTAAAATAAAGCCAAACAATTAGAAATCAATAATACTAAGCATATATTTATTAAAATTACATTTTTAATATCAATATGCAAATTAGCCTTTCCGTTCACACTGTAAACCGCTATTTTGTTGTATATTTAAATACAATTGCATGCTATTAGTATGTAGATATGGTTAACAGTATAAATAATGTTAAACAATTTTATTAATAATTGAGGTTAAAATAAGGATAAATTCATGGTGAATGTGACGTCAATTACTAAGAGAATTGTGACTTGAGTAGCGATTTAGTTTCGGTTACAGACAGAAAAACACACAATCTCCATTATAATAAGATATATATATATATATATGTATGTATTTTGCATTTTTTCTTTTATACAAGTTTCGTTAAACTGTACAGACAATTCCTGTCGGACAAGTTTTTCATTGATCCGTTCCAATTTTCCGGCCCCGACACCAGAAAGATGGCCCGAAATTGGAAACAGATCAATGAAAAACTTGTCCGACAGGAATTGTCTGTACAGTTTAACGAAATTTGTATATATATATATATATATATATATATATAAGTAAAGTTGTGGGGGCGGCCTAATGTCGGTATCAGCCAATCAGCGAGGGAGTCTATCCCCTTTTCAATAGCACTAGACCAAGGAGATTGTTTTAGCGTCTGAGGTGAAGTGCCACACCTACCATCAGCTCCTTACTTTACCACACAGATCCCTGTGCTACTCATACGCTGAGTTGGCGAGGAACCTTGTGGTTTCTAGCCGAACGCTCTATATCATATATAATAATGGACCCTCCCGTCGATTTTCGATGTATGAGGGTTCATACACACAATAAACACCCACACAGTGATTTGTTTATAGTGATGAAGGCTTGTGTTGGACCATCCACACTTTTTGGCACAGTCGATAGGAAAGAATTGGTGCATCAAGGGTTGCCACAAAATCCAATCAACGACAGACCTCAGGAATTTTGAATTCAGAGTTATCCCTCTCCTAGACTGTTTACCTACCCAAGGCTGAAGAGTCCAGTCTGCCCTACTATTTAACCCATAGCTGGAGGGAGAATATATGGATTCATACCTTTCCCAAGGGTATTAGCGCTATGTGAAATGCCAACAATATATATATATATATATATATATATATATATATATATGAAGTGGACAAACAATCTGTTTGAGATGGCGATAGCCAACAATCTTTGGGAGATTATGTGCTTAATTGAAGTCATACCTAATTTTGAAAATTAATTAATTGATAATTAATGAATTAGGCAGGCATATCTGTTCAAATGTAAGGCTAAACAAATCGAGAAAAAGTCAATCTCTGTATGTACATTTCAGCCTATTATGCCTCATCAGCAGAGCTATAGACAGGAAGACTGCTCTGTGTGTGATTCGAACCCTGACTGTCAGGCTGACAGGCGGGGATTCTAACCATTACACTAAATGTAAATATCAACGTACAATGAACGCAATTCTCTAACCTCTTGGTATAAAATAACTCTTGATGGTTTGTATTATTTAGTTTTTTCGGACTATTGTCCTCATCTTTATTCTGGCCAAAACATTATGTACATAACAATAATGATGAGGATAAAAATCTAAATAGTACAAATTATCAAGCCTCATCTCAAAAATTCAGACAAGATACACCTGAAGAAGGCAGGCGAGCACATCGGCCGAAACATTGTGTATATAACAATAAAGATGAGGACAACAGTTCAAAAAATCTAAATAATACAAATTATCAAGCCACATCTCAAAAATAGAGTCATTATTATCATTTCACAAGACTAACATCCTCATCTTTGTTGTTTTTATCACAACATTTCAGTCAATGTATTCTTTTCTGCACTATCTTTGAATATCTACTTTTACTACATCTCTTTTTACTGCTACCTTTTAAAATCTACTGTTACTACTCCTCCTATTACTACACCGTCCACCCTGAAAGATATACTGTTACTGCTCCTCTTTTAAGTAGTAATACTACTGGTTCCACACTTGAAAGTCTACTCTTACTGCGCCACTTTTTACTACAGAATCCACCCTTTAAAACCCACTCTTACTGCACCTCTTTTTACTACAGCATCCACCCTTAAAAATCTACTCTTACTGCACCTCTTTTTATTACAGCCTCCACACTTAAAAACCTACTCTTACTGCACCTCTTTTTACTACAGCCTCCACCATTAAAAATTTACTCTTACTGCTACTCTTTTTACTACAGCCTCCACCATTAAAAATCTACTCTTGCTGCACCTCTTTTTACTACAGCCTCTACCCTTAAAAACCTACTCTTACTACACCTCTTTTTATTACTGCTTCCACCATTAAAAACCCACTCTTACTGCACCTCTTTTTACTACAGCCTCCACCATTAAAAACCCACTCTTACCGTATCTCTTTTTACTACAGCCTCCACCCTTAAAAACCTACTCTTACTGCACCTCTTTTTACTACAGCCTCCACCCTTGAAAACCTACTCTTACTGCACCTCTTTTTACTACAGCCTCCACCCTTAAAAATCTACTCTTACTGCACCTCTTTTTATTACAGCCTCCATCATTAAAAATCTACTCTTACTGCGCCTCTTTTTAGAACAGCTTCCACCATTAAAAATATACTCTTACTGCACCTCTTTTTTACTACAGAATCCACCCTTAAAAACCTACTCTTACTCCACCTCTTTTTATTACTGCTTCCATCCTAAAAAAAAAACTACTCTTACTGTATCTCTTTTTACTACAGCCTCCACCCTTAAAAACCTACTCTTACTGCACCTCTTTTTATTACTGCTTCCATCCTAAAAAAAATCTACTCTTACTGCACCTCTTTTTTACCCTACCATTCACTCCATTGCATTTGTTGCAATGCTAATGAATCCATAACTAAGAATGAGCAATGCATTATGGGAAACTATATTTAAAAGCTGCCATGAGGTCGTTAAGTACATCTTTTTTTTTTTTTACTTAGTTCTCTAAGAAAAAGAAAAAAAAGTTTTGTAAAAAAGAGCATCGTGGATTTTTAAATCAATGAAGAAGAAATTATATTATTTGAATTTTTATTTTTTTCTGTTATTTTCTGTTCATTTACTACAAATCTTTTTTTTCTTTCTTTTTTTTTTTTTTCGATATTGCATCTTATATTGAAATTCTGTTTTCTCAAACTGAAAACAGCAATCCTTCACCTACCGAGAAAATAAATAAATAAAATAAAATAAAATAAAATAAAATAAAACTAAACTTGAAATTAAAAGCTTACCGAAACTAACTTTTTCTCCACATTGTAAATATTCTTTTATTTCTCCTATTTGCTTTTTCAATAAAGCAAAGTTATGCTGAAGCCTAAATAATGTTTTGAATATTTTAGTTAAACTTTTGGTTTTTAGCTTTCTGGTTCAAACAATACATTTCTTTCTTTGCAAAACTAAAAGAAAAATTGGAACTCTCTAAAAAGAAGATTAAAAAAATCATTCATTTTAAAATTTTGATATGTTACTGTTGCTCAAAAATTGAACAAGCCAATAAAGCAGAAATATTTTATATTTATTTACCAATCCCTCTGCATGAACAGTAAGAAAAATCTTAGAAGTGGACAGAAATAAGTTTTCGTTTCAAATTGTTTCATTTTTTTTACTCCATTAATAAATTTGATGATTTTAAATACTTGAAATATTAAAATGTTTAACCTTCTTTCAAATTGTTTCATTTTTTTTCATTATCATCATGTCGCGCATGCAACACGGGTATCTATGACAATCTCTCGCCAACCTTCCCTATCATTCATTGCACCTGGGAGGTCCTCTGCGGAACAACCAGCATCTTAGCATAGCTGGTCAATGTAGGTCCTTGCCGGGCACCCCACACTTGCATGTCCATGTGTTGGCTTCCACAAGAGAACGTCGCTTATGAGCTCATCCTTGCTTCTCCAGCAGTGTCCAGCATGCCTTGTCCGTCTCACTCAGATGGTTTGTGAGATATGGGGCAAGTGACCGTACAGCTGCTTCCTTGTGGGGTGCTGTTTCCACGACTTGTTCAAGACTGCACATAGCATTCTTGTGCAGCTTCCATCTAGCTTATTCTCAAGACATTTCGTTAGGGTCCAGGTGGTGCAGCCATATAGCAGCACTGATACAACCACAGCCTGGAAGAACTGTCACTTCAGCTTGTCAGGGAGATCGGACCTCCATATGACTGATAATTTGTTTGTGGCCAACCATGCCTTTGCTATTCATGTATTAACATCACTCGCTGTGGATGAGATATTCCCACCTAGGTATGTGAAGACACCAATTTTAACTTCAAAAATTATTTTCAATATTTTTTTTTTCATAAAGACTATCAAACCTTTTTGATGAATCTCGTTATTTTTAGTTATACATTCTTAATACAATATTTTTTAAATTAAATAAATACACCTTTATCAGACAGTGAATGGGAGAATTTGTTTCACATTTATAAATTTTAAAACGTCTCTAAAATAAAATAAAAATTCAAAAGTAGACAAGTTGAAATTTTAAAATCACATTCCTTAGAAAATATGCTTTTGCTATTCGTATATTAACACTGCTCTCTGTGGATGAGATATTACTACCTAGGTATGTGAATTGTTCTACTGGCTTGAGAGGCTTGCCATTGTAAAATTTCAAAATGTTTAACCCCCTTTTAAATTTATGTTTCAAAGTTTTACACATATTTTGGCATTGTTTTTATTTTTTTTTTATTCCTTTAACTACTTTATTGATTTTACTTACTTTTTACTAACATTGAATTTTTAAATCTCACCCTTTTAGGAAATATCTCTCAAAATACTGGCAAGGTCTAAGTATTTATCCATTTTTTCGTTTTCTTTCGTTTCACTGTGTTTCGCCAGGATGACAAATTCTACTAAATGACAAGTTAAAACTTAGTTAAATAAAAATCTTAGAAGTGGACAGATGTAAGTTTTCATTTCAAATGGTTTCATTTTTTTTCATCATCATCATGTCGCGCATGCAGCAAGAGTATCCATGACAATCTCTCGCCAACCTTCCCTATCATTCATTGCACCTGGGAGGTCCTCTGCGGAGCAACCAGCATCTTCGCATAGCTGGTCAATGTAGATATCATTTAAATTCAAATATCATGTTAAGCTTACTAAATCTTCATAGACTTGACTTCTGTAGGTAAGTTTCAAAATTTCATGTTTGTTAGCATTTCACTTATTACTTACGCAATCCTGAAATTTCACTTGTAACGACTGCTTAAAAAACACAGGTTCAGTTTCACAACTCTCACTAAACCTTTCTGCTAATGTTGCGTTCTTTGATAATGTTTTGAAAATAAATATGTTGGTTAAATTTGTTTTTGTGAATCTTACACCACTCATCCATGAATATAACATGGAAAGAGAAATTTTGTTTTACATCTTTTTCTCAGAGCTTTTGTTCTGGCTAGCAAGTATTGAACACAATAATAATGTGGCCCGCGCTCGTTATTTTTTCAATGATCTAGCCCACCCTAAAAAAAGTTTGGTGATCCCTGATCTAATTAATAATTAATAGATGCACACACCATTTTATTTGAGGAGGACGGAAAGTTTCCATTTCAAATTGTTTTATTTTTTTACTCCTTGAATAAATTTGATGATTCTACTTATGATACAAACCCTCTAACATTGAATTTTTAAATCTCACCCTTTTAGGAAATATCTTTCAAAATACTGGCAAGGTCAAAGTATTTATCAATCTTTTCGTTTTCTTTCATTTCACTGTGTTTCGCCGGGATGACAAAATCTACTAAATGACAAGTTAAAACTTAGTTAATTAAAACTACACCTTGGTGATATTTTGCATCTCAAAGTCCCAGAGAATTTCTTGTGTTTCATTTTGCACACCAGACATGTTCATGCTCGCTTTCTGTTTAGTAGATCTTCTTCAGGGCCTTTTGTTGATTTAAGGAAAATTAAAATTTATCACAGAATAATAAGGAGACTGTGATAGTTTTTGTTGATCAGTTTGTTTAAAAATGTTTTGAATGGAAAATTAGCGCTCTTAAAATAGTTCAAAATTTATAAACTACTACTATCAATATATATATATATATATATATATATATATATATATATATATTAGTAGTAGTAGTAGTAGTAGTAGTAGTAGTAGTAGTAGTAGTTGTAATTCTGTTTTTGAAGAAAGAAACTGAAAAATGGAAAAGATAAAGAAAGAACTTACAATTAAAATGGAAAAGTAGCCGAAGACAACGGCTGTCAGAGACAAAAATACGGTATACCAAGGAATCCATTTTATTCGGAATTTGGTTGATATATACCTGCAAATAAACAAAAGGAAAGACAATCAAATTTACGGTTGGTTTGATTTTTCTTGTTGGGGGATTCAAATGGTTTTTTAAACTTTTTTTTTTAAACTCTTAACGCCCTATACCACCTCATTCCACCCGGCCAGAAGTCACATTCATTTTCCTAATCTACCCCAAACAATAGCCTTTGTTTAAATTGTGATGGAGAACAAAGTGGCTATGCATGGCAACTGCCATGTTCAGTGAGAAAAAGAGCAATACATTGTCTTGCCTGCGGGAGTCGAACCCACGTCCTCCTGAATGCAAGAAAATGAGACTTGGGCGTTGTGAGGACGCGAGGTTCAATTCAGGTACCCGGATGTTGGGAGGCTACGTCCATAAGTAGCTGGAGGCAAAGAAGGACAGAACAAAGTGGCACACGCATCTGCAGAGACTAACCGATGTAAGACTTCAGTTAAAACTAATGGGAAAAGACAGAAAAGAAAAGTGACGAACTTAACCAGTTTGTGGCAGATTTGATTGTGGACTCCCCCTCAACACAGAATTTTTTTTTGTTCAACAAATAAATGTAATATTAAACACATTTAGAAGTCTTTGATTTAAGGGAAATAACAGGTAACTTAAAATGAAAAGGCCATTTTTAGCCATTTTTTTATAAATCCTTATAGGAATGGGGATCTGGACTTTGTTTAAATGTAATATTAAACATATTTAGAAGTCTTTGATTTAAGGGAAATAACAGGTAACTTTAAATGAAAAGGCCATTTTTAGCCATTTATTGATAAATCCTTATAGGAATGGGGCTCTGGACTTTATTTAAATGTAATATTAAACATATTTAGAAGTCTTTGATTTAAGGGAAATAACAGGTAACTTTAAATGAAAAGGCCATTTTTAGCCATTTATTGATAAATCCTTATAGGAATGGGGATCTGGACTTTGTTTAAATGTAATATTAAACATATTTAGAAGTCTTTGATTTAAGGGAAATAACAGGTAACTTTAAATGAAAAGGCCATTTTTAGCCATTTTTTGATAAATCCTTAAAGGAATGGGGCTCTGGACTTTGTTTAAATGTAATATTAAACATATTTAGAAGTCTTTGATTTAAGGGAAATAACAGGTAACTTTAAATGAAAAGGCCATTTTTAGCCATTTATTGATAAATCCTTATAGGAATGGGGCTCTGGACTTGTTTAAATGTAATATTAAACTATTTAGAAGTCTTTGATTTAAGGGAAATAACAGGTAACTTTAAATGAAAAGGCCATTTTTAGCCATTTTTTGATAAATCCTTAAAGGAATGGGGCTCTGGACTTTGTTTAAATGTAATACTAAACATATTTAGAAGTCTTTGATTTAAGGGAAATAACAGGTAACTTAAAATGAAAAGGCCATTTTTAGCCATTTTTTGATAAATCCTTATAGGAATGGGGCTCTGGACTTTGTTTAAATGTAATATTAAACATATTTAGAAGTCTTTGATTTAAGGGAAATAACAGGTAACTTTAAATGAAAAGGCCATTTTTAGCCATTTTTTGATAAATCCTTATAGGAATCGGGCTCTGGACTTTGTTTAAATGTAATATTAAACATATTTAGAAGTCTTTAATTCAAGGGAAATAACAGGTAACTTTAAATGAAAAGGCGATTTTTAGCCATTTATTGATAAATCCTTATAGGAATGGGGATCTGGACTTAGAAAATTCTCAATAGGATGTTAAGAGTTAAAACAGATTTTTCTAAACTATCTTTTTTTAAAGACATTTTTTAAACTCAATCTTTTTAAAACATCTTTTAAAATTCATCTTTTGATCTGTTAGATGGGTTGGGTAGCTGGTTGGATTTTACAGCATGTCAACTCTTGTTGGGTTATTTTATGCCAAAGACGTTTTGTTTCATTCATTATTGATGTGTATTCAAAATTTTTTTTTTTAGGACTCAAAATTTTTTTAAATTCATTCTTTTAAAACTCCCCAGAGCTACAAAATTGGAACTTCACCATTAGATACATATATATGGCAAAACCAAAATAAGTTAGGTTGGCTGGTTGGATTTTATGGCATGTCAACTCTTGTTGGGTTATTTTATGCTGAAGACATTTTGTTTTATTCATTCTTGATGGTTACTCAATTTTTTTCCCTTTTAACCCATAGATGGGACCCTAACTGGTATTAACACTTCGGGTCAGAGTGGACCTGGGAGTAATGGCAATAAAGGGATACTCCAAATTGCCCAGCGCTCCAAATTTGGAACTTCACCATTAGATGCAGTTTAATGTCATACCCAGGACACCTATTAGATGGGACCCTTATCAGGTACTACCACTCTGGGTCAGTGGACCTGGGAGTAATGGCAATGAAGAGATACTCTACACTGCCCAGAGTTCCAGAATTGGAAGTGGTAGTACCTGTTAGGGTCCCATCTATGGGTTGAATTGAAGAAAATGAATTAACAAAAAATTGTGTTTGTTTAAAAAAAAAATGAGGTAATTTATGAGGAAGTGTGTCCCGGTCTCCTGCCTCAGAAATTGCTACCCGGTGACTATTAAAATAACGTCCCCAGCTATGTTGTCTCAGCGGTTTTACTTGAAAGAAAACAACCAACTTAGGGCGTTAAATGTATTTTAGAGGGGGGGGGCTTCTCTTTATGAACAAATGGAGATGGGTGGATAGATATATATAAACAAAGTAAAAAATGAACAAATTGAGGTAGATAGATAGATAGATAGATAGATAGATATCCATCTTCATATCTAAACAAGAATTACGACAAATTTCTATAAATAAACAAGAATTACGACAAATTTCTATAAATAAATTTCTAAACAAATTACAATAAGTAAATAAGAATTACGACAAAAAATACATTTAATGCCCTAAGTTGGTTGTTTTCTTTCAAGTAACACCACCGAGACGACATAGCTGGGGACGTTATTTTAATAGTCACCGGGTAGCAATTTCTGAGGCAGGAGACTGGGACGCACTTCCTCATAAATTACCAAAAATGAGTTTAAAAAAATATTCAGTAATCATCAAGAATGAATTAGACAAAACGTCTTCAGCATAAAATAACCCAACAAGGGTTGACATGCCGTAAAATCCAACCCACCAATCAACCAACAGCCAATCCATTCTTGAAGACAAAATGTTCCCAGATGAAAAAAAAAAAAAAAAAAATCTGTGATATAATCCGCCTTACTAATATCAATTAATCCATTTTTCCAGATCCACCCTGACCCGGAGTGGTAAACACCCCTGACAGTTAAACACTTATTCATGGAATGCAGGTTTTTTGCTTACATCAGAAACTGTTATTTTAAAGCAAACAATATGAAAGATCTGTTTGAAAATGTCAACATGGAGGATATTCTCTCCTTTTTGAGAGAAATAAAATTATACCATCGAATATAGACATGAAACAAATCAATACCATACAACATAATCTCCAATAATGCTAACACATTTTTAAAACCAATTACTAAAAAGTATAAATATAAATACATGATATGTATCACTTCCTAACCGTTAGGCATAACATAACCCCAGACGGGTTGATATGCCTTTTGAGGGAAATAAAATTATACCATAGAATATAGACATGAAACAAATCAATACCATACAATAGGATCCCCAATGATGCTAACACATTGTTAAAACCAATTACTAAAAAGTATATATATATATATTTACCAACCCCTCCGCACGAGCAGGATACGACACAAGGTCAATTTCTTAAGCGGAGTTCAACAGGTTTGAATTCAGAGTTTTCCTTCTCCTAGACTGGTTACCTAGCCATGGTTAAAGAACCCAGTCTGCCCTACTATTTACCCATAGCTGGAGGGAGAGTAGGATTCATACCTTTCCCAAGGGTATTAGCGCTAAGTGAAATGCAATTACCACGTCCAGGATTTGAACTCGGGGCGACGAGTCCATTTCCCATGACTTTAACCATTACACCACGCGCTTCCTTATACTTCCAGTATATTTCCAGTATATATATAAATACACGATATGTATTACACCCTAACTGTTAGGCATGACATAATCCCGGACGGGTTGATATGCCGTTAAAATCAATAAACCAACCAAGCAACTGGAGAGGTAGTACCTGTTAGGGTCCTATCTATAGGTTAAATAAAAGAAAATGAGTTAACAAAAAATGTGTTTGAAAAAAAAATTGAGTTTTTAAAAATTTTCAGTAATCATCAAGAAGGAACAAAACTGTGTCTTTGGTATAAAATAACCCAACAAGAGTTGACATGCCGTAAAATCCAACCAACCAGCCAACCAACCAAAATATCCTTGAAGACAAAATATTCCCAGATGAAAAACAAAAAAAATCCATGATGTAATTCACCACGCTGATATCAATAAATCTATATTTTTTTTTCATCGATATACCTGCACTCGTATACAAGATGATTTTTTTTTTCTTTCCCCCGAATATCGGCAGAAATTCTTCAAACCTTCTAAGTAGAATAAGTCTAGAAAAAACTATTTTTAGGGTCTGAGGTCAATTTTTTTTTCTAGAAAAAGTCTAAAAATAATTATTTTTAGAGTCTGAGGTCAATTTTTTTTTTCTTGAAAAAGTCTAAAAATAACTATTTTTAGGGTCTGAGGTCATTTTTTTTTTTTCTAGAAAAAATCTAAAAAAAACTATTTTTAGAGTCTGAGGTCAATTTTTTTTCTAGAAAAAGTCTAAAAATAACTATTTTTAGAATCTGAGTTCAAATTTGTTTTTCTAGAAAGTCTAAAAAATAACTATTTTTAGAATCTGAGTTCAAATATTGTTTTTTCTAGAAAAAGTCTAAAAAATAACTATTTTTAGAGTCTGAGGTCAAAATTTTTTTTCTAGAAAAGTCTAAAATAATAACTATTTTTAGAATCTGAGTTCAAATATTGTTTTTTCTAGAAAAAGTCTAAAAAATAACTATTTTTAGGGTCTATTGTCAAATATCATATTATTTTATACTTATACTTATATATATTTATGAGATGAGGCTAGATATGAATAATTTTGATATTTCGGACTGTTATCCTCATCTTTATTGTGTATAAGCACAATGTTCAAGCCACAGTAACCTCGGGTTCTGTTTTAGGTTTTTTTTTAATTACCTTAAAATAAGTCATCTTCAAACTGGTTCAAACGATTTCAGCTTTCAGTTTAAATTCATGGGTGATCATCAGATGATGACTTATTATAAGGTAATTAAAAAAAGCACCTGAGATATTTAATGTGTATATATATATTTATTTTGTCATTAACTGTTTTATTTTTATTGTTTCCTCCAGACATACACCCATACATACACCCAGACATACATACAACTTCCCTTTATATATGTATAGATAGATAAACACAGTGTTCAGACCACTGTAACCTCAATAAAGATGAGGACAACAGTCTGAAATATCCTAATTATTCATATCAAGCCTCATCTCATAAATACGACTTATTTTAAAGTAATTTTTTAAAAACCCACCTAAACAGGGCCCAAGGTTACAGTGGCCTCAAAAATGTTGTTTCTATACAATAAAGATGAGGACAACAGTCTGAAATATCAAAATAATTCATATCAAGCCTCATCTCATAAATACAACTTATTTTAAAGTAATTCTTTAAAAAACACCTAAACAGGGCCCAAGGTTACAGTGGCTTGAACATTGTGTTTATACACAATAAAGATGAGGACAACAGTCCGAAATATCAAAATTAATTTCTTTTCTTTTTTTTCTTTTTGTTTTCTGACTTAAGCCATAATTTAGTTGTAATGGTGTTCGAGCTTCTAGAATCGGAATGTTGAGGCTGAAGACGTTTAAAATCCTGCAATGTGTCTTATATATCACTAAGAAATAAAGGTTTACATAATAAATGGTGTGGTTAATTTGCATACTGGTTTTAACAAAACCAGATTTAATAAATAATTACTTGGTATTATTGATCTCTAATATTATTGT
>CM042181.1:19802768-19837768 GCA_023376005.1 Doryteuthis pealeii | reverse complement strand
AAATAAAATTGCTTAAACAGGAGATGTGTCTTTTGTTTAATTCTACATGTGTATATATACATATATATATATAATAGATATTATATATTATAATTGTGCAAGAATTTATGTGAAAAATATTCAAAATAAATACTCATCAATAATTGGATAGAATAGAATACGAGAGCGCATGACAACAGTTTTATTCAAGGGGGACAAAACTAAGTTCCATTTTCAAATTGTTTTATTTTTTTTCAACTTCCACCTCTTCATGCAATAGTCTTTTAAAAAAATAATTTTTACACTGCCCGGTGGGCGTTTTTTGTTTTTTTTTTTTTTTTTTTTTTGCTAGTTCATATAATTCAGTTGATGACTAAAAAAACTCATAAGAAATAAAAAAAAAAAAAAAAGACAAGCAAACTCACCAATTAAAACTGTTGGAGTCATTATTGGCCACTAACCAGAAAATAGAGGCAGAAAGACATGTAGAGAAAATGTGATTATAAGAATGCATGAGAAGCAGCAGATCTTTCTGAAAAGGGAGAAAAAGAAAAAAGAGAAAAGAAAAAAAAAACAAAGATTAGTATGCAGTTAAATGCCAACTGAAAGCTTTAGTTTAAACAGTAAAATAAATTCAAAACGAACATATCAATCACAAAGATACAGATGAAAAAAAAAAAATAGAAAAATGAAGGCTGAATTTTTAAAGAAGACAGTGCGGCCATTTTGTGTTTTTATAAAAACTCTTTAATGGCCGCCAGTTTTTTTGTTGGAATTTTTGTGTTTTCTCCTACCAGTGAATTATTAGCCCGTACGCTGAATAAAGAAAAATAAAAATATTCAAAGAAAAAAAAAACAAAAAAAACAAAAAAAAAAACAAACAGAAGGAAAGAAACTGTTAGTAAAAAAATTTTTATTAAAACTTATTTATATTTTGATTTGCCTGTTAAATAAATTATTTATAGTTCAATCAGATAAAGAATTTTCTATGTGCAAAATAAATAGTATTTATTTTGAAGAATGCAATTTTATTGTGTAAGTTGATTTGTAATTTAATAATAAAGAGAAATGAACATGCCAGTAAAAATAAAATAAAATCAATTTTATCCATTCAGCATTTTCTTTCCTTTATTTTTCCGTTCAAACAATACCGTCGGATTTGCTTCCATTTTCAACACATGAATAATAATATAATATATTATACAACTAATAATCAGGGAAAGTGGAATTAAATTCCATAAATCCAATGCTATGTAAATATTAGATATATGAAGAAACAAATTTTCAGAGTTGATTTTAAGGAATTCTGAAGATGATTAGCCAACGTTAAAGAGGTTACATTAGGCATCGTTAATATGTGAGTTGAACTTCTAGATAAAATACAGATAATAATAATATGGGAAGAAAAACGACAAATCGTCAGCATATTAAATAGCTGTTAGTAACGCAATTATATTTCAAACGATTGTATATAATATAGCCTTGAACCAGCTGTGACAATGAGAATGAAGTTGACAGAATACATTGTAGAGTGGTGTGTGTGATGTGTGTGTTGCTGTTGTGTGTGTGGTGTGTATATGAGTCATACATTGCACATGCAAACAAATGCATATTGCCTTTATTATGATATAGGGACCAAATAATTTCTAAGCATATCTATTTAACTATAGATGATACCCTAACAGGTACTCCTTCAGCTCAGAGTGAACCAGGGAGTGATGGAAATGAAGGGAGTACTCTACACTCCCCAAATCTCACAAAGCTGGAACATCACCATCAGATTTTATGTGTAAGTTGATTTTGTATATTATATATATAAAAGATATGAATATGTTTATGTCTGTGTAAAAATGTGATCTTGTTAGTGTTTTTTTTTTTTGGGGGGGAGGGGGGGAGGGAGGGATGTAAATTTCTTTCTTGACTAACCTACTCCAAAAAAGTAACTAGTTTTAACTAGAGATACCCAAATTTTGTCGGCTGCTAGCTTTTTAAAAACTAATTAAAATTAATTAAATCTATTTATTTACGGTCAAACTTTTGTCTAAAATGATAAGTAGTAACCATAATTATAATCATTAAAAAAAAGAAAAATATCATCACATATGGCAGTTAATTTTTAAAGATTTAAAACGATTTGTTTTGGTCAATTTTGACGCGATCCGGCATTCTTGTCTATTTCTCCAATGGTTTTACGCACTTGTTACAATTTTAAAATAACATTGTGAGATGGAAAAAAAAAATTAACAAAAATCAGGTAATCCGATTTTAATGAAATTTTCAGTATTGATTTATCAATTAATGAATTTTATAATGCATCAGTTATTCTATTTCAAAACTTTGAATTTAGAATTATTGTTACAATGAAAAATAATAATATAAATTCATTTAAAATTGTGAAAAGCCTGATGTAAATTTAAAATGTTATATTATTAGATCTAGAAATAAATATCTACTTAATCAGCAAAACCTTATTTTTTCAAAAAAAGTATACACGTTTTGAAGAAAAACTCGATTAAAAATGTAAACTCCCCCCTTTTTAAGGCAGAAAAAATATTTGTTGATATTTTTTCTTTTAATAAATAATAGCCAATTAAATAATTTCCGAAATGAGTAAAAAAGAATCTCCAAAAATTATTTATTATCTTTTTACATTTTATTTTTCAATTTCAGTACATACTTATTTTCTCATAGAAAACACCGTAAAAATTTTTTTGGGTTTCTCTTCATAACTTCGGTCTTTTATCTCTTTATTTACTGTAATTAAAAACGAAAGACCTAATTGAAAAAAAAAAGTTACGCCGCCCAACATAAGGGAGGGGGAAGGCAAAAATAAGTGACCTGAAAAAAAATAAGTAATGCATTATGAAGATCATTCATTGATAAATAAACACTGAAAAAAAATTTCATTTAAAATCCGATAATTCCCGATTTTTGGTAAATTATTTTCCCGGGGGGGGCTAAAGTCATTTTGTCAAAAAATGCAATTCAGTCTCATTTTGGGTATCACTAGTTTTAAACTTAACTGAAGAAAAATCACTCTCATGGTATCAGGTTGACATTACTTACAGCAGTTTTTTTAGTTAGATATACTATTAGTAATATCATTGATTAGTGGCAGCAAGTTCAAATAAACACAACAACAATATATATATATATATAATATATATATATAATATTCAGTTATGCAATTCAAATAACTTGATTCTCCCATCTGTAAGACTGGATTTTTGGGGAGCTATATTAAATCCACTTAGATTTATAAAGCCCAATTTTGGTTGAAATAATTTATTATTAGGAATTACGGTGTTGAGTTTTTCCTTCTTTCAAGATAAATATTGTGTTAACTAATCTAAAAAGATTATTATATCATGATGCTTCTGTAGTGTTAAAGATTCAACTGTATTATACCATTACTGATCATACAATATATAGACAGTGTATCTTAGATTCACTATAGAGATCATCCCTCGACTAGGCCAGTTTTTTGGTATTACACTCTGATCATCAATACTGAATATAATAAATATGTGTAGTATATTTAAGAAAAAAATTTGAAAAAGAACAGGTTTCAATAAAAGAGTAGTTATCTATAGCTGACGCTGCAGTGTTTCTAAATCTATTAATTAGAATCTTCTTCAGGCTTTTGTTGATAATAAGGAAAAGTTAAATAAATTTTTTTTATCACAAGAAAAAGAATTATAATTTGAAAAACACAGTGTTAAATAAATGAGTGTGAAGTTTATTAGCTGACACTTGGCAGTGTTTCGAATCGTGTAATATAGATCTTCTTCAGGGCATTTGTTTGATATAAGGAAAAGTAAAAAAATGTTATCACTGAAGAAGATCTACTTAACAGATCGAAACACCTGCAGCGTCGGCTAATAAACATAACCACTCATTTTAATTTAAACCTGTGTTTTTTCAAATTTTCTTAATTAACTAACTACTAGTCAGATTATTCACTTCCATCTCTTCACACACACACACACACACACAAATATATATATATATATACTAGTATATATATATATATATATATTATTTTTTTTTACATCTGGATCCATATCGCATAAATACCTAAGCATGTTTATGTTTTAAATATGAGTCTGGCGTAACTACATTCTATCGCATGAGTGTACTTCACATTATAATAAATGCGTAAACAAGTTACTTTTCATTATCTAACGACGCCTGAAGATTGTATATATGCATGAAACTATAGTTATGCGAAAAATTAAACCATAATATTTTATTTATGATTTCAAATCTGCTCTGTATTTCAGCTGAGCACCTTTACATGCTATACAGGCACACTTTTCATATTATTCACCATTATATCATATCAAATATCATATCATATCATGATATATATATATATATAATATATATAATATATAGTAAAGTTGACGGGGTGGCCTAAAAAGTCGGTATCGAGCCAGTCAGCAGGAGGAGTCACCCCCTTTTCAATAGCGCTAGACAAAGAAGATTATTTTAGCAATCTGAGGTGGAGCACCAACCTACTCCAGCAGCTCCTTACTTTACTGCACAGATCCCTGTGCTATTCATACTCTGAGTTGGCGGGAGACCGGTATCGAACTAGGAACCTTTGTGGTATTATGAGTGTTAAAACTCATAAACTATAATTTCATGCTTACGCAAATCTTCCAGATGAGTCCAAAATGGTTAAGATTTTAAAAAACCAGTAGTTTTTAGCGTTTATATAAACGTGAAAGCGTGTTCATGCGATGGAATGATATGTATAAATGCTGAAGTTTATTTATTTTCCTTAAAAACTGTAGCTTGTTTAAGGCGTTTATAAAAAAAACGTTTTTAAAAAAAAAATTTAGTATTATAACATTCCACTCGTTGAACATGCTTCCTGTTTAATATAAACGCTAAAAACTACGGTTTTTTTAAAATCTCAACCATTTGCTCATCTGAAGATGTGTGATGCATGAACTATAGTTATGAGGTTATATAATATCATATTCTCATATATATGATTATAATCTGCTCCTGCTTTATTAGCATTGAGCACCTTTTCATGCAATACTTTTCTCATTTATTCTCTATTCATTCTATATATAAATATATATATATATATATATATATGTGTGGTGTGTGTGTGTGTGTGTGTGTGTGTTGTGTGTGTGAGAGAGACAGACAGACAGACAGAGAGGAGAGGACAGAGAGAGAGAGAGAGAAGGAGAGAGAAGAGAGAGAGAAGAGAGAGAGAGAGAGAAAAATATGGAAATGAATCCGACAATATATAAGAAATTGGAAAAACAAAAATATTCCAAAAAAGATGAAAAAATTTAAAAAAAACATCCATCACTGTTTGTACAACAAAAAGATCTTTTTTTCTTTCTATCTTTTGAACTGAAGAGGGTTTTACATAAACCAACAACATTTAAACATTGACATAAATATCCTAATAAATTCATCTTTCTACTATCCTAATATACATGTATATACTCTATCATTGATATAGAGCTCCTGTTAATTCATGAATATAGCTAACTATAAATAGTAATATATATATATAATGAGAAGTAACAAAACGGACGATGTTTGTGATATGGCTATTTTCAGCCACAATATTGGAGAATATGTGCTAATTGAAGTCGAACCTAATTTTTGAAAGTTAATTCATTAATACTTTATTAGGCGGGATTACCTATTTTAAATGTAAGGCTAAACAAATCGACGAAAAATCATCTCTGTATGTACATTTGGCCTATTAGGCCTCATCAGCAGAGCTATAGATACGAAACCGGCCCGTGTGTGATTTGAAACGTGTCTGTCCAAATGACAAGCCTTAATAATTATTAATGAATTAACTTTCAAAAATTAGGTTCGACTTCAATAAGCACAATTCTCCCATATATATGTATAGTTATATTATATATTATTCTGCAAATTTAATCAATATCTGATTAATCCAGTGATTTAACCTGAAGATCCTATAGGTGAAACTCGAGTGGTTATTACCGTGTACCTTTTCATAATAATATATATATGATAGTATATATATTATATATATATATATGTCATCAATCCCAAATGACTTTCTCCTCACTCCAATTGCTATCGTCCATTGCTCTGCCTGGAAGTCATCAGCACAGCATATATATATATATATATATATATTATATATATATTATATATAGTATATATATATATATAATATGTATGTTCTTGGTGAACATGTGTTTTTGGTCTTTTGAAGCATTGAAAAATATAGAAAAACAAGAAAAGGCAGAAACCAAAAATCCAAATTTTATTATATATTCAACCGTTGCTTGCTTCTCCTGGTTTAATCTATTCCGATATTTCGGGTGAAAATTCACCCTTTTTTCAAGGTAATAACAAGACGGTCTGGAGAAAAAAAGATGAAATGTTGAATATGAGGGCAAAAAAAGTAATTAAAATGAAGTGAACGGATTTGCTGTTTTTTAGCCGTTAATTTCTTTTGAAATTGTGTGACGTAACTCATTCCGAAATACGATCATGGTATCGTTTGAAATATATATATACACATTTACATTGTAGTTTATTGTTTCATTTTCATAATTTCCTCCAGACAATCATACACCGGCCATACTTGCAACACAACTGCCCCTTTAATATATATATATATATATATATATATATATAAAACATAGAGTGGAGGTATCCAAACTTGGTAGTTAAGGAATGATGCTATATGTGATTTCTAAAAACACAACTGTATTATTATTGTAATGATCCAGTATGTATAAATACAGTGAATCTTTAAATCACTAAGAGAGCTCAATGTATAAATAACTTTTTAGATTAAATACAGAGCATAATTTATTCTTTGAAAGGAGGGAAAAACTCATCAACCCGATTCCATAATAAATTTATTTCGAACCTAAAATTCAGTCTCATTAGATGGAAGATCTTCTCTATTAATTAGACTTGATTTGGGGGAGCTTTATTAAATCAACTTAGATTTAATATAGGCCCCAATTTTGGTCAAATAAATTTATTATGGAATTATGGTGTTGAGTTTTTCCTTCCTTTCTAAAGTATATATATATATATATATAAATATGTATAATATATAAATCAGGGTAAAGTGGAATTAAATGTCCATAAATTCAATGCTATGTAAATATATAGAATATGAAGAAACAAGATTTTCAGAGGATGATTTTATAGATTTTGAAAGTATTAGCCAACGTGTAAAAATTTTCATTAGGCAATCGTTAATATGTGATGTTGTAACTTCTAAGTAATAGAATCAATATAAATATGGAAAGAAAAATCGAAAAATCTCAGCATTTAAATAGCTGTTTAGTAGCATTCTATTTCAAAACTAGTTGTAATATATTGCCTTTGACCAGGCGTGACCCCAGTGGAATGAGAGTGACAGATACATTTGGTCAGGGATAAAATTCAACTAAAGTGGTTACTAGAGAGAAAGGGGTGCAAGGGGCGTGATAACCCAATCATAAAAAACAGGAAATATATGGTTACATCTGAAACAATGAAAAACAAGCTATTGCAATAAAGGTGGTCTGTAAAAAACTGCCATGAGGTGCACCCGTCAAAGAGCATTGGCCCATGTGGGAGTTTCAAATGCGCTAGAACCATAGAATTTTTTTAGGATGAGTGGAGTGTCAACCTACCATCACTCCTCACTTAACTTACGGATCCCTGGTGCTACTCATCCACGCTGAGTGGCGAGTCGCCAATAATCGAACTATGACTGGTAAGCCGACTGACTGCTTCTAAACACCTTGATGGAGTGAGCCGCATAGCATATTAAATATTATATATATATAGTATCAAATGAGAAAATCCTCCCTAAACAATAAGTTTTTTGCTTTCATATTATTTTATTACCGGGAACGGATTTACAACCCACGGTTCCTTGCTTAGAGCAATTCACCTGGGTAATACGAAAAGTCCTTTAAAAAATGACAGAAATTGTGTAAAATGGTCAAATGTTGTGTGGTTTTTTTAACGTGATTCTCGTGTTTGCGTGTTACGTGATGCGAATTTTGTTTTGTTTTTTTTTTTTTTCTTCTACGGTGTGTATAAAAAAAAAAAAAAAAACAAAGGACACAAATATATACATATACATTAAACTATTCGGTCATAAGAGCAGACGCACGCAGACGAGCGGAGAATACAGTTATAAGAAAACGGACACAGTTTGAGCCAATTTTAACACAATTTCTTTCATTTTTATATAAAGATACTTCTATTCCCCACTGATGCCTAAGCCAAGAAACTCTGTTTGTCTAATTTACCGGTTCTCCCGGTAATATATAATAATATAAAGAGCAAAAACTTTGTATTTGTTTGAGGTTTCATGAATGAACGTATGTCAGAACGTCTCCTATCACAGATATGAACATTCTTCATAATACACTGTAGTGGATACTCATTTACATTTTCTAGTATATATTACCAACCATAACACATTAATAATATATATATATAGTATACGTATATATATAATAGGAAATGAAAGAGAAAGAAATGTAAAATATATATGCGAAAGCACACCTACACACACAAAGGGTTATAATGTAAATTCTCGTCCCATACTTTGTTCAACTGCTGACTACTGCTACCAATAATGATGATGTATATATATACCAAACTTGTTTGAAAACCCTTTACGGTAAGAAAAAAAATTCCGGCAAATAGTGTTGATTGAAAAATATACTACCAAACATCAACCAGGGAGAAACAAAATTTTTTTTTTAAAAGAAAAGACCAAGAATAATCAGTTATACTATAATACATGCCAAAGAAAAAAAACAATTTATATGAATATATAATATATATATGAAAATATATTCATAACTGAAAACCGCTAGGATATACTAAACCAACTAATAAGTAAGGTCCTCAATACCTAAGTTAGAGCAAATAATAAGATAAAAACCTAATGAGTCAGATATACCTACTAAAAGTTTCGCTTAAGGCTTTTTTAGGGCTAAACTGACCTCTTTAAGGACTGAGGAATTAACTGCGAAGCAAAAACATAGGTTGAAACGTCTCTCTCTCTTTCTCTCCTCTCTCTAATCTCCTCTCTTCTCTCTACTATATATTATAATATATATATAAAAATGTTGTAAATTAAATAAAAAAATTACAGAAAGATTACCAGTGAACATGCATAAACTATGTAATATATATTGTATATGTGTATATATATATATGTTATAGTCAATATATGTATTGATCAAGCGCTGAAGAAGATACCAGAATATCTGAAACACGTGTTGCGTATGTGAAATAAAAAGAATAAAACCATTTTCTGAGAACAAAAACATTTTGCGGACCTTCTTCTTTTTTTATAATAATAGTATATATATATATATAATATATAATATATATTATGTAAATGGAAACTGGATGAATCCACAGGTTGTTGGAAAAGAGAAATAAAGGAAAGAAAGTATTGAATGGTAAAATAGGATATTTTAATCAATTTACTTACATTGTTTCGGTCAGGAGTTTATCCATGTGTACATATCAAACTATTTATTATTTTTAAATAACACAAATGAAATGAAATAATAATAATAGAAAAAATGTAAAAAATAAATAGTTTTGAATAATGTACACATGGATAAACTCCTGACCGAAACACGTGTAAGTAAAATTGATTAAAATATCCTATTTTATCGATTTCTATACTTTCTTTCTTTTTCAATATACTAGCAAATATTACTCACCCTCCGGGTGAAGTATTTAATTTTAATGTAATAAATATCGTATTAAATTAGAAATCTTCTAATAAGAATGCAGATAAAAAGATTTGAAACAGAGTGGGGGTATAATAGAAAAATAGAAATGAAACTTACTCTTCAATCTACTGCCGTCTTCATTGCTGAATTTTACTTATTTAACTATTAGTTAAATTAGGAAATAAAATAAAATTACACTTATTTTTTTCTTGTTAATGGATTCATTTAAAATTCATGGAAGAGATTTTTGTTATAATGTCATTAAATAAAAACCAAACAGCTAAAAATCAATAATACTAAGCACTATTTAATAAATCCATTTTTAATATCATATATGCAAATTAGCCTTCCCATTCACACACTGCAAACCGCTATTTTTTGTATATATAAATACAATAGCATGTTATTAGTATTAGATATGGACAACGCTAATAAAAGTGAAGCACTTTTATTAATAATTGAGGTTTAAATATAAATAAAAATGCATGAGGAAGTGATGTAAGTAATATGTTAATTGTGACTCGATTAGTAATATAGTTTCGGTTACAGACAGAAAACACCATCTCCATTATAATAAGATTAATATATATGCACACACCTACTCCTACAAATCATCATAAAGGGAATTCCATCCATCCTATATATATAATCGTTAAGATGACTGATAATCTAAATCCCTTTCTTTGTGTGTGCAATAATATTATATATATATATATTATCTTATATAATGGAGATTGTGGGTTTGTCTGTCTGTAACCGAAACTATATTACTATACAGTCCAATTCCCTTTGTTATTTACATCACATTTCTCATGATTTTATTTTTATTTAACCTCAATTATTAACAAAATTATTTTACATCATTAAGACTGTTTACCATATCTACAAGCTAAAAACACAGTTGTATTTATTATACACAAAATAGTGGTTTACAGTGTGAATGGGAAGGCTAATTGCATATTGATTTAAAAAATTTGATTTTAATAAATATATGCTTATATTATTAATTTCTAATTGTTTCGTTTTATCTTTTGAATATGAGCAAAAATCTCTTCAATAAATCTTAAAAGAAATCCATTAACAATTTCTAATTTAATATGATATTTTATTATATAAAAAACTTAAATACTTGCACCCGGAGGGTGCATATATATGCTAGATATATATATATATATATATATATATATATATATATCAGCACACACTACACTCACAAATCATCATGAAGCAAATTCTAATCCCTCCTATATATATATATATAATCGTTAAGATGACGTATTTTAATCCTTTCTTTATCATATATATATATATATATAATATATATATATATATATATATATCTTTCTCAATACACTACAACACAAATCAATAAAAATTCAACTTCAAAACCGTTATCTTATCTATTTCCGGAGACGCTGACTTTCCATTCAAACTTTGTAAAACAAACCAATAACAACATTATTATCCTTGATAAAATTTTTACTTATCCTTATATAACAAAAGGCCTGAAGAAGATCTACTAAACAGATTGAAACACTGTGCAGTGGCTGAAATAAATACCACTCATTTTTATTGAACCTTTTTTTTTCAAAATTTTTCACTAATTACATACCGGTTCACTTCCATTTTTCTCTTCACATCGGGTAAGCTCAGTCGGTTAGAGCGCTCGGCTAGAAACCACAAGGTTCCTAGTTCGATACCTGTCCTCGCCAACTCAGTGTATGAGAGCACAAGGATATGTGCGTAAAGTAAGGACTGATGGTAGGTGTGGCGCTCCACCTCAGATGCTAAAAAAACAATCTCCTTGGTCTAGCCCTATAGAAGGGAATAACTTCCTCGCTGACTGGCTGATACTGACTTTAGGCCGCCCCGACGACTTTATTTACTACATAATATAATAATAATATATATATATATATAATACACCTACACCCACAAAGTCATCATGAGAAATTCTATTCTCCTATATATATACATATATTCGTTAAAGATGACCGAATATCTAATCCCTTTCTTATCAATATATATATATAATATATATATATATAATATATATATATATATATAATAATATATATATATAATATAATATATGCCCACACCTACACTCACAACTAAGTGGTCATGAGTAAATTCCGTCCATCCTTGTCCAACCGCTGACTACTGCTACCAATAATGATGATTAGTCCCAATAGGACGGATTGTTCATTGGACGTTTATCAAAACGACATGGGGAGAAGAAATCAAAACAATTGATCGTCTCAAATTGTCCAATGTTGAAATGACGGCGGCGAGAGAATTATGAGATCAAATGGCAAGAAACCAGGTGGCCATTATGGCCGCCTACGAATAATCTACCGTTATTGAACTAATATTGATGGGTGAAATACAACACTTGATGAATTGGCAGGACGAGTGCACCAATGCAAGACAAATTTGCAACCAGAAATCAGTGCAGACTTCTTAGATATTCTCATAGAATTATATATATATATATATAATGTATATGATAAGAAAAGGTGGAAGAAAACATCATGTTAAATCCACTGAATTAATCGAGACACGATTAATAGCAGTTGATAAGTAAAGAGTGCTCAAACCTATACAAACATTTTAACATTTTAATTGCAATGACCACACACGGGAGATGACTGCTATTAATCGGGGTCTCAATTAATTCAGTGGATTTAACCCTGAAGATCCTTATGGAACTCGAGTAGGTTATCTCTTGAACCCATTTCATAATAAATTTGCTCTACTTAGTATTGAGCACTTCGTATTTTTATATTGTTGACTTGCCCTCTGAATTCTATACTTACTATCCAACGTGACCAAATCACCGTAAGTCAACTTTTCCTTTATGAATATATATATATATATATATATATATATATATATATAATTAAAAAAAGAAATGAATCCGCACAATATGAGTAAGAAAAGGTGGAATGAAACATCACACAATGCTGTTAAAAGAAGAAAACAATTTATAAATAATCATAGCTGATACTGATCAATATTTCGATTTTACAAAAATCATCATCAGAGCTCATTCACTCCGTAGTTGTTTGGGAAAGTCAAATCAGTTACAAAACAAAAAACCTTAATACTGCAAAAAAGAACGAAAGACGTTACAATATTCACCAACGTGGGCATTCGCGATCACTTTCCTCTCCGACCCAAACAACTACGGGAGTGAATGAGCTCTGAGATGATTTTTTGTAAAATCGAAATATTAATCAGTATCAGCTATGATTTATAAATATTGTTTTCTCTTTAACAGCATATGTGTGATGTGTTTATTCCACTTTTCTTACTCATATTGTCGGATTCATTTCCTTTCTTTTAACTTATATATATATAATATATATATATATATATATATATATATATATATATATTCTAAAGAGAAAGTTGACTTACCGGGGAATTGGTCACGTTGGTTATAAGTGTGAAATTCAGAGGGGCAAGTCAGCGAATATAACAATACAAAGTGCTCAATACTAAGTAGAGAAAATTTATTAGAAATGGGTACAAGAGAATACCTACTCGGAGTTTCACCATAAGGATCTTCAGGGTAAATTCCACTGAATTAATACGAGACACCGATTAATAGCATAAGTCGATCCCTGTGTGTGGTCATTGANCCCGAAGATCCTTATGGTGGAAACTCGGAGGTGGGTTATTACCGTGTCCTGTTCATTATATATATTATATTATATTAATATATATTATGTCATCATCCCATGACTTTCTCATCACCCATTGCTATCGGTCATTGCTCCTGGCAAGTCATCAGCACAGCATATATATATTTATTTATATATATTATATATATATTATATTATGTATGTTATGTTCTTGATGAACGTTGTTTTCTTTTTGGTCTTTTTAAAGCATTGGAATAAAGAACAAAAACAAGAAACAGAACAAAAATCAGAATTTTTTATATATTCAACCATTGCTTCTGTCCCTGGTTTTAATCTATTCCGATATTTCGGGTGAAAATTCACCCTTTTTCAAGGTATATCAGACTGGTCTGGAGGAAAAAAATGAAATGTTGTATATGAGGCAAAAAAAGTAATTAAATGAAGAGAATGGATTTGGCGTTTTTTAGCGTTAATTTTTCTTCGAAATTGTGTGATTAACTCATCCGAAATACGATCATGGTAATTATTCGATATATATATATACACATTTACATTGTAGTTTATAGATCATCAATATAAATATGGAAAGAAAACTCGACAAATCTCAGCATTCAATAGCTGTTAGTAGCGTTCTATTTCAAAACTATTGTAATTATTACCTTGACCAGCTGTGATCCCAATGGATGAAGTTGCAGATACATTTGGTCAGGATAAAATCAACAAAGTGGTTACCAGAAGAAAGGAGGTGCATGGGGGCGTGATAACCCAATGCATAAAAAAAACATGTCGGGCCCGTATAACTCATGGCAAATGAAAACACAGGAATGTAATCCATGACCAATGAAAAACAAGCTATGTGGGCAAAGAGGTGTGTCTGTAAAAAAAACTGCATGGGTGTCACAGTCAAGGAGGCGTGGCCATGTGGGAGTTTTAAGATTATATAAAGTCTAGAATTTTGGCAGAAGTTTCAGTTTTTGCTCACTGTTTAAACTCATGACTGATCCAACCATTGCTAAATTTATTGAAAAAAATAATTAAAAATTTATTTAAAAAAAAATAAAATCAGGAGTTTGTTGATACTCATAGTTATATATAGATACCTATGGGCAGAAATAGATCTATAATCACAAAATGACCGATTCTTAAGCCTTTTCCTTTACCAATTCTATATATAAGGTAATCCAAATGACTGATAAGTAAGGGATGTATGCTCTAGTAGGTGCAAACATATATACTCATACAAGGATTTTTATAAATCCCTTAAGAGAGCTCAATGTATAATTATCAATCAATTAGATTATAGACAGAGCAATATTTAACTTTCAAAGAAAGAAAAACTTAACAAACTATTTTATTTCGACCAGAAACTCAAAAAATGAGTCTAGCCTCATCAGACGGATCCATTTGATGAGGCTAGACTCATATATATATAGGATTGATAAATAAATATCAGTCATGTTAACGATTATATACATATACATATACATATACACAAAAACACACAACCTATCAAATATCAGAAATCACACATATACATATTCATATTCTGCCAAAATATGGTTAATTAATGCCTGAATAAGATAACAGAAGATCTGAAACACGTGTCGCATATGTAAGATAATAATAAATTTAAAAAAAAACATAATCCTTTTTGCAAAGCTTTTTTATAGAATATCTAATTTTCTCCCATTGGACCCATAACAATACTTTTTATATACATATGTATATATATATATATATATAATGAACACACATGTGTAATCGACTGCAATTAATCAGTATCTCGATTAATTCAGTGGGTTTAACCCTGAAGATCCTTATGGTGAAACTCGAGTAGGTTATCTCTTGTACCCATTTTATAATATATATATATATATATATATATATATATATGTATATATATATATGCACACACCTACACCCACCGTTCATCCTATATATATATAATCGTTAAGATGACCGATATTTAATCCCCTTCTTTATCAATATATATATATATATATATATATATATATATATATATATATAATATACCAAACTTGTTGGTAAACCCATGTGGTAAGAAAAAACCTGGCAAATAGTTTGATTGTAAAAATATACTACCAAATATTACCTGGGGAGAAAAAAATTTTTTTTAAAAGAAAAGACCAAGATAGTCGTACCAACCAATAATAATCGGTTAATACTGCAATACTTGGCCAAAAGAAAAAACAATTTATATGTATATATATATATATATATATATATATATATGAAAAAAAAAATTCATACAAAAACCGCTAGGATATACTAAAGCTAATAAGTAAAGAGTGCTCGATACCAAGGTAGAGCAAATGATAAAGATAAAACTAATGAGTCAGATATACTTACTAAAAGTTTCACTTAGTGCTCTTCAGGGCTAAGATCTGACTCTTAGCCCTGAAGAGCACTAAGCGAAACTTAGGTTTATCTCTCTCTCTCTCTCTCTCTCTCTCTCTCTCTATATATATATATATATACTATATATATATATATGTTGTGTTGTGTGTGTGTAAAATGAAACTGGAAGTGAATCCGACGGTATGTTGGAAAAAGAAATAAAAGAAAGAAAGTATTGAATGGATAAAATAGGATATTTTAATCAATTTTACTTACGTGTGTTTTGGTCAGGAGTTTATCCATGTGTACATTATTCAAACTATTATTATTTTTAAATAACAAAATGAAATGAAATAATAATAATAGAAAAAAATGTAGAAAAAAAAAAAATAGTTTGAATAATGTACACATGGATAAACTCCTGACCGAAACACGTGTAAGTAAAATTGATTAAAATATCCTATTTTATCCATTCTATACTTTCTTTCTTTTTTCAATATACTAGCAAATATATGCACCCTCCGGGTGCAAGTATTTAAGTTTTAATGTAATGAAATATCGTATTAAATTAGAAAGTCTAATAAGAATGCAGATAAAAAGATTTGAAACAGAGTGGGGGTATAATAGAAAAATAGAAATGAAACTTACTCTTCCATCACTGCCGTCTTTCATTGCTGAATTTTACTTATTTAACTATTTAGTTAAATTAGGAAATAAAAAATAAAATTACACTTATTTTTCTTGTTAATGGATTTCATTTAAAATTCATGGAAGAGATTTTTGCTTATATTCATTAAAATAAAACCAAACAGCTAAAAATCAATATACTAAGCACATATTTAATAAAATCACATTTTTAATATCAATATGCAAATTAGCCTTCCCATTCACACTGCAAACCGCTATTTTTTGTATATATAAATACAATAGCATGTTATTAGTATGTAGATATGGACAACGCTAATAAAAAGGTGAAGCACTTTTATTAATAATTGAGGTTTAAATATAAATAAAATCATGAAGGAAGTGATGTAAGTAAATATGTTAATTGTGACTCGATTAGTAATATAGTTTCGGTTACAGACAGAAAAACACACAATCTCCATTATAATAAGATATATATATATGCACACACCTACTCCTACAAAGTCATCATAAAGGGAATTCCATCCATCCTATATATATAATCGTTAAGATGACTGATATCTAATCCCTTTCTTTGTGTGTGCATATATATATATATATATATATATATATCTTATTATAATGGAGATTGTGGGTTTGTCTGTCTGTAACCGAAACTATATTACTATACAAGTCACAATTCCCTTTGTTATTTACATCACATTCTCCATGATTTTATTTTTATTTAAACCTCAATTATTAACAAAATTATTTTACATCATTAAGACTGTTTACCATATCTACAAGCTAAAAACACACAGTTGTATTTATATATACAACAAAATAGTGGTTTACAGTGTGAATGGGAAGGCTAATTTGCATATTGATATTAAAAATTTGATTTTAATAAATATATGCTTAGTATTATTAATTTCTAATTGTTTCGTTTTATCTTGATGAATATGAGCAAAAATCTCTTCAATAAATCTTAAAAGAAATCCATTAACAATTTCTAATTTAATATGATATTTTATTATATTAAAACTTAAATACTTGCACCCGGAGGGTGCATATATATGCTAGTATATATATATATATATATATATATATATATTATATATATATGCACACACCTACACTCACAAAGTCATCATGAAGCAAATTCTATCCCTCCTATATATATATATATAATCGTTAAGATGACCGATATTTAATCCTTTCCTTTATCAATATATATATATATATATATATATATATATATATATATATGGGAGTAAATATGGAAATTAAATCCGACAATATAAAGAAGATTTGAAAAAACAAGTATTCCGAAATTGGGATGAATTTAATAATCGATGTTTAAAACATTTCGGTTACATTGAACCTTCATCAGGATGTCTCTTGGGGTGAAGAAAATGATGGATGTTTTTATATGTGACAGGAGATGAAAATCTTTTTAGTTATGTAACTGTATTTGATCAGCGTTTTAATTTTGAAAGGCAAGTCGCGATCTACTCACGCGAAGGTGTCATGACGCGTGACGCCACTCGAAAGAAATGCAAAAGACGAGAAAAAGTATTAATGGACTGATTATTTTTAAGAGAACATAGGGAAACAAAGTGGGAATGATAACTAAATAAATAATTAAATGAAGCCTGGTATTTAGTAATTATTTAACACTATTTAACTAGAAACGGAGATATAATAAATAATACATGTCGGTTATTAAGGGAACAAAGTGGGAATGATAACTAAATAAATAATTAAATGAAGCCTGGTATTTTGTAATTGTTTAACACTATTTTAGCTAAAAACGGAGATATATTGAAAAAACCATGTCGGTTATTAAGAGAGGGTAAATGCGAAATTGCACAGGCTTCAAAAATCTGTCGTAGTCTTTTGTTGTGAATATGGGCTAATATTGTGGCATCATTGAAATTGAAGTTATGATTAGTTTCAGACATATGTTGGAGGAGGGTGTTCTGAAAATTGCCCAATTTAATATCGCGTTTGTGCTCATATAAACGCTTCTTGAGAGTTCTTGCTGTTTCCCCAATGTATTTTTTGTCGCAATCTTTACATGGAATTGCGTAAACACCAGCCTCGGATTTTATAGGATGGTGAGACCCCACATTGAGTAAGCTTCTAATTGATTTGGATATATGATATATGATATATGAGCACAAACGCGATATTAAATTGGGCAATTTTCAGAACACCCTCCTCCAACATATGTCTGAAACTAATCATAACTTCAATTTCAATGATGCCACAATATTAGCCCATATTCACAACAAAAGACTACGACAGATTTTTGAAGCCTGTGCAATTTCGCATTTACCCTCTCTTAATAACCGACATGGTTTTTTCAATATATCTCCGTTTTTAGCTAAAATAGTGTTAAACAATTACAAAATACCAGGCTTCATTTAATTATTTATTTAGTTATCATTCCCACTTTGTTCCCTTAATAACCGACATGTATTATTTATTATATCTCCGTTTCTAGTTAAATAGTGTTAAATAATTACTAAATACCAGGCTTCATTTAATTATTATTTAGTTATCATTCCCACTTTGTTTCCCTATGTTCTCTTAAAAAATAATCAGTCCATTAATACTTTTTCTCGTCTTTTGCATTTCTTTCGAGTGGCGTCACGCGTCATGACACCTTCGCGTGAGTAGATCGCGACTTGCCTTTCAAAATTAAAACGCTGATCAAATACAGTTACATAACTAAAAAGATTTTCATCTCCTGTCACATATAAAAACATCCATCATTTTCTTCACCCCAAGAGACATCCTGATGAAGGTTCAATGTAACCGAAATGTTTTAAACATCGATTATTAAATTCATCCCAATTTCGGAATACTTGTTTTTTCAAATTTTCTTTATATATATATATATATATCTTTCTCACATACACTCACACACAACATAAAATATTCAACTTCAAAACCTTTATCTTATCTATTTCCGGAGACGCTGACTTTCCATTCAAACTTTGTAAACAAACCAATAATAACCATCTTATTATCCTGTGATAAAATTTTTACTTATCCTTATATCAACAAAAGGTCCTGAAGAAGATCTACTAAACAGATTGAAACACTGCAGCGTTGGCTGAATAAATACCACTCATTTTATTTGAACCTTTTTTTTTTCAAAATTTTCACTATATTACATACCATAGGATTCACTTCCATTTTTCTCTTCACATCGGGTAAGCTCAGTCGGTAGAGCGCTCGGCTAGAAACCACAAGGTTCCTAGTTCGATACCTGTCCTCGCCAACTCAGCGTATGAGTAGCACAAGGATATGTGCGGTAAAGTAAGGAGCTGATGGTAGGTGTGGCGCTCCACCTCAGATGCTAAAAAACAATCTCCTTGGTCTAGCGCTATAGAAAAGGGGATAGACTTCCTCGCTGACTGGCTGATACTGACTTTAGGCCGCCCCGACGACTTTATTTACTTACATATATATATATATATATATACACCTACACCCACAAAGTCATCATGAAGTAAATTCTATTCCTCCTATATATATACATATAATCGTTAAGATGACCGATATCTAATCCCTTTCTTTATCAATATTATATATATATATATATAATAATATATATATATATATATATATATATATATATATATATATATATATATATATATATGCCCACACCTACACTCACAACTAAGTGGTCATGAGGTAAATTCCGTCCATCCTTTGTCCAACCGCTGACTACTGCTACCAATAATGATGATTAGTCCCAATAGGACGGATCTGTTCATTGGACGTTTATCAAAACGACATGGGGAGAAGAAATCAAAGACAATTGATCGTCTCAGAATTGTCCAATGTTGAAATGACGGCGGCAGAGAATTAATGAGATGCAAATGGCAAGAAACCAGGTGGCCATTATGGCCGCCTACGAATAATCTACCGTTATTGAACTAATATTGATGGGTGAAATCAACACTTGATGAATTGGCAGGACGAGTGCACCAATGCAAGACAAATTTGCAACCAGAAATCAGTGCAGACTTCTTAGATATTCTCATAGAATATATATATATATATATATATAATGAGTAAGAAAAGGTGGAAGAAAACATCATGTTAAATCCACTGAATTAATCGAGACACCGATTAATAGCAGTCGATAAGTAAAGAGTGCTCAATACCTAATACAAACATTTTAACATTTTAATGCAATGACCACACACGGGAGATCGACTGCTATTAATCGGGGTCTCAATTAATTCAGTGGATTTAACCCTGAAGATCCTTATGGTGAAACTCGAGTAGGTTATCTCTTGAACCCATTTCATAATAAATTTGCTCTACTTAGTATTGAGCACTTCGTATTTGTTATATTGTTGACTTGCCCCTCTGAATTCTATACTTACTATCCAACGTGACCAAATTCACCGGTAAGTCAACTTTTCCTTTATGAATATATATATATATATATATATATATATATATATATATATATAAAGTTAAAAGAAAGGAAATGAATCCGACAATATGAGTAAGAAAAGGTGGAATGAAAACATCACACAATGCTGTTAAAGAAGAAAACAATTTATAATATAATCATAGCTGATACTGATCAATATTTCGATTTTACAAAAATCATCATCAGAGCTCATTCACTCCCGTAGTTGTTTGGGAAAGTCAAATCAGTTTACAAAACAAAAAACCTTAATACTGCAAAAAAGAACGAAAGACGTTACAATATTCACCAACGTGGGCATTCGCGACTTTCCTCTCCGACCCAAACAACTACGGGAGTGAATGAGCTCTGATGATGATTTTTGTAAAATCGAAATATTAATCAGTATCAGCTATGATTATATTATAAATTGTTTTCTTCTTTAACAGCATTGTGTGATGTTTTCATTCCACCTTTTCTTACTCATATTGTCGGATTCATTTCCTTTCTTTTAACTTATATATTATATATATATATACTATATATATATATATATATATTCATAAAGGAAAAGTTGACTTACCGGTGAATTTGGTCACGTTGGTTAGTAAGTGTGAAATTCAGAGGGGCAAGTCAGCGATATAACAAATACAAAGTGCTCAATACTAAGTAGAGCAAATTTATTATAAAATGGGTACAAGAGATAACCTACTCGAGTTTCACCATAAGGATCTTCAGGGTTAAATCCACTGAATTAATAGAGACACCGATTAATAGCAGTCGATCTCCCGTGTGTGGTCATTGCATTTAAATGTTAAAATGTTTGTATTAGGTATTGAGCACTCTTTACTTATCAACTGCTATTAATCGGTGTCTCGATTAATTCAGTGGATTTAACCCTGAAGATCCTTATGGTGAAACTCGAGTAGGTTATCTCTTGTACCCATTTCATAATATATATATATATACGGTTTTAAAAACGAATGTTATAAAATATTCTGACTGCAGTTTCTTGCCGTAGCAATTCTTCAGGGAATTATTGCTTATTCCAGCCATTTACTTTTATTTGTATCTGGGTTGTACTCATTCTTAAGTACGTGGGTGTGCCTCCCACCCTACATAATGCCTGAACCTACCAGGCACAGTTTATGCTGGTTCAAGAGACCCAGAGATGATCTTGAATTCGCGATCAGAGTTGATAAACAAGTGTAGGCACTTAATGGTCTTATTTTTAGGTATAGCAATTTACTGAACACCACTCCTAAGTGACACCGCCCTGTCGGCTGGGGCGTTAGAATGCACTGACTGCACCTCTGCAGAAGGATAAAACTCCCCCAATGGTGCCACCTGTTGGCTGTGGGTGGCGACCCGTGATGCTTAAGGATAAAGCCCAGGTGGATGAGCAGTTCATGACCTGCAATACTCCATTTTGGCCCTTTCTTGGGCTAGACGGGTGGTCGGAGAGGCCCCCTCCGATCAATCGGCTGGTCACGTCAAGCCCTAGCACCGATATGATTTTCCCAACCCTATTGCCCTTAATACAAGCCCCAACCCCTTTTTATCATGTGGGTGCTAGAAGGCGGTGGCTGAGGGTCTACATGTCCTGGGAATGACGTTAAACTCTATCTGATGGTGAGGTTCCAGTTTTGGAGGTTTGGGGAATATGAACACCCCTTCATCACCATTGCTCCCTGGTCTACTCTGACCCAGAGTGGTAGTACCTGTTAGGGTCCCATCTATGGGTTAAATAGAAAAACATGAGTTGACAAAATTGTATTATGCATTATGAATGAATTTATTTCACAACTTTGTCGGCATTAAATGACCCACGGAGTTTGATATGACGTAAAACAAACCAAACCAAACAAGACCAAATCCTAAGTGACGTAACCAAAAACTAAACGAAAGTGAAACGGTCGAGAAAGTTCAAGAGTGCCAAATATTTTCACTTTTAAGACAATCTATGTCACACCCCGGTTTTGACCAGGGGGTTCCAGTGGCTTCGACCCTGGACCACATAAGATAACATCGTTGATCTCAAGGGGGCCATCCCCCACCCCAGGCAACACCTGCCCTCTCGATTTAAAGGGCCAGGGCTGGGTTTATTGCCTAGTGCCTGTGGTGCCCCCCGCCCTTGAGGGGGAATGCCGATGGGATCAACGCATTTTTTGCACCCGCCACCCACAAGCTTCGGTTTGTGGGTGGTCCCACATTAATAGGGACTTGTGCCTAACCCATACAATGTGCGGTACATGGTAAATATCATGACAATGAGGATGAGAGTGAAATAACGCTTATGACTTCAGTCATGTTAATTTATATTAAATTATATTAAAACTTTTCTTATATGTGGCTGTACATCTGCACAGCTGAGAAGAGTCTCCGGTCTTGAGTCAATAAAATCGTTTTGGTCCCATTGTGCTTCCATAAGTTCAATGAATCTCAAATCTTTAATATAAGACAAATCTGACAGTGAAAAATTGCATTTTCGCATCTTGAATTGCAAATTATCAGGGGAGAGGGGCTTTAATGTAAGACAATTACTCTCTCTCTCTTTCTCTCTTTCTCTCTCTCTTTCTCTGTATATATATATCTTTCTCTCAATCTATCCCTCTCTATCTATCTATCTCTCTTTATCTCTATCTATCTCTGTCTCTCTCTTTCACTATTTATTTATGTCTCTCTCTTTCTATCTATCTATCTATCTATCATCTCACTTACCCTCTCTCTAGCCTTCTCTCTCTTTCTCTCTCTCTTTCACATCATTTGTGACTCGCTTCATCTTTTTCTCTACTCTCTCTCTCTCTCTCTCTCTCTCTCTCTCTCTCTCTCTCTTACTTCATTTATACCTGTGTTTTCTCTTTCCTTTTTTCTTGTCCTTCTCTCTCTCTCTTTATATATATATAATATATGTATATATATATATATATATATATATAAAAAATTTTTACTTGAAGGCACTTACAATGCATGTATCGCATAAAATTCGATACTTTTTCTTATAGAAAATGAACTTGACAAGTGTAATCTCGGCAAAGTATCGCTCGGTGTGTAGAACATCGTACAGACTGTTTCGACTTTATTAAGTCTCATCAGCGATATATACTAACGAAACCGGGACCTCAGCAGGCATAGTCAAACACTATAACGCCTTGGCCACAGTACACAGCTAACAATCCCTACGAAATTAACCTTGTCAAATGATACTACACGCCTCTACCATAATAGGTAAGGGGGGCGTTTTTGAGAGAATAATAACAACAAACAGGCCTCATGCCCTTCGGCGAAATAAAAAAAAGAAGGTCCGCAGAATGGATTATGTTTTTAGAAAAAATTTTTAATTATTTTTATCTTACATACACAACACGTGTTTCAGTAGTGGCAGCAAGCACTGTTGTCTGTATCTTTAGTCTATCATCGATATTAAGCATTGATTTCAGATCTTCTGGTATCTTCTTCAGGCTTTGGTCAATAATGTGAAAAAAATTTTTTTCATATGTATTGATCAAAGCCTGAAGAAGATACCAGAAGATCTGAAACATGTGTCGCATATGTAAGATAAAAATAATTTTAACCATGAAACTTTAAGTTATGAGTCCAAATCAACCATAATATCATTACTATTGATTATATATATATATATATATATATATATATATATATATATATATATATAAAAAAATGCGCTGTCTGTATTAAAAATAAAATGAATTTTATTTTTAATTTTTAAAAATCAGAAGCATTATAGTTTATAATAAGACTCAAAAGAGCCTGATGTAAAATTGTTTAAAATGCATTTGTAAACATCATTTGTTTTTTCAATATATCAAATTCACACTGTCGGATTAAGTTCCTTTTATTTCACTTATTTGTCTACGAAAAAACTATACATATGGATGTTTTACCCTCTGAAGATAATTATCCATAAACACCACGGATTTACCTACACTTATTGGTTACTTATTTAATAGTTGGAGTGTATTATGAACAATTTTGATATTTTAATACACACTTTTTATATAATTATACACTTTTTTAAATAATTTACATCAGGCTCTTTTGAGTCTTATTATAAACTATAATGCTTCTGATTTTTTTAAAATTAAAAATAAAATTCATTTTATTTTTAAATAAAATTCATTTTATTTTTAATACAGACAGCGCATTTTTTGAAAAATTCCAACTTTTGACTAGCATATATATATATATATATATATATGTGAAAATAAAATGGAAATTAATCCGACAGTATGAATATGATATAATGAAAAAACAAAAGATGTTTACAACTGCATGGGCTCATCAGGAGAGAAGTGTGCAAACCATTTCGGGGCCTATCTCTCGACGGTTTAAAAAGCAACACCGGCCCTACCTCACTGATGTGAGGACCCTCGCAATATAATGCATTTTTCCCGTCTTATTTTTGTTGATGACCGACCCACGTGCGGTCGATGCATTATATTGCGAGGGTAGTAACTAGACAATTCCATGCCAAATCATCCAGAAAAAAGTGAAATTGTCACCCACCCCCTTCAATTTTTTCTGAAGTTTTGTACAGGTGTGGTCTGTGTTAAAGTTAGATATTCCCCAAAATTGAGCTTTGATCTTCCTAGGAAAAAATCAGAAATTATCAATAACTTAAAATTGGTTGACTTTCAGACTTTTTGGATTCTTCGGGCAAAAATAGTTTTATAAACCAATTTTTAGGAGAAAGGAAGCTTAGAAATCATTTTACAGACAAAAATAGATTACAAAAAGTCACCATTTTTGGCGATCCCCTAAAATTTGGAGAGCTAAAAATCAACATAACTCCAATTTTTGGAATTGGAAGCTCAAATTTTGGGGAATGTCTAACTTTAACATTGTCCACAAAATTTCAGAAAAATTAAGGGGGTATTTGACATGGAATTATCCAACTATCTAACTAGTAGATTGATAAATGTGTTATAGGTGATATACCCTATAAGACCAATGGAATGCGCCAACAGCTTACTATAAATAAACAGGGATAATTATGGCTTAAAGCAAGCCAATGCGAGTGCCAGTAACTCTGTTCGTCGGACGTAATTTCCACATCTCTCTATTGTATTGTCTACTTTCTGTTAATACATTTTTCTACTTTTCGTTACCCGTTGTTTTGTTCTTATTTGACCCCTTAAAACCTCACAACATAGATATAATCACGAAATCATATAATTGTGTATAAATCATTAGGATTAAATAGGAATACTTAGAACCATACAAATCTATGCAAATTATTTGTATTACATAGGAATACTTGATATCATACTAATTAAGGGGTTGGTGACAATGGAATTACCCTGATATCATATAAAGTCATCAGGGCGGCCTAATGTGGATATCAACCAGACAGCGAGGGAGTCTATCCCCATTTCACTAGCGCTAGACCAAGGAGATTATTTTAGCATCTGAGGTGGAGCGTCACACCTACCATTAGCTCCTTACTTTACCGCACAGATCCCTGTGCTAATCATATACTAAGTTAGCAAGGGCTGGTATCGAACTAGGAACCTTGTGGTTTCTAGCCGAATGCTCTACCGACTGAGCTAACCGGGGAGGGGTGGTGATATAATATAATATAATATAATATAATGGAGAATGAATATGAAAAGTGTAGCATTTAAAGGTGCTCAATGCTGAAGTAGCACAGATTCCTGTGCTACTCATACGCTGAGTTGGTGAGGGACGGTATCGAACCAGGAACCTTCTGACTCCTAGCCGAACGCTCTACCGACTGAGCTAAACCGGCTATGTACTAATTATTTGTATCAGGAATACTTCATATCATATCATTTATCTCTTACACTAACCATTACACTATGTTAGGCTTCGTCTGCAACACATGGCTTTGGTGGCTTACGGTATCAGTATTAACTGTGTAACTAATTGGTCTCGTATCTGCGTACCAAACAGACTCATCTATGATTAACTTCGGTTATCCAGCAAGAATCACTTGACCTTTATTAAGCTTTGCTGTGGGAATTAAATATTGCAGTTTATTGGGTAGGCAGAGCACGTCTGCACTTTAAAGACGTCTGCAAAGGGACATGAAGACATGCCACATCGACACCAACACATGGGAGGCTTGTACAGAAGACCGTGTGACCTTTTTTTTTTGTTTTATGACAATAAGGACCTCCAAAACGTGGTAATCTTCAACTTGTTCCTCGTAAATTCCTACCATAAAATAAACTGAACCCTCATTTTATGTCCGTGTTTTTGCAATAAATGTTTTATTTTCTTGCACCCGTTATTTTACAATATTAAATATATTTTATTTATTTATTTTAATATTCACTTCAATGTGCATATTCTAAAAGTTTTTATTTTACACAAAATAATTTTATGTTTTATGTGAGGGACAAAATGAAAGATGTTAAGTGTATAGTGAATGTGTAAATTAACGGTTAATAGCATCATATTCACACATTCACTTAACAGCTTTCATTTTGTCCCTCACATAAACATTACTTAACAGTGTCCTGAAGATGGTACAATATACCGAAATGCTTAAGTATTGACACATAAAATTATTTCCCCTAATCATAACATCCTGTGTTTGTTATATTTTGAAAATATTTTTTTCTCATATATAATATATATATATATATATATATATATATATATATATATAAAGGCTTGTGCAGAAGACCGTGCGACCTGGCACCTCCTCATCAAACAAGGAACAAGAAGGAGTGAGAAAGAGAGGAAAGAAGCCGCCGCAGAAAAGAGAGACAAAAGGAAGGAGAGACAACAGCATCTCCAGCAAGCATCACTTTTGTTTGCAGTCAATGCACCAGAGATTCCCATTCAAAAATTGGCCTGTTCAGCCACTCACGCAGTTGCAGATAAAAAAAAAAATTTTAAGTGGACACCACGCCATCGTCTTTAGTAGATGGACAGATGCCAACATAGGGCGAGGGGTAGTACACCAGGGGTGAAGCAGAATATTGTTAACAAAACCAGTGTAAACATCCCTTTCTTTCTTAGACTCTGCCTAAAATAACCCAACAAGGGTTGACATGCCATAAAAATTCAGCAGGTCCCTTCTTTCTTTGACTGCATAAAATAACCAAACAAGGGTTGACATGCCGTAAAAATTCAGCAGGTCCCTTTCTTTCTTTCTTGACTCAGCATAAAATAACCCAACAAGGGTTGACATGCCGTAAAAATTCAACAGGTCCCTTTCTTTTTTTGACTCTGCATAAAATAACCCAACAAGGGTTGACATGCCGTAAAAATTCAACAGGTCCCTTTCTTTTTTGACTCTGCATAAAATAACCCAACAAGGGTTGATATGCCGTAAAAATTCAACAGGTCCCTTCTTTCTTTGACTCTGCATAAAATAACCCAACAAGGGTTGACATGCCGTAAAAATTCAACAAGTCAATTTCTTTCTTTGACTCTGCTTTCTCTCTCTCTCTCTCTCTCTCTCTCTCTCAAATATATATATATATATATATATATATATATATATATGTGTGTGTGTGTGTGTGTGTAAGGTAATCCAAATGACTGTAAGTAAGGATTATTCATCTTCAAAATCTCACTGTACAACCATACTGTAAGCTCTTGTAGGTGCAAACATATATACTCATACAAGGATTTTTATAAATCCCCAAAGAGAGCTCAATTATAATAATCAATAAATTAGATTATATTCAGAGCAATATTTAACTTTCAATGAAAGAAAAACTTAACAAACAGGATAGTTTCTGATTGAAATAAAATATAACGGGATGACTGTTGTTAAGTTTTTCTTTCTTTGAAAGTCGTATACACTGCTGACGAGACCTAATAAGGTTGAAACAGCTGTCCAGTGTTCCATATGTCACACACAATGTTTGCCGAGTTTCCTGGTATGTATACATATATAAAGGGCAGTTGGTGTGTATGTATGTCCGGATGAAACTATGAAAATAAAACAATTAACAACAAAGATAAATATGGTGGACTCTCCTATCGAGAACGATAGATGAGGCTCAGCAGTGAGTGATTTGATTCCTCCCATGTTGTGCATGCTGTCAGAAGACATTTTGTGTTTCCTCAAGTGTGACAGCAGCCCAGCCCTGCTGTGAGCCATGAAGCCACACTGACAAACGAAATGATCCAGGGCAGGAGTTAAATGGTTTTCTTTTAAAGTTAGACGGAGCCGATCTCTATGCTTCAGTCTATTTTGTTCAAAGTTCTTTAGTTTAGCGAAACAGGTCTTATGCCATTCCTTTCAAGCATTGGATGAAACTATGAAAATAAAACAATTAACAACAAAGATAAATATATATACACATTAAATATCATAAGTTGTTGCTTTTTGAGCAAAATTCCTGGAGATCTAATTTGTATACAAAGATATTGAAAGATTAAAATATACATAGAAATAGCATTGAAATTGTCCAGCATTTGTAAATCTTAAAAGTAAACAAATCAATACACTAGGATTTTTTGGTCTGGCTTCTACCCGGGTAGATGCAGGGTAGCCACTTCTAGTATAATATAATTCTGCTATTGGTAATTTATGAGGAAGTGCGCCCTGGTCTCCTGCCTCAGAAATTGCTGTGACTATTAAATAACGTCCCAGCTATGTCGTCTCGGTGGTGTTACTTGAAAGAAAACAACCAACTTAGGGTGTTAAATGTATTTTAGGGGGGGCTTCTCTTTTTTGTTGTAATTCTTGTTCATTTATAGAAATTTGTCGTAATTCTTGTTTATTTATCGTAATTTGTCGTAATTCTTGTTTATTTATCGTAATTTGTCGTAATACTTGTTTAGATATGAAGATGGATATATAGTTTGAAATAGACTGAGATAGATAGATAGATAAACAAACAAAATAATATAGATAGATATGAACAAATGGAGATGGGTGGATAGATATATATAAACAAAGTAAAACATGAACAAATTTAGGTAGATAGATAGATAGATATCCATCTTCATATCTAAACAAGAATTACGACAAATTTCTATAAATAAACAAGAATTACGACAAATTACGATAAATAAACAATAATTACGTCAAAAAAGAAGCCCTCCCCCCTAAAATACATTTAACGCCCTAAGTTGGTTGTTTTCTTTCAAGTAACACCACCGAGACACATAGCTGGGGACATTATTTTAATAGTCACCGGGTAGCAATTTCTGAGGCAGGAGACCGGGACGCACTTCCTCATAAATTACCCTGCTATTTACAAAATATGCAGAGTGAAAAGTCCGAGGAATTCCTGTGTAAAAAAAGAAATAGTTCATGTTTATATCAAGTGAAGAAAAAAAGAGATTGTGATATACGCTCCTGATGAGACCTAGTAAGGTCGAACAGCTGTCCAGTTTTCTATGTGTCACACAAGGTGTTTGCTGAGTTTTCTGGTCATGGTAATTTAATCTAATTTGTATGTACATATTATATGACCTCGCACTTCTTGCAGATACACCGACACAGGCTGAGTCACTACTACATAGCTTGGTGGAGGCTGCAAAGAACATCGGCCTCTATGTGAAATCTGATAAAACTGAGTTCATGAATTTCAAAAAGAAAGGAGACATCTCCACACTTGATGGTAAGCCTCTTAAGCCAGTTGAACAATTCACATACCTAGGTAGTAATATCTCATCCACAGAGAGTGATATTAATACACAAATAGGAAAGGCGTGGTCGGCCACAAACAAATTATCAGTCATATGGAAATCCAATCTCACTGACAAACTAAAGCGGCAATTCTTCCAGGCTGTGGTTATATCAGTACTGCTGTATGGCTGCACCACTTGGACCCTAACAAAGCGCCTCGAGAATAAGCTAGATGGGACCTGCACAAGAATGCTGCGTGCAGTCTTGAACAAGTTGTGGAAACAGCATCCCACAAGGAAGCAGCTGTATGGCCACCTGCCCCCCCATCTCACAAACCATCCGAGTAAGATGGGGTGGTGTATGGAAGGAGGCATGCAGGGAACTGCTGAAGAAGCAAGGATGAGCTCATAAGCAACGTTTTCCTGTGGAAGCCAGCTCATGGGCATGCTAGTGTGGGCCGCCCAGCAAGGACCTACATTGACAAACTATGTGAGGATGCTGGATGCTGTGCAGAAGACCTCCCAGTGGCAATGAATGATAGGGAAGGTTGGCGAGAGATTGTCATGGATATCTGTGCCTCTATGTGAACTCTGATAAAACGGAGTTCATGAATTTCAAAAAGAAAGGAGACATCTCCACACTCGACGGTAAGCCTCTTAAGCCAGTAGAACAATTAACATACCTAGGTAGTAATATCTCATCCACAGAAAGCGATGTTATTACACGAATATGCGTGACATGATGGGGAAGCTTAGCAAGAGATTGTCATTCTCCTGTGGAAGCCAACACATGGTCATGCTAATGTGGGCCGCCCAGCAAGGACCTACATTGACCAACTATGCAAGGATGCTGGTTGCTGCTCCCAGGAGCAATGAAAGATAGGGAAAGTTGGTGAGAGATTGTCATGGATATCCGTGCTGCCTGCGCAACATGATGATGATGATTTTTGTGTAGATGCCTAAGATGTTTTTTTTGCACACAGTTATATAATATCAAGTATTCCTATCTAATACAAACAATAATGATGGCGGTGTGTCAACTGCTAGAGGTGGAGAGAACTATGTTGAAAAATATACAGAAAAAAGTCCGAGAAAATCCTGCGGAGAAAAAGAAAAGGTTCATGTTTAGATATCAGATGAAGAAAAAAAGACGTTGCATTTGCAGAAGGTGTAGGTCGCAGGCCAAGACATCGAGGGCACAAACATGCCACTTTGCGGAAAGAGGTTTTTTATTTTCAAAAAGGGGGGTAGGTAGATTTGTGGTTCGTTTAGGTGTTGTCATGCAGGTGAACAGGGGGGTGGTGTATGGAGGGAGGGTCACGAAGGTCGTTGTCGATTGACAGGTGATGAAATGAATGCAGGTAAAAAATGCGGAAAAGTTGGAAAAGAATATGAAATGATATAAGAAAAGAAAAAAGTAAGAAAAAAGAAAAACAAAACAAAAAAGAAATTAAACTGATGCCAAAGGAATCATGCAAAAAAAACAATATAACTCAATATCATACATATATATTATGGATATATATATATGTATATTATATATATATATATATATATATATACATATATACATACATACATATATATTAGGGTTCGAATCACACACAAAGCGGCTTCCAGTATATAACTCTGCTGATGAGGCATAATAGGCCGAAATGTACATACAGAGATTGACTTTTTCTCGATTTGTTTACGCTTTACATTTGAACAGATATATTCGCCTAATTCATTAATTATCAACTAATTAATTTTCAAATTAGGTATATCTTCAATTAAGCACATTTTCTCCCATAATATTTCACACATATATAGATAATATTATATATATATATATTACATACATATATATATACATATCATGTATATATATAATATATATATATTATATATATTATATATATATATATAATATATATAAATATATATATATTTATATATATATATATATATATATATATATATATATGTATGTACAAAGAGTTAGCTGTAATTAATCAATATCTTGATTAATTCAGTGGATTTAACCCTGAAGATCCTTATGGTGAAACGCGAGTAAGTTATTTCTGTACATACTATGATAATAAATTAGCTCTACTTATGTATTGAGCACTTTATATTTGTTATAACGCTGATTTATCATGGTAAAACTTGTATCAACTAATCATTGAAACCAATTTCAACGGTAAGTCATTCCTTTTTCATATATACATCCATATATATATATATATATATATATATATATATATATATATATATATATATAATATATCTGATATAATATTTTATATATCTATGTATTTTATATATATATTTTATATATTTCACGCACACACACACACACACACACATATATATATATAATATATATATATATATATATATATATATATATATATATATATATATAATATATATGTTGCCTCTAATATATATTAACAACAAAAATAGACATCCTATCTATCTATCTTTCTGTCAGTCTGTTCATATCTATCTATCAATGTATCTATCTATCTATCTATCTATCTCTGTTCATATCTATCTATCTATCTCAGTCTGTTCATATCTATCTATCTACCTATCTATCTATCTGTAAGTATATTCTTTTAATCTATCCAACTTTATTTGTGAGTGTTTGGACTCGGTGAACCGAGTTCAAATCCTGGATGAGGCTGTTTGCATTTCACTTAACACTAATACACTTTAGGGAAAAAGAAAAGAACAGAAAAGGAAAACAATTATCCGCCCTAGCAGAACCATTTGGAAATAAATGCCAAAAAATCTCGGTTAATTCTCGATAATTACAACCTCATTAAGAATTGTACTTTATCCTTTTTAATTAAAGGGCAAAAACAAAACTTTAGTTCAGAAAGTGAACGTTTTCTCTACTGCAATTTCTCATGAGGAAATATAAAAGGAGCACAATCTCTGCTGACCAAAGCTTATTTTATTGTTAAAACTATCTGTACATGTATAAAGGGCAGTTGTGTTGTGTGTATGTCCGGAGGAAACTTTGAAAATAAAACAATTAACGACAAAGTAAATATATATACACATTAAATATCACCAGGACTTGGTTTTCTATACATCTATAAAGGGCAGTTGTGTGTATATGTATGTCCGGAGGAAACTTTGAAAATAAAACAATTAACGACAAAGTAAATATATATACACATTAAATAAAATACCAAACTCATCCTTCGGGGCGGGGGGTCCAGTGTGCTTCAGCCACTGGACCAGTGTGTTAAATCAATAGCGTCGATCCCAGGGAGGTATCCCCCCAGGCAATACCTCCCCCCTCGATTTAAAGGAACAGGGTTGGTTTATTGCCCAGCGCCTGAGGCGCCCCCCTTTAGGGGGAATGCCGACGGGATCAACACATTTTTTGTGCCTACCACCCATGAGCTTCAGCTTGTGGGTGGGCCCACATAAAAATGTCCCAGTGTCATGCCCCATAAGTGGGATGAGAGACAAATACATATACACATTAAATATCACCAGGGAGATTTTATTTATATTTGTGAAGATAATTAAAAAATAAGATTTAAATGATAACAGCATAGAATTTTTAATTTTTTAATTTTTTTAATTAAAAAAAGATTATTTGATATTTTACATAGACGATATTTGATAATAATAATATTCAATTTCAAATATTATTCAATATAAATTATAATTATATATAAGTTATATATGAATTATATAAATATATATACACTATATAAATATTTATAAATATATGTATATATATATAAATATATAAAATATATATATAAATAGATGAATATAAATAAATATATATATATAAATATACCCTTTTATCTATACATATAAATATATATATATATATATTTTATCTATACATATAAATATATATATATATATATAATATTTCATTGAAATGTCGGCTAAAAAAAAAGCCATATCATAAACACATCGCTAATGTGTATTTACTTATCATATATATATATATATATATATAATATAATTTAATATACCAAACTTGTTGGTAAATCCTTGCGGTGAGAAAAAAAACCAGCAAATAGTTTGATTGTAAAAATATACAACCAAACATCAACCGGGGAGAAAAAAATTTTTGAAAAAAAGAAAAGACCAAGATAGTCGTACCAACAAAAAATAATCTATTAGTACAATATTTTGGCCAAAAGAAAAAAACAATTTATATGCATATATATATATATATAAGATATATATATTCATATAAATCCGCGAGGAGACTAAAGCTAATAAGTAAAAAGTGCTCAATACCTAAGTAGAGCAAATAATGAACCTACTAAAAGTTTCGCTTAATGCTCTTCAGGGCTAAGATCTTAGCCCTGAAGAGCATTAAGCGAAACTTTTAGTAGGTTCGTCTGACTCATTAGATTTATTTTATATATATATATATATATATATATTATATATATATATATATTATTCTATCATATTATTTTATGTAGTGATAATTTAAGATGTTTTTTTAACCAACATCTTCTTTCCAGAATTAGGTTAGATAATCAGATGTCAAAGGTCACGTTAGGTCAGGTTTGAGGTCACAAGGGTTCAACTGGAAAATAACACCTCAATGAATAACCTCTGACCTACTTTATACATCCAGAATGATGAATGGATTCA
>CM042181.1:19790268-19800268 GCA_023376005.1 Doryteuthis pealeii | reverse complement strand
TATAAAATTCAATAATTATTGAAAATGATCATAACAAGTAAACCCCCGCGAATAAAATGTGCCACGGGAACAGCGTACAGCTGTTTCAACTTTATTAAGTCTCATCAGCGGTGTATACCTACGATTTTCCTCCGACAGAAATTGAAACCGGGAATCCAGCACGCAGAGTCAGGAACTCTACCTCTGAGCCACCATCGCATAGCACACAATATATGCCGAATTTAACTTGTCAATGATAAATATGACACTACTATACATAGTATAGTGATATATATATATATATATATACACATATAATATATATATATATACATTATATATATATATATATAAGGATTAATTTCCTTTTATTTTACATATATATATATATATATATATATATATAACTTTCTTTGGTGCGTACCAAGTTTTCTTGGTAGGTATTCTAGGTGGGTCCTAATTCTCTACCAGTAGTTTGTTGTAGAGTTCAGGTTCCGTGTGAGAGCTCAATGTTTAATTATTGTAAACAGAGCAAAGTTATTTGGGAATAAAAAGGCCTTAAATACCATGGGTATCATGGTTATGGACCATTTCCACTCGTGAGTATGCCCACGAGCTTCTTCAAACCAATGATATCTTTTATATAAGTGGTCTGAAGAAGCTCATGGGTATACTCACAAGTGGAAATGTCCATAACCATGATACCCATGGTATTTAAGGCCTTTTATTCCCAAATATATATATTATATATATATATATATGAGAGAAGAGATGGAAAACTTTAAATTCAATGCTGTGAAACTCTGCTTAAGTAATTGACCTTACGTTGCATCCTGCTTTGTGTGAAGGGTTACGTAAATACATATAGCAAAATACATATCCCCAAAATTGTAACCCACCTCAACCCCCCCACCCCAATCCCAAATGATTACTCAAACCCAAACTTGATAAAAACATTTTTAATTCGTCCCTCTAATTGCATCTTATCAGTCGAGGATACTTAAAATAGAGATATATAATAAGTTGGCTTGACTCGTCCCACTGAAATTACACTCCCCACCACCCCGATATCGAATAAATTGACCTAGCACAAAAAAAAAATATATATATATATATATATATATATATATTAAAAAGGATTTTAAAAAAATAAATAAAACACTTTGTTTTGGGAGTATGTAATGAAACTATTTTACGGGGAAGGAGTTTTTTATTTGTCAGGTTGGTTTGATACACTTTTGGTGTTTTGTTTATGGCATATCAACCCTTTTGGGGTTATTTAATGCCAAAGGGCTGGGTTAGCTCAGTCGGTAATCTTCCTAGAAACCACAAGGTTCCTAGTTTCGATACGGTCATGCAACAGCGTATGAGTAGCACAGTGATCTGTGCGGAGTAAGGAGCTGATTAGGTGTGGCGCTCCACCAGACGCCAAAACAATCTCCTTGTCTAGCTCTATTGCAAAGGGATAACTCCCTCGCTGATTAACTTTAGCCGCCCCGGACTTTACTTTTTTTCTTAATGCCAAATGAAGTTGTTTTCGAAAAACAAAGAACTCTTGGCTGGTTGTTGGTTGGTTGTTGGTTGTTTTTTTACGACTTATCAACAGTACTTAAGAAACAAGAAAATAGAAATGATCATAAAATAGGGTTCCATTTTCTATTCTAACAAGTTATAAACTGACCCCCAATTATTTGGCCATTCTCTTTTTTTAATCCAAGATAAAGCAACAGTGAGAAATATACTTGTTGGTTGTTTTGTGGCATATCAACCCTTTTCCGTCAAAACAAGTCATTTTGATAAACATAGGGCTCAACAGTACCTGCTGTTAATTAAGTGAGTATTAACACTCATTGCTGCTACAATTAAATGGTTGTTTTGTGGCATATCAACCCTTTTCATCTAAAATCAAGTCATGATAAACAAGGGACTCAGGTTGCTTACAGTACCTGCAGTTGCTTAAGTGGTCACCCATCTAAGTATTGAACAGGCTCATCACTGCTTAACTTCTATTATTAGTTCTAGTGGAACATTATGCAATCAAATAGTTGGTTGTTTTGTTTTATGGCATATCAACCCATTTTGGGTTATTTAATGCCAAATCAATTCATTTTGATATCACTTTGCTTACAGTAACCCACTGTTAGCTTAAATGGTCACCCATCTAAGTATTGAACAGGTTCATCACTGCTTAACCATTAACATAAGATTCATTGATTGTCATTGATATCTGTGCTGCTAGCGCGACATGATGATGAAAGCAATAGTGAGAAACATTCTTGTTGGTTGGTTGTTTTGTTTTACGGCATATCAACTCTTTTTGGGTCATTTAATACTGAATCAAGTCATTTTTGATAAACAAAGACTTGGGTTGCTTACAATACCTGCTGTTGCTTAAATGATCATCCAATTAAGTATGGAACAGGTTCATTGCTGCTTAACTTCTGTTATTAATGGGGGTTCCATTTCTATTCTAACAAGTAATAAACTGATCCCCATTATTTGGCCATTCTCTTTTTCCAATTGAAAATGAAAGCAATAGTGAGAAATATTCTTGTTGGTTGGTTTTGTGGCATATCAACACATTTTGGGTCATTTAATGCCGAATCAAGTCATTTTTAATAATCGAAGGACACAGTAAATGCTGTTGCTTAAGTGGTCACCCAATTAATAGTTTGTTTTGTTTTACGGCATATCAACCTCAGTGGGTCATTTAATGCCGATAAAGTTTTGAAATAAATCAATTCTTAATGGATAATACAATTTTGTTTATAAATACATTTTTCTATTCAACCCATAGATGGGACCCTAACAGGTACTACCACTCCGGGTCAGAGTGGACCAGGGAGCAATGGTGATGAAGGGGTGCTCCACATTACCCAAACCTCCAAAACTGGAACCTCACCATCAGATAGAGTTTAACGTCATTCCCAGGACATGTAGACCCACAGCCACCACCTTCTAGCACCCATATGATAAAAAGGGGTTTGGGATTACCATAAGGGCAATAGGGTTGGGTCACCCAATTAAGTCTTGAACAGGTTCATTACTGCTTAACTATAATGATCAAGTAGGAAACAGTGTATATAAACCCTTTTCACGTCATATAATGCCGAATCAAGTTATTTTGATAAACGAAGAATTCAGGCTGTTGTTATAAACAGCCTGAATTCTTCAACCTGCTGTTGCTTAAGTGGTCACCCAATTAAGTATTGAACAGGTTCATTGTTGCTTAACTATAATGATCTAGTAGGAACTGGTGTACATAAACTCTTTTTTGGTCATATAATACCGAATCAAGTCATTTGATAAACAAATGACTCAGGTTACATACAGTACCTGCTGTTGCTTAAATGATCACCTAATTAGGTATTGAACAGGCTCATTGCAGGTTAACTAGTATAATCAATTTCTAGTGGAACATTATACAATTAAATGGTTGGTTGTTTTGTTTTATGGCATATCAACCCTTTATGGGTTATTTAATTTTGAATCAAGTCATTTTGATAAACAAAGGACTTGGGTTGCTTACAGTAAAGTGGTCACCCAATTAAGTATTGAACAGGCTCATTGCTGCTTAACATTTCTAGTGGAACATTATACAATTAAATGGTTGATTGTTTTGTTTTATGGCATATCAACCCTTTATGGGTTTTAATTTTGAATCAAGTCATTTTGATAAACAAAGGACTTGGGTTGCTTACAGTACCTGCTGTTGCTTAAGTGGTCACCCAATTAAGTATTGAACAGGCTCATTGCTGCTTAACTTCTTTTATTATTTCTAGTGGAACATTATACAATCAAATGGTTGATAGTTTTGACTCATGACTATTTAATAATCGTTGAGAATGTAACTTAAATAACTAAGGAAATTGTGACGTTAGTGGTGACATAGTTTCAGTTACAGACAGACAGTTACATATTCTCCATTATAATAAGATATATATGTTAATGGCTGAGTTTTTCATGATACATGGTTGCACCAACATCAACACCAACACCTTCACATTCTTTCCTTTCTTTATTGTTAAAAAAACTTGTTCTGATATATATCGACCCCTTTTGTCCGTTTAGTTTGGCCTACATTACGTATAGGAGTTTTAAGAATAATTGTATCCAGGTCACAAGGCCAAAGAAGTTTGACATGTTGGTTAATGAAAAGAGCTTTAGAAAAATTCAGGTAGGTGGCACTTTTGGTCAAATAGTTTGTGGTGTGTGATGTGGTGGACTCCTCCTATCGAGAACGATAGATGAGGGTCAGCAGTAAGTGATTTGACTCCTCCCATGTTGTGCATGCTGTCAAGAAGACATTTTGTGTTTCCTCGAGTGTGATAGCAACCCAGCCCCGCTGCGAACCATGGAGCCACACTGATAAACGAAATGCACCAAGGCAGGAGTTAAATGTTTTTGTTTTAAAGTTATGTGGAGCCGATCTCTATGCTTCAGTCTAAGAGAATGTATATATATATATAAATATGTGTGTGTTTATATACACAAACACACACTCACACACACATACACATATATATATATACAAGGGTCAGGAAGTGCATGGCGTAATGGTTAAAATCATAGGAAATGGACTCATCGCCCCAAGTTCAAATCCTGGATGCGGTAATTGCATTTCATTTAGCGCTAATACCCTTGGGAAAGGTATGAATCCTTCTCTGCCTCCAGCTATGGATAATAGTTAGGCAGACTGGGCTCTTTAGCTTGGTTAGGCAACTGGTATAGGAGAAGGAAAAAAAATTCAGGTAGGTGGTAATTTGGTCAAATAGTTTGTGGTGTTTGATGTATATACATATATATATATATATATATGTGTGTGTATATACACAAACACACACATACACACACACACACACACACACACACACACACATATATACAAGGGTCAGGAAGACGTGGTGTAATGGTTAAAGTCATAGGAAATGGACTTGTCGCATTGGGTTCAAATCCAGGATGTGGTAATTGCATTTCACTTAGCACTAATACCATTGGGAAAGGTATGAATCCAACTACTCCCTCTAGCTATGGATAAATAGTAGGGCAGACTAGGCTCTTTAACCTTGGTTAGGCAACCGATATAGGAGAAGGAAAACTCAATTTTCTAAACTCAATTTTTTTTAAACTCATTTTTTCTATCTAATCCATAGATGGGACTTTAACAGGTACTACCAGTCCATGTCAGAGTAAATCTGGGAATAATAGCTATGAAGGGGTACTCCATATTCCCAGAGCTCCAGAATTGGAATTTCACTATTAAATGCGGTTTAACCGTAATATCAGTTCTGCTTTTCTAATAAAGATACTCCTTTAGAAATATTAACATTTTTTTTTTAATCACTGTGGAAATTCTAAAAATGTGTTGACGGGGTTAGGCAACATGTGGAAACTGTTATAATATATATATATATATATATATATATATATGTTATATGTTATATTCAATGTATACATATATATATATATATATATATATTATATGTTATATGTTATATTCAATGTATACATATATATAATATATATATATATATGAAGAAAATATTTTCAAAAAATATAACAAACACAGGATGTAACGATCAGAGGAAACAATTTTATGTGTCTATACTTCAGTATTTCGGTATTAAACCATCATCAGGACACTGTTACAGAAATTTTTGTGAGGGAGAAAAATGGAAAATGTTAAGTGTATAGTGAATGTGTGAATATATCTATATATATCTGATCGTAACATCCTGTGTTTGTTATATTTTTAAAAATATTTTCTTCACATATTGTCGGATTAATTTCCTCATCGTATTTCCATATATATATATATATATATATATATAATATATGTTATATGTTATATTCAATATGGAGAGCCATCACTTGTCTATGGAAGAATTTGAGTTCAACCGAATTAAACACCAAAAATTGAAGCGGGCTATTAGAAAGGGTGAATTTCAGCCCAGCAACATTCAAAGCAGAGAAGTTCCAGCATGTAGTTTATGTGGAAGAGTATGTTTCTTCAGGACTGGCCTGGTGAGTCATCTGAGAAAACACAAGGATACAGTGTCAAATGCTACTGGCACCCAACTATGATGAAAAAGGAGAAAGAAAAAAAAAAAAAAAAAAAAACAGGAAATGGTCTTACTCGAAACGAGTTGACAGCCATTATGTTATATTCAATATATATATATATATATATATATATATATATATATATTATATAAAAAAGGAAGGTCCGCAAAATGTATTTTGTTCTCAGAAAAAATTTTTTAATTCTTATTGTTTTACATGTGCAACACGTGTTTCAGATCTTCTGGTATCTTCTTCAGGCTTTGATTGATATCAAAGCCTGAAGAAGATACCAGAAGATCTGAAACACGTGTTGCACATGTAAAACAAAAGAATTAAAAAATTTTTTTCTGAGAACAAAATACATTTTGCGGACCTTCCTTTTTTATAAAATATTGAATTTTCTCCCGTTGGAACCAGAACAACACTTTTTATATATATATATATATATTATATATATATATATATATATGAGGAAAAAATGATTAAAGAAAAGAAATGTAGATGGATAAAAATGAATTCAATCGATATCACTTTTAATCAATATCACTTACACATGTGTTTCGGTCCGTTTATCAAAATGTATACAGATTTACGTTATTATTATTATTAAAATAATCAGATGATGTTGAAATGATGATAATAATAATAATAGTAAAAATGTAAAAATATTCCGTACACAGAGAATTTTTACAGAATATTTTTACATTTTTCCTATTATTATTATCAGCATTATTTCAACTTCATCTGATTATTTTAATAATAATAATAATAGCCTAATCCGTATACATTTTGATAAACAGACCAAAACACATGTGTAAGTGATATCGATTAAAAGTGATATCGATTAAATTCATTTTTATCCATCTACATTTCTTTTCTTTACTAATTTTTTCCTCATATTGTCGGATTCAATTCCCTTTCCATTCTTACATATATATATATATATATATATATATATATATTTTTTGATGATATGGGTTACATATTTCCAACAGACAGTGCTCAATATCATTTATAGAGTGTTTATATTTGAGTTAAGGTAGTGTAGACATGGAGTCAACATCTTGTTACTGACAGTTTCTCACCTGTATGACCCAAAGGGTATATAAACAAACCGCTAAACCAATTTCTCTGTTAGGTCTGAAGATCGCATAGACGAGAAATTGTCAGTAACCAGGTGTTGATTCCATGTCCACATTACAAAAAAATAAGTAAATATATATATATATATATGAAGAAAGTTTGTAGAAAAACACAAGATGTTAAAAGTTTTGCTGACAGAAATCTGTTTCGACCATATGAAGCGGTCTTTATCAAAGCAACATTGTAAACGGAAAGACGAAATAAATATATCATTAATCACGAGGCACAGAACGCTCTCGATCAGTACCGGAATTTTCAAAAGTTTTTTTAAAATGCGTATTTTATGTTAAAAATAAAATAAATTTTATTTTTTAAAATTATAAGCAAAAATTATTACATTTTTTAAAACTTTTTTTTGTAGCCGGAACATTTTCCTGGCCTTTTTTATATTTATATACACTTTTACTGCAAACTCTTTTGAGCTTTTTTAATGATAAAAATGCTTATAATTTTTAAAAATAAAATTTATTTTATTTCTAACGTAAATTTCTTCATATATATATATATATATATATTTACTTATTTTTTTGTAATGTGGACATGGAGTCAACACCTGGTTACTGACAGTTTCTTACCTGTACGATCCAAAGGATATATAAACAAACTGCCAAACCATTTTCCCTGTTAGGTCTGAAGATTGCATAGGTACGAAGCTCTCAGTAACCAGGTGTTTATTCCATGTCCACACGACTCATGAAAACAAAAATATATATATATATATATATATATATATATATATACAAATGTGTGTATATATAATATATATATATATATATATATATATATATATATATATATATACCTTTGAAAGAAAGGAAAAACTCATAAAACCGTCATTATAAAAATCCTTGTATTTGCACCGAAAAATGCAAATAATTATACAGTGAGATTTTGAAGATCCCATGTAGAATCATCCCTTACTACCTGTTTTGGATACCTTACATATATATATATATATATATATATATATATATATATATATATATATGGACATGGAGTCAACACCTGGTTACTGACAGTTTCTTACCTGTGCGATCCAAACAATTATGATTATAAACAAACCACTAAACCAATTTCCACGTTAGGTCTGAAGACTGCATAGGTAAGAAGCTCTCAGTAACCAGGTGTTGCCTCCACATCTACACGACTCATAAAAACAAAAAAATATATATATTTACAATATGTGTATTATATATATATATATATATATATATATATATATATGGACATGGAGTCAACACCTGGTTACTGACAGTTTCTCGCTTCTGTGATTTTCAGAAGAAACGGGGGAAATTAAATTAGCAGTTTATTTAGATTTCTATGGATCGGATAGTCGACAATCAGTCAGTAACCAGGTGTTAATTCCATGTCAACGCTAATCAAAATATATATATATGAAAAGTATATAAAAAATGGAATAAACCTGACAGTATATATATATATATATATATATATATATATATATGTGTGTGTGTGTGTGTGTGTGTGTGTGTGCATGCACACACGGACGCATAGACAGACAGACGTACATACATACATACATACGTACAAATGTGTAAATCATGCCTGGTGAAAGAATACTACTAAAATCAAAATTCAAAGAAATCTCTACCGAATAAATTAATTATTTAAATTAGAAAATAAATAAATGAATGAATAAATAAACCAAAAAAAAAAAAAAAAACCAAAAAATTATAAGAAACCATTTTTATGCCATATAGTAGCTTACCCGAAATCGTCGATGATGTGCATGTGAGGTGGGTGGAGGTAGTGGTGGAGATGAAGATGTTAGTGGTGTAGTAGTAGTATTAGTAGTAGTAGTATTAGTAGTTGATGGTTGTTGTTGTTGTGATGGAGGAGGAGGAGGAGGTGTTGATGGTGGAGGTGGTTGCTGTTGTTGTTGTTGTTGTTGTTGCTGTTGTTGTTCTTGTTCGTGTTCTTGTTGTATTGGAGGGGTGCTTGATCTCTTTTTAGCTAGTCCCACCACAAACAATAGCGTTGTTGGGTCAGGAAGGCAGGCCCGAACCGAAGCCATTGTACAATGTGCTTTCCTCGCACAAGGAATTCTGGGAAGGGGCTTTCTTTTCTTTTTTCTTTTCTTTTTTTTCTCTCTTTTTTCTTTTTCTTTCTTTCTTTCTTTCTTTCTTTCTCTCTCTTTTACTTTTTTTTTCCTTTCTGTCTTTTTTTTATTCTCGTATTCTTTTTGGTTGTTTTTTTTTTAACGCTATAATCCCAGGACTGCAACTTACCATGCGACCGAACTCACTGAAAATAAACACATCCTTTCACTTTATCTAACCAAATCAGCCACTCCCCCACATTGTTTTATTTTTTTTATTTATTTATTTGTTTTTTTTTTTTTCATGAGGGGCAGGGGTTATCGGTTGACCTAGTGTCATACCGCTGACATTATCACTATGTTTTTATTCTATTAAAATAATTTCTCCCCCATCCCCCACTTCAGTTTCTGCAATTTGGCAGCCTAACATTAAACGCCCCTTCATCATTCCGAACCGACTGTGCCACTCAGCACAAGAATAATTAATATTTGGTTTATCTCACATTGTTAACAAGCTTTTGCTTAAAAAATTGACAGCACAATGGACTGTCTACTATATCAGGCTTATGCGAAAGTTTCCAGCACAATGTTAGGGAAATCTGTATAATTAACCTCTTACCAAACACCTGTTATCAAATTCACTTCCTGATAATGAACTGCACAGGGTTTTAACCCTGTGCAGTTTCATTAGATTTTGTAGTTAACAATCTTATCTTATATATACAAGGATGTGCTTATATATATATATATATATAT
>CM042181.1:19740268-19785268 GCA_023376005.1 Doryteuthis pealeii | reverse complement strand
TCTACAAGGATGGATCTGGCATCAAATGACCCACAAAGGTTGATATGTCATCAAGCAAAGAAACCAAAACAAAACAAAAGAACCAGTATGATATGGGTGGAAGACCTGTTAGTTGACGAGAGTGTACGAGCCATGAATATGGTTTCAACATCAGAAAAGAATGGCTTTGATATTAAATAACCCATGAAGATTGATATGCCATTAAACAAAGAAATCAATCAAACCAACCTCTTGCACAATTCCTAGTGGATCACCTTTCCTGCCCAATCATGTCATGAAACAAAGAAACCAAACCAAAACCAACCTCTTGCACAATTCCTAGTGATCACCTTTCCTACCCAGTCATGTCATGAAACAAAGAATCCATAAAGTACGAGTTCATGCCTTTTGAAAAAGGCATATGTGTTAAATGAACTTAAACAGCTTCAGGGCATGATACTAAACTGTATTTGATGGTGAGACTCCAGTTCTGGAGCAATGGGGGGTGGGGGGTGATGGAATCACCTCTTCATCGCCATTACTACCAGGTCGACTTAGAATGGTAATACTTATTAGGGCCCCATGTATGTGTCAAAAACATCTGAGACAAGGTTTAAAATCATTGAACTTCATCAATATGGGAACACCCAGCTATGGGTTAAATAGCACCACTACTATTCTTCTACAAGGATGGATTTGGTATTTGTGTTAAAAATTTGGAAAAAAAAAAAGTTTGGAAAAAAATTGAATACCCAACAAGAATGAATAAAACAAAAACATCTTTGGCATAAAATAACCCAACAAGGGTTGACATGTTGTAAAAATCCAACCAACCAACCAACCAACCAGTATTCTGCATCATTTCCATGCCCGGACATTAGTAAAAATAGAAAAAATGAATTTAAAAAACATTATTTTTTAAAAATTGAGCTTAAAAAATAATTTTCAATAACCATCAAGCATAAATAGAAAAAAAAACATCTTCAGCATAAAATAACCCAACAAGGGTTGACATGTCATAAAATCCAACCAACCAACTAAACTAAGAGCTTTGTATACTTTTGCATAAAATATCCCAACAAGAGTTGACATGCCATAAAATCCAGCCAGCCAACTAAATCTAAGATCTTGTATACTTTGGCATAAAATAACCCAACAAAAGTTGACATGCCATAAAATCCAACCAACCAACCAACCAACCAACCCTAAGGGCTTTGTATAAGTAAAGTCGATGGGGCGGCCTAAAGTCAGTATCAGCCAGTCAGCGAGGGAGTCAATCCCCTTTTCAATAGCGTTAGACCAAGGAGATTTTTTTTAGCGTCTGAGGTGGGGCGCCACACCTACCATCAGCTCCTTACTTTACCGCACAGATCCTTGTGCTACTCGTACGCTGAGTTGGTGGGGACCGGTATCGAACTAGAACCTTGTGGTTTCTAGCCGAACGCTTTACCAACTGAGCTAACTTTAGCATAAAATAACCCAACAAAAGTTGACATGCCATAAAATCCACCCAACCAACTAAACCTAAGAGCCTTGTATACTTTGGCATAAAATAACCCAACAAGGGTTGACATGCCATGAAATATAACCAACCAAACCAAATCAAACCATGATATTTCAAAATATAATAGTCTCATTGAAGCAGGTTATAGCAGACATTCTTACCTAAGAATTTTTTTTACCAATGCCTCGAAGTGACTCCACTTGACGTTGGTAGGTAAAAGGTTAAAATAAGTCTGTTGAGAATTGGCAAAACATTAACGGAATGCCAAAAAAACATTTGCTTATTTTTCAAACGTCATAATTCCAAATGTGAGAAATGAATAAAGGAAATATTTCAGGTGGGGTTTAATGTGTGAATTAACGACTCGACCCATTCAAAGGTATATCTGTATGGGCCCACAAAGATGGGGGGTGCCGCAATATGAAGAAAAGGTCTACAAAGTTAAGGGGTCCTTTCCTAAATGGATTTCTGGAATTTCCTTCTCCTGGTAAGAATTACCAAAAACTCATTAATTGAACTAGGGGTATAATCTGTATGGGCCTACAAGTGGGGCCATATGAAGAAAGGTCTAAAATTAAGTCCTTTCCTAAAGGATTTTCCTTCTCCTAGGTAATTTACCAAACTCATTAATTGAACTAGGGTTATCTGTATGGGCCTACAAGTGGGCCAATATGAAGAAAGGTCAAAATTAATCCTTTCCTAATGGAGTTTCCTTCTCTCAGGAAGTTAACCAACTCATTAATTGAACTAGGGTTATCTGTATGGCCTGCAAGTGGGGCCAATATGAAGAAAGGTCTAAAAGTAATTCCTTTCCTAAAGGAATTTCCTTCTCCTAGGTAAGTTACCAAACTCATTAATTGAACTAGGGGTATATCTGTATGGGTCACAAAGTGGGCCAATATGAAGAAAGTCTAAAATAAATCTTTTCCTAATGGAGTTTCCTTCTCCTAGGTCAGTTACCAAACTCATTAATTTGACCTAGGGATATATCTGTATGGCCTCCAAGTGCGGCCATAATGAAGAAAGGTCTAAAATTAAATCCTTTCCTAAAGGAATTTCCTCCTCCAGGTAAGTTACCAACCTCCTAATTAAACTAGGGGTAAACTAGGGGTAAGTGGGTCCAATATGAAGAAGGTCTAAAAGTAAGTCTTTTCCTAAAGGAATTTCCTTCTCCTTGGTAAGTTACCAACCTCACTAATCAAACTAGGTAATTTTTCTTTGTTTATGGTCTATAAAACCTTTGTTGGGTTATTTAATGGCTAAGCTATCCTTGTAAAACAACCTGTTAAATTTCTGCTTAAGAAATGGCCTTATGTCGCATCCTTCTAGTACAGGGGGGGGGTACATATATGTTTATGAGGAAAAGAGGATTGGAATGAATCTGACAGAATGAGGGTAAAATATGAGGAATAAAAGAACAAAACTCAGAACAAAAATGTGTAGTATATTTCGCTGGAGTATTGAACCTCGGCATCGTTTCAGATTTCCTTCTCATCTTCCCCAAAGATTTCCCCTATAACAATCAAATCTTCCCCTCACCACAAAACTTATCCACTACCTATTTTCACTATTTCATGGTCATCTACCCCCCCCTTTTATTATTCCCGTTTGCCTACTTTCCCTCTACTCAATCTCTCTTCCAGGAACGCTACCCTCCCTCCCCTATCAGGTAACTCTAAATTCATTTTTTCTACCTACCTTCCTCCACTCTCTTCCCGATCTGATTTTCCGTCTCATCTTCCCCAAATTTCCCTATATATATTTACCAGCAGGATGTGACAAGGTCAATTTCTTAAGCGGAGTTCAACAGTTGAACCTCAGAGTTCTCCCTTCTCTAAACGTAGCCTAAACCACAGGTTAAGAGCCCCAGTCTGGCCTCTATTTTACCCATAGCTGGAGAGAGAGTAGATTCATACCTTTTCCAAGGGTATATAGCGCACGTGAATATTGTCACGTCCAGGATTTGAATCTCGGGTCGACGAGTCCATTTCCATGATTAACTTAAACACGCTCTTGCTTCAAACAACAACTAGCGTCGTTGGTGCCTCGCTCTATGTACCACCTAAATTCTACTCATCTCTCCCAATTACTCCGCTCTCTTACCTTTAATAAAACACTTGTATGATCCTGATAATATAATAATAAGCTGAGACGCCGAGTTCCAACACTCCCGCGAAATATACTACACATTTTTTGTCTGAGTTTGTTCTTTCATTTCTCATAGTGTGATTTAACCTCTATATATTTACCAACCGCTCCGCACGGCGAGATGTGAACAACAGGTCGCAATATTCCGTTAAGCGGATTCAACAGGGTTATGAATTCAAAGTTTTTCCTTTCTCCTAGACTGGTTGGCCTAACCAAGGGTTAAGAGGCGTCTGCTGCCCTAACTATTTATCCATAGCTGGAGGGAAGTAGGATTCATACCTTCTTCCAAGGTATTAGCGGCAAAGTTAATCGAGCATTATCACCATCCAGGATTGGAACTCGGTCAAAAGTCCATTCCCATGACTTTAAGCATTGCACGCAACGCGCTTATTGTGTACTATTATTTATTATATTTTACCCATATATGCTTATGCCTGAATGATTAGAAAATTTTCTAAAGTTTCTATACCCGCAATGTGTTATTTTTCTTTCCCCCCTCTGCAGAAGTGTCAAGTATATTCTCTGTCTTCGAGCTGTCCATAGGGTGTAGCCTGTTGGGGTTGGCAGTGCTAAAGAATTTAGTGTGGGTGTTAATGATTGCGATCTGGACAGATTGTCAGCAAACTTGTATAATTGGTAGTAAATGAAGATTCGAGGTTCTATAGGGATTGACCTATTCCATTGGTGGCGATATCATGCAAGTATAATAGGTATTTGATGTGATGGTGGTCAGCCTTTAAATTCAGACTTGATGGTTCAATGTTAAGGGGTAATATTTCATGTCGAAAATCTCCAGGCCATGTCACCCCAACCTAACATTTCAAATTTTTTGCCTTGAAAATTTTGTCCAAGTGTGGTTATGATAAAATATAACAATCCCTAAATTTGGAGCTTCCAATTTCAAAAATTGGACAAGAGTTAGTGTTGATTTTTTTAGCTCTCCCAAATCTCTTTAAGATTATTATTCATGTGCATTATTCTTCATCATTCAGTCATCGAAGACTATGATAAGTTTTTGTGTGCCCCTCGAAGTTGCATGGCGCTCTGTGGACTATGAAGTCCTATGTTTGCAGAACCATTCTCGACACAGATTTTGCATTTGTAGGGTTGTCCTGTAGAGATGATGGTTCCGATGCTTGTTTGCGCTGTTTTTCTTCTGGACCTCTTAGCTTCATTGATGTTCTATCAGGGTGACTTCTGACATGTACAGGTCCTCTAATGGAAGATTCTTGCCGCCAACCGGAGGACGGTCTGAGCCAAATTTTCCAGCTGGAAGGGCACAATGCCAAAGCACCTGAAGATCATTTTTGCAGACATTTTTTTAGCTCTCTCAAATCTCTTCAAGATTATTATTATATTATTATTATTATATATTATTGAAATATTTTTGTATATAAGATGGTACTCTAATTCCCCACCTTGACTTTATGACCTCAGCCAAGGTCACATGAGTTGTTCCTGCAGCCAATCCTACCCATAAGCTGCGTGGAGACACACGTATTTACCCCCCCCATCACTGGTCATATATTAAATTACGCTCACTGGGACGAGACAAGGATTACCGGAACTTTACATACTCAGGAATGGACATATAAGATTACCAGGGAACAAAGGCTTCATTATCGAGAGGAACTCTGTACCAGAAGAACTGAGAACTCTTTACCAGAGAATCAAAGATTCATTTCGAGGAACTCTTACCAAGAACTGAGAAATCTTTACCAGAGGAACAAAAGATCATTATCAGAAGACTCTTTACCAGAAACTTCAGATACTCTTTACCAAGAGGAACTCAAAGAGATTCATTTATCGAGGGACTCTTCACCCAGAGACTGAGAACTCTTTACCAGAGGAATCAAAAAAGATTCTTTTTTTTTTTTTCCCATTTATCGAGGGACTCTCTTACTCAGGACACTGAGAAACTCTTTACCAGAGGAACCAAAAGATTCATTATCGAGCGGGACTCTTTCCAGGACTGCAGGAACTCTCTTACCAGAGAACCAAAGATTTCATTTATATGAGGAACTCTTTTACAGGAACTGAGAACTCTTTACCAGAGGAAACCCAAGATCAATTATTCGAGGAAGGAACTCTTTACCAAGAAGGACTGAGACTCTTTACCAGACGGAATCAAAAGATCATCTTATCGAGGGACTCTTTACCAAGAACTGAGAACTTCTTTACCCCAGTAGGAACAAAAGATNATGACATTCCATTAAGCCACCAAACCAACATAAACCTAAGAGCCTTGTATACTTTGATCATAAAATTAACCCAACAAAGGTTGGAACATGATCATAATTATGACCAACCAACCAACTGCAAACCATGATATTTCAAAATATAATGTCTCATTGAAGCAGGTTATAGCAGACATTCTTACCTAAGAATTTTTTTTACCAATGCTCGAAGTGACTCCACTTGACGTGGTAGGTAAAAGGTAAAATAAGTCTGTTGAATTGGCAAAACATTAACGAATGCCAAAAAAACATTTGCTTATTTTTTCAAACGTCATAATTCCAAATGTGAGAAATGAATAAAGGAAATATTTCAGGTGGGGTTTAATGTGAATTAACCTCACCCATTCAAAGGTATATCTGTATGGCCTACAAGTGGGGCCAATATGATGAAAGGTCTAAAATATCACTCTTCCTAAAGGAATTCCTTTCTCCTAAGGTAATTACCAAAACTCATTAATTGAACTAGGGTATATCTGTATGGCACCTACAATGGGCATATGAAGAAAGGTCTAAAATTAATCCTTTCCTAAGAGGTTTTTCTCCTAGGAATTTACCAACTCATTAATTGAACTAGGGTTATCTGTATGGGCCGTGCAGAGTGGGCCAATATGAAGAAAAGGTCTAAAAGTAATCTACCTTTCCTAAAGGAATTTCCTTCTCCTAGGTAAGTTACCAAACTCATTAATTGAACTAGGGGTTATCTGTATGGTCCTACAGTGGGCCAATATGAAGAAAGGTTCTAAAAGTAACTTTTCCTAAGGAGTTTCCTTCTCTAGGTACAGTTACCAAAACTCATTAATTAACTAGGGATATATCTGTATGGGCCTCCAAGTGGGCCATGAAGAAAAGGTCTAAAATTAAAATCCTTTCCTAAAGGAATTTCCTCTCTCCAGGTAAGTTACCAACCTCCTAATTTATAACTAGGGGTAAACGTAGGGGGTAAAGTGCAAGTAATTGAAGAAAGTCTAAAAGTTAATCTTTCCTAAAGGAATTTCCTTCTCCTTGCGCTTAAGTTACCAACCTCACTAATCAAACTAGGTAATTTTTCTTTGTAATGGCTATATAAACCTTTGTGGGTTATTTAATGGCTAAGCTATCCTTGTAAAACAACCTGTTTAAATTTCTGCTAAAAATGGCCTATGTCGCATCCTTCTAGTACAGGGGGGGGGGTACATATATGTTTATGAGGAAAAGAGTGGAAAATGAATCTGACAGAATGAGGGTAAAATAAAATAAAAGAACAAAAACTCAGACAAAAATGTGTAGTATATTTCGCTGGAGTATTGAACCTCGGCATCTTCAGATTTCCTTCTCATCTTCCCCAAAGATTTCCCCTATAACAATCAAATCTTTCCCTCACCACAAAACTACCTCTACCTATTTTCACTATTTATGGTCATCTACCCCCCCCTTTTATTATTCCCGTTTGCTACTTCCTCTACTCAAATCTCTTCTCCAGGAACGCCTACTCCCTCCCTATCAGGTATCTACTATCATTTTTTCTACCTACCTTCCTCACCTCTCTTCCCATCTGATTTTTCTCATCTTCCCAAGATTCCCTATAACCAATCAAATATATCACTCAACCAGCCAAAACTTACCCATAGCAACTTACCCTATTCCCCCTTACTCTGAGTATCCTAAAAACACCTTGTATGTTCCTATCCTGTATGTCAATAAAAAGCTGAAGACGCCATAGTTCAATACTCCAGCGAAATATACTACACATTTTTGTCTGATTTCTTTCATTCCTCATACTTAACCATAAATACCAAAAACGCTACGCACGAGCAGATGTTGACACAAAGGTTCCAATTTCTTAAGCGAGATTCAACACGGTTTGAATATCAAGTCTTTCCTTTCTCCTCAGACTGGATGCCTAACCAACGTTTGAAGAAGAGGCAGCTGCCCTCTATTTATCATAGCTGGAGGAGAGTAGGATTCAACCTTTCAACAAGGTATTAGTGGCAAAAGTTAATGCAAATATATTCAACATCCAGGATTGAACTCGGTCAACAAGTCCATTTCCCATGACTTAACGCATCGCACCAACGCGCTCCCTTTATATTATATTATTATATTTTACCATATAGCTTATGCCTGAATGATTAGAAAAAATTTCTTAAGTTTTCTATACCCCATTGTTTTTTCTTTACCCCTCTGCAGAAGTGTACAGTATATTCTTCTGTCTCCGAGCTGTCAGGTGGTAGCCTGTTTGGGTCAGTGCTAAAGAATTTAGTGTGGGTGTTAATGATTGCGTTCTGGACAGATTCGTCAGCACAATTGTTTACATTGTATAAATGAGATTGATTCTATAGGGACTTGACCTATCCATTGGGGACTATCAGCAAGTATATACGGTATTTGACTGTGATGGTGGTTCAGCCTTAAATATCAGACTTATGGATTCAAATGAATTAAGGGGTAATTTCATGTCAAATCATCCAGGCCATGTCACGCCATCCATAACATTTCAATTTTTCCTTGAAAATTTTGTTCCCAAGTGTGGATTATGATAAAATTAGACAATCCCCAAATTTGGAGCTTCCAATTTCAAAAATTGGCAAGTATATGTTTTTTTAGCATCTCCAAATCTCTTCAAGATTATATTATTATTGGAATATTTTTTGATTATAATATTGAGAGGATGTTGAACCATTTTAAGCAGTTTCAAACATTTGATTCCAAGTTTTCTTTACTAGGGGCCAGGGCTAAGCATGAGGTTGAGCGTTCCTGCAGCCTCTAGCTTATTTACCATAGCTGCAGAGGAAGTAGTGGATTAACCTCTCCAATAATTAGCCACTGAAGGACAAGCAATTACCACTCCGTGGATTTACATTTTATGTATATAGTTATGTATAGCGTCTCATTCCCCACCTTATTATATGAACTAGGCCAAAGGTCACATGAGTTTGTTCCCTGCAGCCAATCACTAAACCAGACTGCGTGGAAACACTATTTACCCCCCCCGATCACTGGTTCATAAATTACAATTACGCTCCACTGAGGACGAACATAGTTACCGGACTTTTAACCAATACTCAGGGAAGGACTTATAGGATTACCAGGAGAACCAAAGAAATGATTCATTATCGAAGGACTCTTTACCAGAACTGAGAACTCTTTACAGAGAATCAAAAGAATCATTATCAGGAACTCTTTTACCAGAACTTAGACTCTTTACACAGAGGAACCAAAAGTGTCATTATCGAGACTCTTTACCAGAAAACTGAGAACTCTTTACCAAGACGAACCAAAAGATTCATTATAGGGACTCTTTACCAGGAACTGAGAAACTCTTTACCAGAGGAACCAAAGATTTATTTCAGTACTCTACCAGGAACTGAGAACTCTTACCAGAGGAACAAAATGATTATTTTAAGGGACTCTTTACAGGAACTGAAGAACTCTTTACCAGAGGAACCAAAAGATTCATTATTCGAGGGACCTTTACCAGGAAACTGAGAACTCTTTACCAGAGAACCAAAGATTCATTAATCGAGGACTCTTTACCAAATGAGAACTCTTACCAGAGGAACCAAAAGATTCATTATCAAGGGACTCTTTACCAAGAACTGGAACTCTTTACGACGGAATCAAAGATCATTATCGAGGGACTCTTTACCAGGAAACTTGGAAACTCTTTACCAGAGGACCAAAAGATTCATTATCGACGGGGACTCGTTTAACAAGAACTGAGAATCTTTACCAGAGGAACCAAAGATTCATTATCGAGGAGCTCTTTACCAGGAACTGAGAACCTTCTACCAGCAGGAACCAAAGAGATTTATCGTAGGACTTCTTTACCAGAGAATGAGAACTCTTTACCAGAAACCAAAGGATTCATTCATCTGAGAGCTTTTACCAAGAACTGAGAACTCTTACAGAGGAATCAAAAGATCATTATCGCAGGACTACCTTACCAAAACTGATAAACTCATATTCACCAGAGGAACCAAAAGATTATTAAATCGAAGGACTCGTTACAAGAACTGAGAACCTCTTACCAGAGGAATCAAAAATTCATTATCGAGACTCTTACCAGGAATCGAAACTCTTACCAGAGAACCCAAAGGATTCATTATCATGGACTCTTTACCAGAAACTAGTGAGAAACTCCATTGTATCCAGCAGGAACCCATAACGGATTCATTATCGAGGACGTCTTTACCAAGAACTTGAGAACCTCTTTTACCAAGGAAGCAAAAGATTCATGTATCTGAGGACTCTTTAACCAGAGAACTGAGAACTCTTTTACCAGAGGAACCAAAGTCATACGAGGACCTTTCCAAGAATGAGACTTTACAAGACCAATTCATAGTCGGAAGACTCTTCTACCAAGAACTGAGAACTCCTTTTACGCAGACGAATCAAAAAGATTCATCTTATCGATGGACCTCTTTTACCAGGAACTGAGAACTTTTACCAGAGGAACCAAAGGATCATTATTGAAGGACCTCTTTCACCAAAGAACTGAGAACTCTTTTACCAGAGGAATCAAAAGCATTTCATTATCGAGCGGACTCTTTTACCAGAACTGAAACTTCTTACTTGCCAGAGAACCAAAGATTCATTAATCGAGGGACTCTTTACCAGGAACTTGAGAACTCTTTACAGAGGAACCAAAAGATTCATTATCGGAGGGACTCTTTACCAGGAACTGAGAACTCTTTACCAGAGGAACCAAAGATTCATTATTCAAGGACTTCTTTACCAAGAACTGAGAACTCTTTACCAGAGAATCAAAAGATTCATTATCGAAGGACTCTTTACCAGGAACTGAGAACTTTTACCAGAGGAACCAAAAGATTCATTATCAAGGACTCTTTACCAGGAACTGAGAACTCTTTACCAGAGGAACCAAAGGATTCAATTATCGAGGACTCTTTACCAAGAACTGAGAACTCTTTACCAGAGGAATCAAAAGATTCATTATCGAGGGACTCTTTACCAGGAACTGAGAACTCTTTACCAGAGGAACCAAAAGATTCATTATCGAGGGACTCTTTACCAGGAACTGAAGAACTCTTTACCAGAGGAACCAAAAGATTCATTATCGAGGGACTCTTTACCAGGGATCCAATTCCACTGAACAAGCGCCCCTGCATTAAGGCCAAAGGATGGCCCATAAAAACTTAGCAATTATTGTTGCTGGTTCAATATTTTTTTTCAGATCATTTGGAATATGAAACCAGGTAAAGATGAAATTATTCTTATTTTTAAAACAATATTTCATTCTTTACTTAGCATTTTTTTTTCTTTTAGAACAGATTCTACTTTATGCATATACCATTTTGTTGTATGGTCAAAATTTAATTTTTTGCATAATTCCCAGTGGATCACCTTTCCAACCCAGTCATGCCTAGTTTTGTATATTATATTATTATTATTATTATTATATAATAATAAATTATTATTATTATTATTGTTCTTGTTGCTGGTTTAATTTTTTTTCAGATCATTTGGAATATGAAACCAGGTAAAGATAAAATTATTCTTATTTAAAAAAAAAAATATTTCACTCTTTACTTAGCATTTTTTTTCTTTACTTAGAGCAAACTGATTTTTATAAAGACTATTTTTCTTGGATATCTTTAGAAATCTTTCCAGAGAAAGATCCGCTGATATTATTAAAAAAGTAGGTCAGATGACGGCACTTCTTCTACATGGAAGATCTTCCTTTAAGTATAGAGCTTTTAAAAAGCAAAATACAAAAAACACATTTCTTTTTTAAAAAAAGAAAAAGATCTTTGCATAAAGACATAAATACACAGAATAGGAGGTTAGGCTGTTGGAATATTTTGTATCTGGGCAATTCCATGTCAAATCATCCAGAAAAAAGTAAAATTATCACCCACTCCTTTCAATTTTTCTGAAATTTTTTTTCCAGGTGTGGACTATGTTAACATTAGACAATCCCCAAAATTTGAGCCTCCTGTAGAAGTTATCCTCCAGATATAGAAACAATGATACTCACCATTGCAGTGGGGTTCTAACTACCGTCGAGTTAGCAGATGAGAACAACAGGCAAGCTGTAACTTAATACAGTCCTTGCATGCTGCTGGCATAATGCAAAGTGGTGGCTGAAGAGTGGGTACTTATCCCTGTTCTTACTAACCCTGAAATCCAACAGCCAATCAGAACTCAGGAAATGAACTTGCCTGAGTTCATAATGGAACAATCCAAAGCTCCATATAAGCCACCTACCAAACTCTAGTTTTAGTCTGGCATTCATCTTGTAACAGAGTTGAATACTTTACACAAAATCCAACACGTCCAATTCCAAAAATTGGCGGAGTAAATTTGAGGTCGCAAAAAATGACAACTTTTTGTAATCTATTTTTGTCTGTAAAATAAGTTCTAGCCCAAGTAAGGGCCAAAGTGCAGTGTTGCATGTCATGAACTTCTCAGCCACCTGGGTTCCATACTTTAGCATCATGGATCGCCACCCATGGCCAACAGGTGGCCCCATTGGGGGAGTCTTACCCCCCTGCAAAGTGCAGTCAGTGTATACTAACGTTCCAGCTGACAGGGCGGAGATAAATAACGCTTGTTTTAATTTTTTAGATGAAGCATTATTATCTATAGATTAATACACTTGTACCTCTGTGTGTCATGCCCTGTCATCACCTCAGATAAATAATGAGTCATTCCATAAAAATGTCTAAAGTTATTTATTTTGATTAAAGCCAATAGAATGTGTATATATGTATACACACATGGAGGTGTATTTTTACCATTTCAATGTCTTATTATTAGAAAATGCCGGGTTAGCTCAGTCGGTAGAGCGTTCGGCTAGAAATCACAAGGTTCCTAGTTCGATACCGGTCCCCGCCAACTCAGCGTATGAGTAGCACAGGGATCTGTGCGGTAAAGTAAGGAGCTGATGGTAGGTGTGGCGCTCCACCTCAGATGCTACAACAATCTCCTTGGTCTAGCGCAATTGAAAAGGGGATAGACTCCCTCGCTGACTGGCTGATACCGACTTTAGGCCGCCCCGTCGACTTTACTTTACTTACTTACAGTGGTGGGATATGAGGTTTTGTTAATTTGTGCTTAAATTATTTTTATTTTTATTTTTTTTATTTTGAGCACTTTATAGTTGTTATAACGCTGTCTTATCATTGTGAAACTTGCATCAACTAACCATTGTGACCATTTTCACCGGTAAGTCACTTTTTCCACAAATATCATATATATATAAATATCTATATATATCTTCTTCTATCTATCTATTATTGTTACTAGCAAATATATGCACCCTCCGGGTGCAAGTATTTAAGTTTTAATGTAATGAAATATCGTATTAAATTAGAAAGGCTAATGAAACTAAATAAGAATACAGATAAAAAGATTTGAAACAGAGGGGGATATAATCGAAAAAATAGAACAACTGAAATTTACTCTTCCATCACTCTCGTCTTTCATTGTTATTTTTTCTAATTTAAATATTTAGTTAAAAGAGGAAGTAAAGAATAAAATGACAGTTATTTTATCTTGTTAATGGATTTCATTTAAGATTCATTGAAGAGATTTTTGATTATATTCATTAGAATAAAACCAAACAGTTAGAAATCAATAATACTAAGCACATATTTAATAAAATCACATTTTTAATATCAATATGTAAATTAGCCTTCCCATTCACACTGTAAACCGCTATTTTTTGTATATATAAATACAATTGCATGTTATTAGTATGTAGATATTACCAACAGTATTAATAATGTAAAACAATTTATTAATAATTGAGGTTTAAATAAAAATAAAATCCTGTAGAATGTGACGTAAATAACTAAGGGAATTGTTACTTGAATAGTAACATAGTTTCGGTTACAGACAGAAAAACACACAATCTCCATTATAATAAGATTATACTAAACATAAAAGAAAGAGAAGAGAAGAGTGAAAGACAAAAAAACAAGTAACAGCAAGATAACAGCAATTACATCACAAATGCTTATGTGAAGAGAGTTGGAAATTGTTAAATACAAATAGAAATCTACAACAATTTATCTCAAATATCATTTCTGTGAAATTAATGAATAAATCGAAGAGTGAATGAAAATGATGTGACTTCAGATAAATAATTGACTATTCCATTAAAAAGAAAAAGTGTGAAAGAAAGAGAGAAAAGAAGATTGAAAAGAAGAGAATTATGAAAGAAAGAGAACAGAAAAGAAAGAGGTGAAAGAAAATGGAACAATTTTCATACGCATCAAGAATGAATAGAACAAAATGTCTTCAACACAAAATAACCCAACATGGGTTGACATGCCGTAAATGCAACCAAAAATGTTCATATCCATCAAGCATGAAAGGTGAAAGAAAAATATGAACAACATAAACGTGAAAGAAAGAAAGAAAGAGAGAAGAGAAGAGTGAAAAGAAGGGAAGAGTGAAAAAGAAGAAGTGAAAGAAAAAGAAAGAAGTGAAAGAAAAAGAAGAAGTGAAAGAAAAAGAAGAGGTAAAAGAAAAAGAAGAGGTGAAAGAAAAAGAAAGAAGTGAAAGAAAAAGAAGGAGTGAAAGAAAAAGAAGGAGTGAAAGAAAAAGAAAGAAGTGAAAGAAAAGGAAGAAGTGAAAGAAAAAGAAGTGAAAGAAAAAGAAGTGAAAGAAAAAGAAGAAGTGAAAGAAAAAGGAAGAAGTGAAAGAAAGAAATCAAGTAACAGTGAGATAATGTCAACTACATTACAAACACTTACACGAAGAGAGTTGGAAATTGTTTAATACAAATAGAAATCTACAACGATTTATCTCAGATTCTGCTTAACACAACTCTGCTAACCCTAACCCTAACCCTGACCCTAACCCCAACACCAAACCCTAATCTTAATCCCAACATCAACCCTAACCCCAATCCCAACCCTAACCCCAACATCAACACCAACCCTAACCCCTAACCCTAACCCTACCCTATTTATCTCAGATATTATTTCCATGAAATTAATGAATAAATCAAAGAGAGAATGAAAATTATGTGACAAATTTTTTTAAATCCTTTAAATTTTTTTCTTGTGATAGAGGTAAAGAATAAACAGATACAGGCAAAGGTAGAAGGGAGGGCAGGGGCGTAAGATGATGGATAATATTTATTATCAACTACCATGGAATTTCCATAATTTGATTGTACTACCATTCCTGGTCAGAGTGGACCTGGGAGTGATGGCAATGAAAGGGTACTGCACACTCCCCAGAGCTTCAAAATTGGAACTTCACCATTAGATGCAGTTTAGCGTCATATCCAGGATACTAAAACCCTCAGCCACTGCCTTCTAGCACATATATGAAAAAAGGTTTCGGGGCTTGCCATAAGGGTAATTCGGTTCGGACAATCATATAGGTGCTAAGGCTTGACGTAACCAACCGATCGATTGGAGGGGGCCTCTCCGACTACCCATCTAGCCTATTTAAGTGTCAAAGCGGAGTGTTGCATGTCATGAACTGCTCAGCCACTAGGATTCTGTCCTGAAGCATCACAGGTCACCTCCCACAGGCAACAGGTGACTCCATTGGGGGATCTTACCCCTCTGCAGATATGCTGGCATATATTTCAACCCCAGGACACTAAGACCCTCAGCCACTGCCTTCTAGCACATATATGATAAAAAATGGGTTGTCGGTAATAGGGTTGGGACAATCATATAAGTGCTAGGGCTTGATGTGACTAGGCAATTAATTGGAGGGAGCCTCTCCAATTGCCCATCTAACCTATGTAAGGGTGAAAGTTTTTATCCTAACAGTTTGTTTTGTTTTATGGCATATCAACCTCAGTGGGTCATTTAATACCGATAAAGTTTTGAAATAAATCAATTCTTAATGGATAATACAATTTTTTTATAAATACATTTTTCTATTTAACCCATAGATGGGACCCTAACAGGTACTACCACTCCGGTCAGAGTGGACCAGGGAGCAATGGTGATGAAGGGGTGCTCCACATTCCCCAAACCTCCAAAACTGGAACCTCACCATCAGATAGAGTTTAATGTCATTCCAGGACATGTAGACCCGCAGTCACCGCTTTCTAGCACCCATATGATAAAAAGGGGCTGGGGCTTGCCATAAGGGCAATAGGGTTAGTAAAATCATATAGGTGCTAGGGCTTGACGTGACCAGCCGATTGATTGGAGGGAGCCTCTCCGACCACCCGTCTAGCCCAAGATAGGGCCAAAGTGGAGTATTGCATGTCATGAACTGCTCATCCACCTGGGCTCTATCCTTAAGCATCACAGGTCACCACCCACGGGCAACAGGTGGCCCCATTGGGGGAGTCTTACCCCTCTGCAGAGGTGCAGTCGGTGCATTCTAACGCCCCAGATGACAGCGGAAGGGTGAAAGTGAAGTGTTGTATGTCGTGAAGTGTTGCATGTCATGAACAGCTCAGCCATCAGAATTGGCCACCACCTACAGTCAACATTGGGGGGGGATTTTACCCCTCAGTAGATGTACAGTTGGCGTATTTTTCAACCCCAGCCAACAGGCCTCTTTTTCGACAGGAAATACCGACTCGCAAACGACAAGGGTCGGGGGAATTAATTTAGATGCAAAATCAGCCAAGTATAAAGACTAATTTCAATTTGAAAAATTCCCCACACTTGAAAATTCCCCGTTCTTAGTCATTTGTATAATTAGAAATGAAAAATAAATTCTCCTTATCCAATGTTTAAGGGCTTACTCCCCTTATCATGAGGAGGCACTCATGACGCAATGGTTATCGACAGAGGAAATGGACCTGATGACCCAAATTCAAATTGTGGACAAGGCTGTTTGCAATTCACATAGTGTTAATACTCTTGAGAAAGTATATGCAAGTATATTTCTCCATCTTCCCCTCCCACATCCAGGGAGTTCGCGGTCAGTGTAAATTGAACTGGAAATAGTTTATTCTCTAAGTTTTAAAGTATCTTATATATATATATATATATATACACACAAAGCACCGGCACATCAACATCTTCAGGGACAGCCTTCAAATGCGACATCTGTGGTCGAGAATGTTTTTCAAACATCGGATTTCACAGTCACAGGAGACGCAGTAATTTCAGGGGCACAAAAACTTTATTATAGTCATCCGAGACTGAAATGCCAATAATAATAATAATAATAATAATAATAATATATATATATATATATATATATTATTATTATTATTATTATTATTATTATTATATATATATATATATATGTGTGTGTGTGTGTGTGTGTGTGTACCAGTCTCAGAAAGAAAAAAGAGACTTTTCAATATATAATATTAGGTATACCAAATTTGTCGAAAAATCTGTGTTTTTACAAAACAAATTTACCCCACCCCACCCCATTTCAAAATAATTTACCAAAAATCAAGGAATTACCCGATTTTAATGAAATTTTCAGTGTTGATTTATCAATTAATAAAATTTATAATGCGTCAGTTATTTTATTTCAAAACTTTCTGATTTTTTTTCAGGTCACTTAACTTTGACTTTCGTCCCAGCTGTTTTGTATTTTTGTATTGTAAATGTTGGATGTTACTCAGACAATAAAGTCTGTATTTGTTAAATCTCTTAGCTGAAATATGTTGTATGTGAATATGTAAATTCACATGCCTTCGGGGATTTCTGAGCTCTCCTACCGCCTAAAATATTTCCCCTAATATATGAAAAAAAAAAAACTATTTCAGACATATTTTCATTAAAAGGTAAGTAATTATGGAAATTTTCGTGAAAATCGGACCATTAATTGATTTTTCATAGAATTTTTAAAATAGCCTCTAGTCATAACTTATTTTTGGCTACGTTAAATTTCAATTGATTTAACGTTGCAAAAATGTAAACATTGTTTTTTGTTTATAATTTTCATTATTTACGTAAGCTGAAAATTTTTAAAAATCATCAGGAGTTTGTTTAATGTTTCTTCTTTCGAATGGACAAAAAATTTTCAAGATAATATTAACTTTTATGCAAGTTTCATTGTGTTAAATATTGGGGGGTGGGGTAAATTTCCCAGGGAAAATTGGTGGTACTTACTATACAGGGTTAGGGTTAGAATAAGGGTTAGGGTTATGGTTAGGGCTATGTTTAGTGTCAGAGTTAGAGTTAGGCTACTTTGGGAGTTTCCGTTATCTAATGTTATTTATACGTAAAATTCGATTCTAATGATATTATCTCTTGCGCGCTATTCTGCATTTGTACTAATATATTTTCCTGACCTCCAACCAGGCCGAATTTACGGTCTTTTTATGTGGGGATTTTTCATGTGGAGTCCAGCGAGGATCGAACTCGCTATTCAGTATTAATGGATCTGCGAGACTAGCTTGCTAACCATGCAATGCATTACACTGTAATACGCGGGAAAAATGTATTCGAAAATGATTACGTCACAAACGAATTTTTTTTTTGAAAAAAATTCAGAGCGTTCATTCCAGTAGTTCGAAAATATGGAGAAAAAAAATTACTATTTAATTTTGAAAATAAAAAAAAAATTTAAGTTTACTTTGTTTAAAACGGAAGAATTAAAATGTTTTGGTGAGAGATGTTTTGTGTTTGATAAATCATAATATTTCAAAAACTTTTGGTAATATTTTTTTAAATAATCTAATTTGAAATAATAAAAATGAGAAAAATTTTTTATTCATTTATATAATTTTGAATTTGATGATAAATCAGAAAGGTGAAACATTTTTTTTTATAACATCAAATATATATTTTTCATTTTCAATCATTTTCTTCAACTTAGGTAGATATAGATAGATAGATAGATAGATAGATAGATAGATAGATAGATATGGACAGGCGGAGATAGATAGATAGATAGATAGATAGATAGATAGATAGATAGATAGATAGATATGAAGAAAGTGTGATAGATAGATAGATAAATAGATATACAGATAGATATGAACAAGTGTGATAGATAAATAGATAGATAGATATGAAGAAAGTGTGATAGATAGATAGATAGATAGATAGATAAATAGATAGATATGGACAGACGGGGATAGATAGATAGATAGATAGATAGATATGGACAGACGGAGATAGATAGATATAGATTGATAGATATGAACAAAGCGTGATAGATAGATAGATAGATAGATAGATAGATAGATATGGACAGACTGAGATAGATAGATAGATAGATAGATAGATAGATATGGACAGACGGTGACAGATAGATAGATAGATAGATAGATAGATAGATAGATAGATAGATAGATATAGATAGATAGATATGATAGATATGAACAAAGATAGATAGATAGATAGATAGATAGATAGATATGGACAGACTGAGATAGATAGATAGATAGATAGATAGATAGATAGATAGATATGGACAGACGGAGATAGATAGATCGATAGATAGATAGATATTTTTTATTTCGCTGTAAGTAAAACTTACTTTAAAAGAAGACGTGGATTTCTCAGATTTTGTCGTTGCACACATTTCAACTCCCTTTTCTTTTTCTTTTTCTTTTTCTTTTTCCTCTTCTTCTTACGTTACACAAATGAAACCCCCAAAACAAATTCAACAAATAATTCGTGTTTCGTATTATTCCCCAAGTTTCTACTCTTAACTATTTCTCACATCTGCATAGAATCAATTTAGTTGTTTTTTTTCCCCCAATGATTTTTCATATCAAATAACAAAACCATTGATCTTCTTTCTCCGAAGAAAGATTATCATTGGAAACAGACGACAGATGGTCGAAACAGAAATAACGTTTGTTTTTTTCTTTTCCCGTTGTGACAACAAACAGAGAAAAAGTACAAAGTTATCGGACAGTTTATATAATTCATATTTTATTTTTCTCTTGTTTGTTTTTCTAACGTGGTAATTAATAAAAAATGCAGGACATTTCAACATGACTGCATATACGATGATAGACGAGGCGGAGAGTGAAAGGGCTTCTTTTATCTATCTATCTATCTATCTATCTATCTATCTATCTGGTTGAACTTGCACTAAAGTGTCAAAATTAGAGTGACCCAGAAAAAACAGAACCCACAAATTTTGTAATAAAACTGTTAATTTTAACTAGGGGTTTAGGGTTAGGGTTTAGGGTTAGGGTTACGATTGGGGTTAGGATTAGGGTTAGGGTTGGGGTTTAGGGTTAGTTTAATGGGAAAATGAATAAATAATTTGGGTTCTGTTTTTTCTGGGTCACCCTGTATACCGGTGACCCAGAAAAAACAGAACCCACAAATTTTGTAATAAAACTGTTAATTTTAACTAGGTGGGTTTAGGGTTAGGGTTAGGGTTAGGCTTAGGCTTAGGCTTAGGGGTTAGGGTTAGGATTGGGGTTGGGGTTTAAGGTTAGTTTAATGGTAAAATAAATAATTTGGGTTCTGTTTTTTTCTGGGTCACCTTAATTTTGACACCTTTGTGTAAGTTCAGCCGAGATTTTTATCTATCTATCTATCTATCTATCTATCTATCTCAGTTTGTTCAAATCTATCTATCTATCTATCTATCTATCTTCCTATCTCAGTCTGTTCATATCTATCTATCTATCGATCTATCTCAGTCTGTTCATATCTATCTATCTATCTATCTATCTATCTAGATATTTACCACGTACCCCATGTGTACGGGTTAGGCATAAGGCCCTATTAATGTGAGACCACCCACGAGCCGAGACTCATGGGTGGTGGGTGCAAAAAATGTGTTGATCCTGTCGGCATTCCCCTTTAAGGAGGGGCGCCTCAGGCACTGGGCAATAAACCCAACCCTGCCCCTTTAAATCAAGGGGACAGGTGTTGACCCCAGGGATCAACGGTGTTAACTTGTACGGTCCAGGGCCGAAGCCACTGGACCCCGGCGGGATATCTATCAACCTACCTCAGCCTGTTCATATCTATCTATCTATCTATCTATATCTATCTATCAGACCATATGACTTTAAGGCACCCCTTTTGCAATTTCAATTCGTGGGGACATTTTTTCCATTTACACCGTCAAAATCCGGTTAATTGTTTCCAGACGATTTTTAGAGTTTTTTTTAAATTATAAAACTAAAAACTAACCCTAACCCCTAACCCTAACCCCTATCCCTAAACCCTAACAAACAACCGGATTTTTTAGGGTGTAAATGAGAAAAGTGTCCCCACGAGTCAAGGTCGCGGAAGGGGTGCCTTAAGGTCATATGGTACTATCTATCTATCTATCTATCTATCTATCTATCAATCTCAGTCTGTTCATATTTATCTATCTATTCATATCTATCTATCTATCTATCGGTCTGTCTGTCTGTTCATCTCTATATATTAATCTATCTATTCATCTCTCTCTCTCTCTCTCTCTCTCTCTCTCTCTCTCTCTCTCTCTCTCTCTCTCTCTTAGTCTATATACATATATGTTTATATTTAAAAAAAGAAAATGGTTTTTGGGGGGGTGGAAAAAAGAAAAAAATCTTTCATTTCATTTCTTTGTTTAATGGCTTAACAACCTTTGCGGGTTATCTAATGCCAAAGTCATCCTTGTAGAAGAACAGTAGTGGTACTATTTAAAATATTACTAGAGGGATGAGGGGTTTTCAAACCTTTCCCAAGGGTATTAGTTCAAAAGTGGACGTTATAGCATGACTGGAGTTCAAACTCTCTTACTACGATGTCACAGACCTGCGCGTTTTTGCAATAAATGTTTTATTTTTCTTGTACCCGTTATTTTACAATACTAAATATATTTCCTTTATTTCTTTTAATATTCACTTCAATGTGTATATTCTAAAAGCTTTTATTTTGTGAGAATGCTTAGTTTTAAAGTGGGGTTCGTTTTTACACTTCAACTTTTTACTCGTAAATTCCTACCATAAAATGCCCAAGCCTAATTTTATGGCAGGAATTTACGAGTAAAAAATTGAATATTACTTTTTGTTGTTGTTATTTCTTTTCTTTTTGGCTTTGGTACTCTAACATAATAACGTCAGATTTTAATCATCGTCGACGAAAAAACAAAATTACGGTCATAAAAGGAGGATCCAATTTATGCCTAAATTGTAAAACGAGCCCCCACTTTAAAACTAACCATTCTCACAAAATAAAAACTTTTAGAATATACACATTGAAGTGAATATTAAAATAAATAAATAGAATATATTTAGTATTGTAATATAATGGGTGCAAGAAAAATAAAACATTTAATAAAAAAACACGGACATAAAATGGGGTTCAGTTTATTTTATGGTAGGAATTTACGAGCAAATAGTCCTTTATTACCCAAACCTTTCCCAAGGGTATTAGTTCAAAAGTGGACGTTATAGCATGACTGGAGTTCAAACTCTTACTATGATGTCACAGACCTGCGCGTTAGTCACTACGCCATGGCGATGAAATAAATAAAACCAAATGAGCGGCAATACAATAAATTTTGAAAAAGTACTTAATACATATATAGAGCCGGTTATCATTAGGCATTATTTATTACCATATTCTATAGGTACCACCAAAATACGTCACGTGACTTGATAAGTTACATTTTTCAATTTTACTCCTAGAGGCCATAGCCCAACATATCATACCATTTTGGAATATATTTGTGTTGTCTCTGTCTCTGGGGGGATTACAATTCAAATCAAGGCTCTGTACCAAGATCAAATAAAACTTTTCTAGGGTAGAATTTTACATTTTTCAATTTTACTCCTAGAGGCTATAGCCCAACATATCATACCATTTTGGAATATATTTGTGTTGTTTCTGTCTCTGGGGGGATTACAATTCAAATCAAGGCTCTGTACCAAGATCAAATAAAACTTTTCTAGGGTAGAATTTTACATTTTTCAATTTTACTCCTAGAGGCCATAGCCCAACATATCATACCATTTTGGAATATATTTGTGTTGTCTCTGTCTCTGGGGGATTACAATTCAAATCAAGGCTCTGTACCAAGATCAAATAAAACTTTTCTAGGGTAGAATTTTACATTTTTCAATTTTACTCCTAGAGGCTATAGCCCAACATATCATACCATTTTGGAATATATTTGTGTTGTTTCTGTCTCTGGGGGATTACAATTCAAATCAAGGCTCTGTACCAAGATCAAATAAAACTTTTCTAGGGTAGAATTTTACATTTTTCAATTTTACTCCTAGAGGCTATAGCCCAACATATCATACCATTTTGGAATATATTTGTGTTGTCTCTGTCTCTGGGGGGATTACAATTCAAATCATGGCTATCATTAGGTATTATTTATACGTCATGTGACTTGATAAGTTTATAATCTCAATTCCCTTAAAATAACAAAGTTGAGGTGAAAAAATGTATAACTGAATCACAAAGCAACAACTTTAAATCCATACAACATCAATTAATGAAACAATTTACCCCATCTATGGGTTAAATAGAAAAATGTATTTATAAAAGAATTGTATTATCCATTTAAGAATTGATTTATTTCAAAACTTTATCGGCATTAAATGACCCACTGAGGTTGATATGCCGTAAAACAAAACAAACCAAACCAAACCAAAAACAATTTACAAATGAATTAACGTATTAAAAGTATACATCCCAGTTGAGAAATTACAAATATATACATTGGAATTCATTTCATATTACACTAACATCTGTCCAGTAGACTGTGGTAAGAATTTACTCTACTCAATTCACAATCTACCATTATTTGTACTCCATTCTAAGTTAGACGAATAATAGGTACCACCAAAAATACGTCACGTGATCAGTTTAGGCCATATTGAAGGAAGAAACGTGAATATTTTTAACTTTTTCTTTTAAAATCTTGCAAAAAAGAAATAACCAACATAAAGAGTTGTTACAAAAAAAAAACATTAAAAAAACCCAGTTAATTCAAAAATCAAATTATCCGATTGGGGAAAAATTACTCACCGTTGTCTTGAAAAATAAGTAAAACAGTCCATTTTTTTTTACAACGGGGCCAATTTCTTAATTGATTTTTTTTAGCCGATTTTTCATAGAATTTTTTAAAAAGCCTCTAGTCATAACTTGTTTTTGGCTACGTTAAATTTCAATTAATTTAACGGTGCAAAAATGTAAACATTGTTATTCGTTCATAATTTTCATTATTTCCCTAAGCTGTAAATTTTTTTTAAGATCATCAGGAGTTTTCTTAATGTTTCTTCTTTCAAATGGACATGTGTGTGTGTGTGTGAGAGAGAGAGAGAGAGAGAGAGAGAGAGAGAGAGAGAGAAAGAGAGAGAGAGAAAGAGAGTAGCATCTTTTCTGTTCCCTCAGCGAAAATACCTAAAAGACAGGTATATTTATGAAATAAAGATAGATTTAATCTTGATTTAACTGAAAGAGAAAAGGCCTTTGGAAAAGGCATGAACCCCCCCTTCCCTAGCTATGAGTAAATAGTAGGGCAGACTGGGTTCCTTAGCCTTGGTTAGGCGACCATTTTAGAAGAAAGAAAACTCTGAATTCAAACCAGCTGTAAAGTAAAATCTGAGGTGGAGTGCCACACCTACCATCATCTCCTTACTTTACTGCACAGATCCCTGTGCTACTCATAACGCTGAGTTGGCGAGGACTAGTATCGAATTAGGAACCTTGTGATTTCTAGCCGAATGCTCTACCGACTGAGCTAACCCGGCCCATTTACTCCACTTAAAAATTAACCTTGTGTCCCATCCTGCCCATGGCGGAGAGGTTGGATATATATACAAAAGTGTACAAAATAGAATATATCATTAAAACTTTTTTGTTAATTATGGTTTGGTTTAGTTTGTTTTTTTTTTGTTTTACGGCATATCAACCTTGATGGGTCATTTAATGCCGATAAAGTTTTGAAATAAAGTAATTCTTAATGGATACTCAATGTTTTTTATAAACACATTTTTCTATTTAATCCATAGATGGGACCCTAATAGGTGCTACCACTCCGGGTCAGAGTGGACCAGGGAGTAATGGTGATGAAGGGGTGCTCCACATTCCCCAAACCTCCAGAACTGGAACCTCACCATCAGATAGAGTTTAACATCATTCTCAGCCACCACTTTCTAGCACCCATATGATAAAAAGGGTTGGGGCTTGCCATAAGGGCAATAGGGTTGGGGCAATCATATTGGTGCTAGGGCTTGACATGACCAGACAATTGATCGGAGGGGGGTCTCTCCGACCACCCGTCTAGCCTAAGTAAGGGTCTTAGTGGAGTATTGCGAGTCATGGACTGCTCATCCACCTGGATTCTATCCTTAAGCAACCCAAGAAGATCAGAGGAGAGAAACCAATCCAGAAAAGAAGAATAGAGGATCCCGCCAGCCGGGCCCCAACACTAACTTTTTTCATGACCGTCCCGAACAAAAATTATCAACCGTCCCAATTGGGGTTTGGACCTTCCCGAACTCAAAATATTTTTGTTTAATTCATTAGCATCATCTATACTTGTCAGTCATCAGTAGCATAATAACATGTAATAAAACATTAAGAAAAACTGAAGCAGTGATAATTCTGGATATTTGGACAAAAAAATCCATTTCCTAGTGTGTTTTGAGCTAAAAAAATACTTTTTTTTACTTTAAGTTACCCTGAGAAGGGTTAGTAGTACATAATTCGGTCCTTTTAAACTATCTCCCTCCACCATTATTCATTACATGGCTTTGAGAATAGACCTGCGGTGCTGTAGCCTCATTTTGAGGTCAGCATTCAGGCAATCACTGGACAGCCATTATTGGAATGTAGTACTAACTTTTAGGAAAAAATTTTACCGTCCCCGGCAAACTGTCCCGGATGATGAATTGATCGTCCCGGATGTAATTTTTATCGTCCCCGGGACGACGGGACGGCATTAGTGTTGAGCCCTGCTGACAACTAAGAAGATAAATATAAGACTATGAAGAGAAGTAAAAAAAGTTATCCCACAAACATTTCTAAAAAAGACTCCTTCTTTTTTGTGGTGACCCATACATGTGACTGTTATTCAATTAAAGTTATTGGTACTAATGCAGAATAGCGCGCAAGAGATAATATCATTAGATTATGTATAAAAAGCATTACATTTCACAGAAATACCCAAAACCTTTGAGACAATAAAGTTAGGATAAGGGTATGTGTTAGGGTTAGGGTTAGGGTTAACCTACTTCTGGAGTTACTGACATCTAATATATGTAAAAGGCAATTCTAATGATATTATCTCTTGCGCTCTATTCTGCATTTGTACCAAAATTTTAATAGAAATTTCAAGTTGTTAAATTAATATTTAATTAGGGTTAGGGTTAGGGTTAGGGTTAATGTTGAGGTTTGGCTACTTCAGGAGATTCAAACATCTAATGCTATTTATACGTAAAATGTGACTCTAAGGATATTATCTCTTGTGTATTATTGTGCATTTGTATTGAATTTTAATAGAAATTTCAAGTTATTAAATTAGGGTTAGGGTTTGTGTTAGGGTTAGGTTTAGTGCTAGGGTTAGGATTAGGTTTAAGGTTACGCTACTTTAGGAGTTTCTGACATCTAATGTATTTTATACGTAAAATGCAAATCTAATGATATTATCTCTTGTGCGCTATTGTGCATTTGTACGAAAATTTTAATAGAAATTTCAAGTTATTAAATTAGGGTTAGGGTTAGGGTTAGGGTTAGGGTTAGTGCTAGGGTTAGGATTAGGTTTAGGGTTACGCTACTTTAGGAGTTTCTGACATCTAATGTATTTTATACGTAAAATGCAATTATAATGATATTATCTCTTGCGCTCTATTCTGCATTTGTACCAAAATTTTAACAGAAATTTCAAATTATTAAATTATTAAATTATCAAATTAGGGTTAGGGTTAGGGTTAATGTTAGGTTTAGAGTTATTGTTAGTGTTTGGGTTAGGGTTAGGCTACTTCAGGAGTTTCCACCATCTAATGCTATCTATACGTAAAATGCAATTCTAATGATATTATCTCTTGCGCTCTATTCTGCATTTGTACAGAAATTTTAACAGAAATTTCAAATTATTAAATTATTAAGTTATCAAATTAGGGTTAGGGTTAGGGTTAAGGTTAGGTTTAGGCTACTTCAGGAGTTTCCACCATCTAATGCTATCTATACGTAAAATGAGATTCTAATGATATTATCTCTTGCACACTATTCTGCATTTGTACTGATTCTAATTTGTATTTCACTCTTATCTTTATCATAGTCTGGATGATTTAAAGATGGTGTGCAGCGTGGACACAGACCCCACAAAATTTATATATACATAAAATGTGATTCTAATGATATTAACTTTTGCATGCTATCGTGCATTTTACCACTGTAAGTTATTAAATTAGGGTTAGGGTTAGTGTTAGAGTTAGGCTACTTCAAGAGCTTCCGATATCTAATGCTATTTATACGTAAAATGCAATTATAATGATATTATCTCTTGCGCTCTATTCTGCATTTGTACCAAAATTTAAATAGAAATTTCAAGTTATCAAATTAGGGTTAGGGTTAGGGTTAGGGTTAGGCTAATTCAGGAGTTTGCACCATCTAATGCTATCTATACGTAAAATGCAATTCTAATGATATTATCTCTTGCATGCTATTGTGCATTTGTACGGGGAGATTTTTATTTTATTTTTAAAAAATTTACTTGCATTTCAAAATATAAACAAATGAATGAATAAAAAAACAATATGATTTTATCTAGGGTTTTTTTTTTTTCTAGGGTGGGGAGGTGTGCCTTGTACATCCGTTGCTTACCTTTCTGCTGTCCCTGGTTGACTGTCGGTATCGAAACCATCGGCATCCTAATGAGCCAGTGATGCAAAGAAGACAGTAGTTGTGTTTATAATACTGCAGCCGTGTGTGGGTAACCATTCTGAAGTGTGGATAGTGATGGTAGTTGGGGGCTGCAGTTGGTCATTTGTCGGGCGGCCACATGTGCAGCATAGAAAGGCAACAGGACCGATTGGATTACATTTCATGCCAGCAGTCGGAAAGAACAGCAAGTTGAAGCTGAAAACAATAAAAAAAAAATTGATTAGTTAGTAGAGATTAAAAAAAAATTGATATTTGAAATAAGCAATTTTTGGTAATAATTATTTGATTAGTTAGGGGAGATTTAAAAAAATTAGTATTATCTGCATTATTCGGACTATTGTCCCCATCTTCATTGTTATCTATACAACGTTTCGGCCGATATGGCCTCCGGCCTTCTTCAGGTATTTCTTGTCAGACTCAGGAACCTTCTCAGACTCAGGAACCTTCTTTTTGAACTCGGGAACTTTCTTGTCGTAAGCAGAATGAGAACAGGATACCTCCGTGGACTAAATAAAGGGTTAGGTTCAAAGTTCTGTGATGGCTCCCGATTACGACAAGAAAGTTCCCGAGTTTGAAAAGAAGGTTCCCAAGTCCAAGAAGGTTCCCAAGTCTGACAAGAAATACCTGAAGAAGGCCGGAGGGTATATCGGCCGAAACATTGTACAAATAACAATGAAGATGGGGACAATAGTCCGAATAATGCAGATAATACTAATCATCAAGCCTCATCACAAACATTCAGAGAAATAAAATAAAAATTGATGAAAATATTTGAAATAAGCAATTTTTGGTAATAATTATTTGAAAAAAAAATTATATATATCTATCTATACATATATAAAGGACAGTTATGTGTGTATGTATGTCCGGAGGAAACTTTGAAGCAATACGTAATTAAAAACAACCTTAATCCCCTAAAACCATAACCCAATTTGCAAAATGTTAATTCATAGACTGTAGTTAAACTGTCATTGGGGACCACCAAAAAACTTTCCATTTTAATTTTCCAACCTAAATCAGAAGTCAGTCCAATAAAGATGAGGACAATAGTCCAAATAACACAAATAATACAAATTATCAAGTCTCATCTCAAAAATTCAGAGAAAAAAAATTGATTGAGATATTTAAAATAAACAATTTTTGGTAATAATTATTTCAAATAAATAAATGAATGAATGAATAACATTGACTGAATAAAAAGGTAAGTTTAAAAAAAAAAAACAAACGTTTAAAATGTTAATAATTTTGATTTTTTTGGACTGTTTGGACACACTCATTACCCACACTCATCAACCTCACTCATTGCCCACACTCATTGCCCACACATTACCCTCCCTCACTGCCCACTCATCACACACAGTCATCACCCACACTCATCGCCCACATATCACCCACACTCACCACCCACACTCATCGCCCACACTCATCGCCCACACTCATCGCCCACATTCATCACACTCATCGCCCACATTCATCACCCACACTCATCAGTCACACTCATCGCCCACACTCATCACCCACACTCACCACCCACACTCATCGCCCACACTCACCAACCACACTCACCAACCACACTCATCACCCACACTCATCACCCACTCAACTTGTGCACAATGTATGCCTACACAGACTAAACATCGAAGCAAATGTTCGGAATATCACAACATGTGGGATGAGTTAAAGTAGTTAAAATCTAAAAGAAGGCGTTATACAACACGTGCTTTCATATAGTCTATCTTTATTTTAGTTTGAAATATAGAACGCTATATTTTATAATACACCTGCCCAAGCCAAATCACTGCCACATAGCATAGAGAAGGCGACAAGAGGCATTGGTCTCTATGTGAACTTGGATAAAACAGGACCAATGTGTTTTAAACAAGATGGAAACATCTCCACACAGGATGGTAAGCCTCTGAAATTAGTAGATTAATTCACATAGCTAGGTAGCTCTTCTTCAAAATACACCTGCACAAGCCAACAACGACATAGCCTAGAGAACACAGCAAGGGACATTGGTCTCTATGTGAACTCAGATAAAACAGAGCTCACGTGTTTTTTTAAAACAAGATGGAGTCATCTCCACGCTGGATGATAAGACTCTAAAATTAGTAGACTAATTCACATACCTAGGTAGTAATATCTCTTCTACAGAAATCAAAGTCAATGTATGCATATTTTAAAGATAGAAATATGATTTTAAAAACATCACTAGATAAAACTGAGTTCATGTGTTTTAAACAAGATGGAGACATCTCTACACTGGATGATAAGGCTTTCAAATTAGTAGACAAGTTCACATACCTAGGTAGTAATATCTCATCGACAGAAAGATGTTTTAAAAACCTTTCTAGATAAAACTGAGTTCATGTTTTTTTAAACAAGATGGAATCATCTCCACACTGGAATGGTGAATCTCTTAAATTAGTAGACCAGTTCACATATTTAGGTAGTGCTTCTCCCAACTACAGCGACGAACATGTTCAATACTTAATTGGGTGACTTCTTAAGCAACAGCAGGTACTGTAAGCAACCTGAGTCCTTTGTTTAACAAAATGAATTGATTTGGTATCAAATGACCCCAAAAGATTGACATGCCATAAAACAACCAACCAACCAACCAACCAACTATTGTATGGCTGCACTACTTAGTCTCTTGATTGACCTCTATGTCAACTCGGCTAAAACAGAATTAATGTTTTTTTAAACAAGATGGAGACATCTCCACACAGGATGTTAAGCTTCTGAAATTAGTAGACTAATTCACATACCGAGGTAGTAATATCTCATCTACAGAAAGCAATGCCAATGTATTACTAGATAAAACTGAATTCATGTGTTTTAAACAAGATAGAGACATCTCCACACAGGATGGTAAGCCTCTAAAATTAGTAGACTAATTCACATACCGAGGTAGTAATATCTCATCTACAGAAAGCAATGTCAAATGTATTACTAGATAAAACTGAGTCCATGTTTTTTAAACAAGAAAGAGTCATCTCCACACCGGATATGAGCCTCTAAAATTAGTAGACTTACTTATATATCAAGATAGCTCTTCTCCTGACTACACATACACAAGTCGTATCACTGCTGTGTAGCCTAGAGAAGGCAGATAAAATGGATGGAGACATCTTTACACTGGATGGTAAGCCTTTAAAATTAGCAGACCAGTTCACATACCTAGGTAACTCTTCTCACAAATCTTATCTCTTATTATAATGGAGATTGTGGGTTTGTCTGTCTGTAACCGAAACTATATTACTATACAAGTCATAATTCCTTTTGTTATTTACATCATATTCTCCATGATTTTATTTTTATTTAAACCTCAATTATTAATAAAATTGTTTTACATTATTAATACTGTTGACCATATCTACATGATATTTTCTACGTACCCCACTTGTACGGGTCAGGCACAAAGTCCCTATTAACGTGGGACCACCCACAAGCTGAAGCTCATGGAGTGGCAGGTGAAAAATTGCGTTGATCCCGTCGGCATTCCCCCTCAAGGGGGGCGCCTCAGGCACTGGGCAATAAACCCAGCCCTGCCCCTTTAAATCGAGGGGGCAGGTGTTGCCTGGGGGGATGGCCCCCTGGGATTGACACCATTAATTATATCAATGGTCCAGAGGCCGAAGCCACTGTTGACCATATCTACATACTAATAATATGCAATTGTATTTATATATACAACAAAATAGCGGTTTACAGGGTGAACGGGAAGGCTAATTTGCATATTGATATTAAAAATTTGATTTTAATAAATATATGCTTAGTATTATTGATTTCTAATTGTTTGGTTTTATCTTATTGAATATGAGCAAAAATCTCGGGGATAAATTTTAAAAGAAATCTATTAACAAGAAGAAATAACTGTAATATTAATCTTTACTTCCTATTTTAACTAAATAGTTAAATTAGGAAAATTTACCAATGAAAGACGGGAGTAACGGAAAATGATGGAAGAGTTAGTTTCAAAGTTGTTCTATTTTTCAATCATACCCCCTCTGTTCAAAATCTTTTTATCTACATTCTTATTCAGTTTCATTAGCCTTTCTAATTTAATATGATATTTTATTATATTAAAGCTTAAATACTTGCACCCTACGGAGGGTGCATATATTTGCTAGTACATATAAATATATATATATATGCACAGAGTTATATATATATATATATGTGTGTGTGAAGAAAATGAAGTGAATCCGACGGTATGTAGTATATTAAGAAAGATTGAAAAAACAAAGAAAACAAATCAATACACCAGAGTTTTTTTACCCCTCCCCCCTCTCTACCCAGTTGATGCTGGGTAGTTGCTTCCAGTTGTATATATATATATATATATCCATCAGTTTATAATCATTTGATTATCTCCCTTCACCTGATTGTATATCCGTTCCTATTTAAGCACGTATAACAAAAGATTTCCTTAAGAGAGATTTTCCTCTGTTCAATTCGAAGTGGATCACTCAATAGGTTTTTTTTTGTTTTGTTTTGTTTTTTGTTTTTTTGTTTTTTGTTTTTTTTCCGCATCTAATTTTCCTCTGAATCTTTTGTTTGAACAAAATCCTCCGAACCAATCATCACCGCCCATTACCTCACTCACCCCCCCACACACACACACCTGTTCTGTTTAGACTAATGTGCCACAATTTCTTACAGGGAGAGAAACAACGCGCGTCTTCTTACAGAGAGAGAGAGAGAGAGAAAGGGAGAGAGAGAGGGAGAAAGAGAGAAGAAAAAGAAAGAAACAAGAGAGAGGGGAGGGAGAGAGAGAAAGAGAGAGAGAGAGAGGGAAAGAGAGAGAGAAAGAAAAAGAAAGAAACAGAGAGAGAGGGAGAGGAGGGGGAGTAGTAGTGTAGAGAGAGAGAGAGAGAAGTGTAGTGTAGAGAGAGAGAGAGAGAGAGAGAGAGAGATAAAGAGAGTGAAGTATAGAAAGTGATAGAATGAAGAAAGATGAGAGTGTGTCAGCAAGAGAGAAAGAGAGAGAGAGAGAGAGAGAAAGAGAGAGAGAGAGAGAGAGAGAGAGGAGTAGTGTAGAGAGAGAGATAAAGAGAGTGAAGTATAGAAAGTGATAGAATGAAGGAAAGGTGAAAGTGTGTCAGATAGATAGAGAGAGAGACAGAGACAGAGACAGAGAGAGAAAGAGAGAGGGAGAGAGAGAAAGAGAGAGACAGAGAGAGAGAGAAATAGAGAGAAGTAATGTAGAGAGAGAAAGATATAAAGGGAGTGAAGTATAGAAAGTGATAGAATGAAGGAAAGATGAGAGTGTGTCAGAGAGAGAGAGAGAGACACACACACACACAGAGAGAGAGACAGAGAGACAGAGACAGAGACAGAGAGAGAAAGAGAGAGGGAGAGAGAGAAAGAGAGAGACAGAGAGAGAGAGAAATAGAGAGAAGTAATGTCGAGAGATAGAGATATAAAGGCAGTGAAGTATAGAAAGTGATAGTATGAAGGAAAAGTGAGAGTGTGTCAGATAGATAGAGAGAGAGAGACAGAGAGAGAGAGAGGAGTAGTGTAGAGAGACAGAGAGAGAAATAGAAAGAAGTAATGTCGAGAGATAGAGATATAAAGGGAGTGAAGTATAGAAAGTGATAGAATGACGGAAAGGTGAGAGTGTGTCAGCAGAGAGAGAGAAACAACGCGCGTCTTCTTACAGAGAGAGAGAGAGAGAGAGACAGAGAGACAGAGACAGAGAGAGAGATAGACAGAGAGAGAGAGATTATCAACAGTAAAAAAACGAAAAAATAAAATAAGAATAGAATAAAACGAAGCAACGAACAATCCTCTCAGGTGAGTGTCTCTTCATCTACAATACGGAAAAACAAAAACAAAAGCAAAAACAAAAAAAACAACCCTACCTCTTTGTTTGTCGTCATATTTAAATACATTTAAAGGTGGAGACGTAGGCGGCCTGACAAAGAATAAAATTAGAGACCTGGTTTCAAGTTCCAGCTGCGTCACTTTTGCGTTCACTTTCGCATCAATGCCCTCCACACAAGCAGGATATGGCACGAGGTCAATTTGTTAATCAGACTTTAACAGTTTTGAATTCAGAGTCTTCCTTCTCCTAAACTGGTTACCTAGCCATGGTTAAAGAGCTCAATCTACCCTACTATTTACCCATAGCTTGAGGGAGAATTGTTTAATGCATACCTTTCCCAAGAGTATTAGTGCTATGTGAAAAGCAACCAGCCTCATTATCACCCGTTACCCTCATTATCAATGCCCTGTTCTATTGAGGCTCTAATATACAAGAATTTCTTTCGGAGAGAAACAACACGTGTCTTTAATAATAATAATAATAATAATAATAATAATAATAATAATAATAATACTCTGCGAATGTAGCAAACTAGCACAACGAGAATACAAAACTAGACACGACTGGGTTGGGAAGGCAATCCACTGGGAATTATGCAAAAAATTAAATTTTGACCATACAACAAAATGGTATATGCATAAACCAGAATCTGTTCTTGAGAACGAAATGCATAAAATTCTCTGGGACTTTGAAATAAAAACGGATCACCTTATCCCAGCAAGAAGACCAGACCTAGTGTTGATAAACAAAAAAGAAAGAACTTGCCAACTGGTGGATTTTGCAGTGCCAGCAGACCACAGGGTGAAGCTAAAGGAAAATGAAAAAATGGACAAATATCTGGACCTTGCCAGAGAACTGAAAAAGTTATGAAATATGAAAGTGAAAGTGATACCAATTGTGGTTGGTGCACTTGGAACAGTCCCAAAAGGATTGGAAAAGGGTTTGGAAAGTTTGGAAATCAGAGGAAGGATTGAAACCATTCAGAACACTGCACTGCTGCAATCTGCCAGAATACTCAGAAGAGTCCTGGAGACCTGAGGAGACTTGCTGTCACTCAGACTCCAGTGAAAGACCATCAGCGAAAGCTGATGTGAAAACTCAAAGGGAGCAAATAATAATAATAATAATATCTACAATAAATGATTAAATTTTTTTCGGTAAGGCTTGCGTTAATTACTGGCCTCAAGCAATATCTTGGGTAATTTATAAGGAAGTGCGTCCTGGTCACCTGCCTCAGAAATTGCTACTCGTTGACTATTAAAATAACGTCCCCAGGTATGTCGGTGTTACTTGAAAGAAAACAACCAGCTTAGGGCGTTAAATGTATTTTAGAGGGGGGGGGCTTTTCTTTTTTGGCGTAATTCTTATTTATATATCGTAATTTGTTGTAATTCTTGTTCATTTATAGAAATTTGTCGTAATTCTTGTTTAGATATGAAGATGGATATATAGTTTGGAATAGACCTAGATAGATAGATAAACAAAATAATATAGATAGATATGAACAAATGGAGATAGATAGATATTTTCGACAAGTAAATGTATTGGGGGGGGTCGCATCTTTTTTTTTTGTCGTAATTCTTGTTTATTTAAACTAAAAACAAGACATTAAACAAACATGAATAAAAGAAAATCTGAGACGACATAGCTGGGGACGTTATTTTAATAGTCACCAGGTAGCAATTTCTGAGGCAGGAGACCGGGACGCACTTCCTCATAAATTACCATATCTTGTTATTCTCATTTTCAATATATAAATTTACATATTGTTAAAACAACAATTGAAAAAAAGTTCTAAAATTTTAGATTTTAGTATAAAATTCATCCCAGTCTTTTTTTAGGCTTTGTTTCTTTGTTTAATGACATACCAACATTCGTGGGTTATCTAATGCCAAAGCCATCAGTGTTGAAGAATAATCGTGGTACTAATTACTCAAAAGCTGGGGGATAAGGCAGTTCATACGGAGAGAATACAAAAAAATCTTTCCATTGAAAATTGTCAAGAGAATATGAAAAATTGCAATTCAGCATAATTTGAAGATTGAAAAAGAATTGAATTTTTTAACAATCAAATGGAAGGAAAAGAAGAGAATGTATAATAAAATAGAGAGAGTAGGAGAGAGAGAGAGAGGGGGGAGAAAAGAGAGAGTCCAAGAGAAAGGGGGAAGAGGGAAGAAAAGAGTCCAAGTGAGAGAGAGAAGAGGGAAGAAAAGAGAGAGTCCAAGAGAGAGAGAGAGAGAGAAGAGGGGGAAGAAAGAGAGAGAGAGAGGGGGGAGGGGGAGGGAAGGAAAGAGATGAATAAAGAAAGAGAAGAGAGAGATAGGGATAAGAAATAAAGAGAAGGAAAGAGAGAGAGAGCGAGAGAGAGAGAGGGGCAGGAGAAAAAAAGAGTGATAAGAAGAAAGAAAGAAGAGAGAGAGAGAGAGAGAGAGAAGAAGTAAGAAAAGAGAGAGTCTGAGAGAGAGAGAGAGAAGAGGGGGGGAGGAAGGAAAGAGATGAAAAAGAAAGATAAGAGAGAGATAGGGTGAAGAAATAAAGAGAAGGAAAGAGAGAGAGGGCAGGGAGAAAAAAAGAGAGATAAGAAGAAAGAAAGAAAAGAGAGAGAGAGAGAGAGAAGAGGGAAGAAAGAGATAATCAAAGAGAGAGAGGGGGAGGGAAGGAAAAGATGAATAAAGAAAGACAAGAGAGAGTGAGATAGGGAGAAGAAATAAAGAGAAGGAAATAGAGAGAGAGAGGGAGAGAGAGAGAGAGAGAAAAGACAGAAAAAAGAGTGATAAAAAGAAAGACAGAAAACAGAGAGAGAGAAGAGGGAAGAAAAGAGAGAGTCCGAGAGAGAGAGAGAGAGAGAGAGAAGAGGGAAGGAAAGAGATGAATAAAGAAAGAGAAGAGAGAGATAGGGAGAAGAAATAAGATAAGGAAAGAGAGAGAGAGAGAGAAGAGGCAGGGAGAAAAAAAAGAAGATAAGAAGAAAGAAAGAAAAGAGAGAGAGAAAGAGAGAAGAAGTAAGAAAAGAGAGAGTCCAAGAGAGAGAGGGGGAAGGAAAGAATAAAGAAAAACAAGAGAGAGATAGGAGAAGAAATAAAGAGAAGGAAAGAGAGAGCGAGAAAGAGAGAGAGAGAGAGAAAGAGAGAGGGGGCAGGGAGAAAAAGAGTGATAAGAAGAAAGACAGAAAACAAGAGAGAAGAAGGAGGAAGAAAGCAGAGTGAGGGAGAAGAGGGAAGAAAAGAGAGAGTCAGAGAGAGAGAGAGAGAGAGGAGGGAAGGACAGAGATAAATAAAGAAAGAGAAAAGAGAGATAGGGAGAAGAAATAAGAGAAGGAAAGAGAAAAGAGAGAGAGAGAGAGAGAGAGGCAGGGAGAAAAAAAGAGTGATAAGAGAAAAAAGAAAAGGAAAGAGAGAGAGAAGAAGAAAAGAAAGTGCGAGAGAGAGAGAGAGAGAGAGAGAGAGAGTCCGAGAGAAAGGGGGAAGAGAGAAGGAAAGAGATAAATAAAGAAAGAGAAGAGAGGGATAGGGAGAAGAAATAAAAGAGAGGAAATAGAGAGAGCGAGGGAGAGAGAGCGAGAGAGAGAGAGGGGCAGGGAGAAAAAAGAGTGATAAGAATAAAGAAAGAGAAGAAAGTAGAGAGAGAGAGAAAGAGATAGCGAGAAGAAGAACAGGAAAGTTAGATAGAGAAGAGAAAGAAAGAGAAGTAGAGAAAAGAAAAGAGAGAGAGAGAGTGAGAGAGAGAGAGAGAGAGAGGAGGGAAGGAAAGAGATGAATAAAGAAAGACAAGAGAGAGATAGGGAGAAGAAATAAAGAGAAGGAAATAGGGAGAGAGAGAGAGAGTGAGAGATAGGGTGAAGAAGAACAGGAAAGTTAGAGAGGAGAAAGAAAGAGAAGTAGAGAAAAGAAAAGAAAGAGTTAAGCAAAAGAACAATCCTCTCAGGTGAGTGTCTCTTCATCTACAATACGGAAAAACAAAAACAAAAACAAAAAACAAAAAACAACCCTACCATTATCAATCATTCTGTTGTTTCCTCCCCCACCTCTTTGTTTGTCGTCATATTTAAATACATTTAAAGGTGGAGACGTAGGTGGACTGACAAAGAATAAAACTAGAGAACTGGGTTCAAATTCCAGCTGGGTTGCTTTTGCGTTCACTTTCACACCAATGCCCCTTCAGAAAAAAATCCACCCCTCCTCTCCTCAACTACATGTCAAATCCTGAATGAGGCTGATTGCATTTCATAAATTGCTAATACCCTTGGGAAAGGTATGAATCCAACTATTCTCCCTCCAGCTATGGGTAAATAGTAGGGCAGACTGGGCTCTTTAATCTTGGTTAAGCAACAGTCTAGGAGAAGGAAAACTCTGAATTCAAAATCACTTAAATTTCTGCTTGGATGGTCACTACTAGAATAGGCTCAGTCCTAATTAGTGATCTATTTCACTGGGCTTTTAACCTTGATTAGGCAACCAGTCTAGGAGAAGGAAAACTGAATTCAAACCTGTTAAAATCTGCTTGGGTTGATCACTACTAGAATAGGCTCAGTCCTAATTAGTGATCTATTTCACTATAAATCTAATCTTCATATAGTGCTAAATGGGTAAATAGTAGGGCAGACTGGGCTCTTTAATCTTGGTTAGGCAACTGGTCTAGAAGAAGGACAACTCTGAATTCAAACCTGTTAAACTGCTTAAGAAATTGACCTTGTATCACATCCTGGTAAATATACTAACGCAGCTTATTCTATTTTTTTTTTTTTCATTTTGTACCTCCATTTCCAGCTATGGGTAAATAGTAGGACAGACTAAGCTCTTTAACCTTGGATAGGTTACCATTAAGGAATCGGGGGGAAAAAAAGAAGCTATATGCATCACTGATGAAATAAACCAGTGCTATGTTAGTCCGCGAAAAATTTAGTCAATCAGAATTTTTCCAGCAATCTTTTTGAATACCTTAATTTTTTTAGCATTTTTTTTGAAAAGCTAAAAGACCTCTTTAAAAATTTAAACCCAAAAACATTTCAAATTTTCTAAAAAAAAAAAAGCAACCTTTTCAACAAGATCTAACCAAACAATGACCGAATACTTCCATAAAACCGCTACTTTAAAGACTGAAATCCAAAATAACCTTTTCTGGCATTAAATGTCCCATAGAGGACTCATAAATTTTCCCGGGGACTCATTCAAAGCAAATATGTGCGTCCTAGGATGCAGTAAATCAAAAAGCTATATGCATCACTGATGAAATAAACCAGTGCTATGTTAGTCCGCGAAAAAGTTGTCTATCACCGGAAAACAAAGTAAACGTCACAGAAGAACAATGGAAGAATTTTAAAATAGACGCAACCAATATTTTGTGGAGGTACCCATCGTATAGTCCTAGGAAATGGACACGTTGACACAGGTAAAAATCCTGGACGAGGCTGGTAGTATTTCACATAGTACTAATATCATACTAGTATTCTCCCTCTGGTTAGCTCAGTCGGTAGAGCGTTCGACTAGAAACCACAAGGTTCCTAGTTCGATACCGGTCCTCGCCAACTCAGCGTATGAGTAGCACAGGGATCTGTACGGTAAAGTAAGGAGCTGATGGTAGGTGTGGCGCTCCACCTCAGATGCTAAAATAATCTCCTTGGTCTAGCGCAAGTGAAAAAGGGATAGACTCCCTCGCTGATTGGCTGATACCGACTTTAGGCCGCCCCGTCGACTTTTTTTTATTTTCCCTCTATAAGTTTTTCGGGCGGCCTAAAGTTGGTATCAGCCAGACAGCGAGGGAGTCTATCCCCTTTCCAGTAGTGCTAGACCAAATACCTCCATAAAACCATTACTTTAAAGACTGAAATCCAAAATAACCTTTTCTGACATTAAATGGCCCACAGAGGTTAAGAAACTTTAGTTGGGACCCATAAATTTTTCCGGGGACTCATTCAAAGCAAATATGTGCGTATCAGGACACACTAAATCAAAAAGCTATATGCATCACTGTTTGTAGGAAGCGCGTGGTGTAATGGTTAAAGTCATGGGAAATGGACTCGTCGCCCCGAGTTCAAGTCCTGGACGTGCTAATTGCATTTCACTTAGCGCTAATACCCTTGGGAAAGATATGAATCCCACTCTCCCTCCAGCTATGGGTAAATAGTAGGGCAGACTGGGCTCTTTAACCTTGGTTAGGCAACCGGTCTAGGAAAAGGAAAACTCTGAATTCAAACCTGCTGAACTCCGCTTAAGAAATTGACCTTGTGTCGCATCCTGCTCGTGCGGAGGGGTTGGTATATATATATATGCATCACTGATGAAATAAACCAGTGCTATGTTAGTCCGTGAAAAAGTTGTCTATCATCGGAAAACAAAATAAACGTCACAGAAGATGGAAGAATTTAAAAATAGACACAAACAATATTCAGCTGTTTTTTTTTTTTTGTTTGTTTGTTTGTTTTTCTTCTTTTTTTTTTTCTTTCTTTTTTCTTTTTGTGTGTGTGTTTTTGTTGCAGGAAGCAATTGCAGACTTTCTGCAATAAATGCCGCCTGAAAGAAATACACACCGTTAATTGGATTTGTAGAATCCGTGGGTGTGCAAGATGACGACAAATGCTCAAGAGGAAGTGAAATGTTCTTCAAGAGAAAAAAAAAAATGTCTTTAGCGCCGACAACAGAGATGAAGAATTTAATGTAAATCGTAAAACAATTTGTTGGATTGAGATGTGAGTGTCTTGAAATATTCCTCAAGGATTCTTCAAAAGTCTCAGAACAATTCTAGATGATTGTTTGAATTCTTTTGATTGAATCGAGCAGGAATTTCTTGTTTTTTCATGTCTTGGAATAGCTTAATGGATTCTTTGGCTTATAATGGTTTTAGTAAGTTCTTTAAATGTTCCAAAATTTTTCCAGCATTCTTTTTGAATTCCTTAATTTGTTAGCAGTCTTTTTGAATTCCTTAATTTTTTAGCGGTCTTTTTGAATTCCTTAATTTTTTAGCAGTCTTTTCGAATTCCTTAATTTTTCCAGCATTCTTTTTGAATTCCTTAATATTTTAGCAGTCTTTTTGAATTCCTTAATTTTCCAGCATTCTTTTTGAATTCCTTAATATTTTAGCAGTCGTTTTGAATTCCTTAATTTTTTAGCGGTCTTTTTGAATTCCTTAATTTTTTAGCATTCTTTTCGAATTCCTTAATTTTTCCAGCAGTTTTTTTTAATTCCTTAATTTTTAGCAGTCTTTTTGAATTCCTTAATTTTAGCAGTCTTTTCGAATTCCTAAATTTTCCAGCATCTTTTTGAATTCCTTAATTTTTAGCAGTCTTTTTGAATTCCTTAATATTTTAGCAGTCTTTTTGAATTCCTTAATTTTTTAGCGTCTTTTTGAATTCCTTAATTTTTTAGCAGTCTTTTTGAATTCCTTAATTTTTCCAGCAGTCTTTTCGAATTCCTTAATTTTCCAGCATTCTTTTGAATTCCTTAAATTTTTAGCAGTCTTTTGAATTCCTTAATTTTTTAGCAGTCTTTTTGAATTCCTTAATTTTTTAGCAGTCTTTTCGAATTCCTTAATTTTTCCAGCATTTCTTTTTGAATTCCTTAATATTTTAGCAGTCTTTTTGAATTCCTTAATTTGTTAGCAGTCTTTTTGTTAGCAGTCTTTTTGAATTCCTTAATTTTTCCAGCATTCTTTTTGAATTCCTTAATTTTAGCAGTCTTTTTGAATTTAAGCAGTCTTTTTGAATTCCTTAATTTGTTAGCAGTCTTTTTGAATTCCTTAATTTTTTAGCGTCTTTTTGAATTCCTTAATTTGTTAGCAGTCTTTTTGAATTCCTTAATTTTTCCAGCATTCTTTTTGTTGAATTCCTTAATTTTAGTGGTCTTTTTGAATTCCTTAATTTTTTAGCAGTCTTTTTGAATTCCTTAATTTTTTAGCAGTCTTTTTGAATGCCTCAGAATTTTTCTCACAATTTTTTTTAATGTTTCTGAATTTTTCTCACAATCTTTTCGAATTTCTCAGAATCTTTCTAGCAGTCTTTTTACAGCCTTAGAATTTTTTTAACAATTGTTTTGAATAATTCACAATTTTCTAGCAAGCAGTCTTTTTTGGAATATCTCAGAACTTTTCTAGCAATCTTTTAGAATTTCTTAGAATTTTCTAGAAATCTTTTTTAATGTCTCAGAATATTTCTAGCAATCTTTTTGAATATCTCGGAATAGTTCAAGCTATCTTTTTAAATGTGTCGGAATTGTTCCAGCAGTCTTTTGTGGTACAAGGCCAGTAATATGGAGCATCCCTAATAACAACCCTTTCAGTTAGTCTTGTCTAGCTTTTCTTGTCGGCACTAGCATCTCAATAAGTAATGTTCTCCTGTGGACTCCTACACCTGGACACACCAGCAAAAACCTACATGGACACTGGATGCTGTGCAGAGGACCGTTCAGGAGTGTGGTACAAGGCCAGTAATATAGAGCATTCCTAATAGCAACCCTTTAAGTCAGTCTTGTCCAGCTGTTATTGATGATGATGGTGATATCTGATGTCTCTTTTATAGAAATAAATAGGAAGCATTATTTTATTACTAAGCTTTGGCTAAGTGTGGTACAAGGCCAGTAATATAGAGCATTCCTAATAGCAACCCTTTAAGTCAGTCTTGTCCAGCTGTTGTCGGCGCTAGCATCTTTATTTTATTATTGATTTCTCTGTAGAACCGATTTTGCCTCAGAATTTATTTTTTTCGTTTTTTAAAGAATGTCTTTTGTAGAATCCTTGCAGAACTGCAAAAGAAGGTGCCTGACCGATGATGCAAGCCTGGGAATTCTTTGAGAAAAAAAAGATTTTTTTTTCTTTTCTTTTTTCTTTTTTGTTTTTTTTTCCTTTTTTCTTTTGCATATTTTTAAATGAAGCATGCAATGATACGTTTAGCCATGGAGAGAGAATGGAGTCTGGTTAATGGTTCTTGCATCGCGAATGCTTTTTTTTACCATTCCATTCAAAATGTTTCTCTGGGATTGATCAATACACGTTACCGATTCTTTTCTTTTTTTTATTTATTTTTATTTTTATTTCTTTTCTGATTGTTAATTCAGAGAGACCAACAGACAGACAGAACAAGAAAGAGAGAGAGAGACAGAGAGACAGACAGGGAGATAGAAAGATAGATGGATAGAGAGGAGAGAGAGAGACAGAGAGAGACAGAGGCAGAGAGAGTGAGACAGAGACACAGACAGACAGACAGACAGAACGAGAGAGAGAGAGACAGACAGACAGAGAGATAGAAAGATAGATAGACAGAGAGAGGGGGGGCAGAGAGAGTGAGACAGAGACACAGACAGACAGACAGACAGACAGACAACGAGAGAGAGAGACAGAGAGACAGAGAGAGACAAACAGAGAGATAGAAAGATAGAGAGAGAGAGGGGGCAGAGAGAGAGAGAGAGAGGCAGAGAGAGAAGACACTCTGGTTGTTATTTCAGATAGATAAACAGACAGACAAACAGAACAAGAGAAATATGTATATATATAGAGAGAGAAAGAGAGAGACAGAGAGACAGAGAGAGAGGGGGAGGAGACAGACAGACAGACAGACAGAGGCGGAGCAAGAAGACACTTGTTAATTCAGATAGACAAACAGATAGGCAGACATAACAAGAGAGAGAGAGAGAGAGAGAGAGAGAGAGAGAGAGAGAGAAGGTGGAGAGAGAAGACACTCTGGTTGTTATTTCAGAGAGACAAACAGACAGAATGAAAGTGAGAGAGAGAGAGAGGGTGGGGGGAACACTGATTGTTAATTCAGACAGACAAACAAGAGAGTGGGAAAAAGAGAGAAAGTGAAAGAGATAGACAGACAGACAGAACAACAGAGAGACAGAGAGACAGAGACAGACACAGAAAGAGAGAGAGAGATAGAAGAGAGAGAGAGAGAGAGAGAGAGAGAGAGAGAGAGAGACACTCACACAGAAAGAGAGAGAGAGAGAGAGAGAGAGAGAGAGAAAAGAGAGAGACAGAAAGAGAGAAAGAGATACAGAAAGAGAGACAGAGGCAGTGACAGAGACAGAAAGAGAGAGACAGAGACAGAAAAGAGAGACAGACAGACAGAAAGTGAGAGAGAGAGAGAGAGAGAGAGAGAGAGAGAGAGAGACTCACACAGAAAGAGAGAGAGAGACTCAGAAAGAGAGAGAACAGAAAGAGAGAGAGAGAGAGAGAGAGAGAGAGAGAGAGAGAGAGAGAGAGAGAGAAGACACTCTGATTGTTAATTCAGAGAGACTAACAAATAGACAGACAGAATGAGAGACAGAGAGACAGACACACAGACAGAAAGAATGAAAGAAAGAGAGAATGAGAGACGGAGAGAGAAGACAGCTGTTTGCGGTATGATCAGTATTGGCCTATACGATTGCTAAAATATAAAAATATTCATGGGGAAAGGGAAGGGGAGGGGGGCTCGAATATAATGACAAAGCAATTGCAGTTTTGCAGTGTGTCTGTGTTGATATTCTATGCGTACATGACAGCATTGTAGAATTGACAGAACATTTCATTCATTTTTATCTATTACTAGCAGAGCTACCCAGCGTTGCCTGGGATTTAAAACAGGACTATGGAATCAGAATACAAAACCAGTTTTACAATGGCTGTGTTGATATTCTGTGTGTACTTGATAGCATTTTAGAATTGACAGAGACACACATCATTTTATTTATGACAGCATATTATCATTTGCACAACAAAAATATCCCAAATCTTTTCTACAATGTGCTAATATATATATATATATATATATATATATAAGATTTTTGAATGTTTGTTTTTTAGCAGCATTGTTGGATAAAGTATATATTATATTTTTGCTTGAAGGCAATTACAATGCATGTATAAAATTCGATACTTTTTTTTTTAAAGAAAATGAACTTGACAAGTGTAATCCCGGCAAAGGATCGCTCAGTGTGTAGAACATCGTACAGACTATTTTGACTTTATTAAGTCTCATCAGCGATGTATACTAACGACTTCCCTCCGGCAGAAATCGAAACCGGGATCTCAGCAGATATAGACAAAAACCATATTGCCTCGGCCACAGTACACAGCGAACAATTCCTGCGAAATTAACCTTGTCAATGATACTTACACACCTCTACCATAATGGGTAAGGTGACGTTGAGTGAATAATAACAACAAACCAGGCCTTATGCTCTTCGGCGAAGTGAATAAGATTTTTGGATGTTTGTTTTTTAGAAGCATTGTTGAATAAAGTATATATTATATTTTTGCTTGAAGGCAATTACAATGCATGTATCGCATAAAATGCGATACTTTTTTTTATAGAAAATGAACTTGACAAGTGTAATCCCAGCAAATGATCACTCGGTGTGTAGAATATATATAATATATATATATATATATATATATGTGTGTGTGTGTGTGTGTGTGTGTGTGTGTGTGTGTGTGGAGAAAGGTAGACAAACACAGGATAAACATCCATATTCTACAACATCCCGTGTTTGTCTTTCTCCACATACTGTCGGATAATCTCCTCATATTTCTCCCATATATATATATATATATATATATGAAAATAGCCATATCACAAACATCGTCTGTTTGTTTACGTCTCGTAAGTTCGTGTAGAGGTCACTCAAGAGGAATATAAAATACTAC
>CM042181.1:19732768-19735268 GCA_023376005.1 Doryteuthis pealeii | reverse complement strand
AGGGTCCTCCAACACTTTTTCTGCAGTGAGACTACGAGGCTGTGGCTAGAAGAAAGCAACTTAACAGATGATCTGATTGCGTTCGTATAGCAGAATTCCTCGAAAATCTGCAGAAAAAAGTGTTGGAGGACCCTCAGATGCCTACGTGGAGTTGCTAAACACTGTAGTCAAGCCATGGATAACAATAGGACTTTATTTGAATAGAATGAGTTCTGACGTAAATAGATAGTGAACTTTATAATCTGAGATATCTCTCTGCTTACCAAAATTCCCTCAGGGCTGTAACCAAATTTTCTTGGTATTTTTTACCTGTATGATGGGATATTTCAAAGACCACAATCTGTTCACCTCAGAACTCATTCTATTCAAATAAAGTCACATTATTATTGTAATTTTAGTCCTTCTGCTCAATTATAATGGACTAACTATTAGGATCACAGTGATAGGAGAGCCACTGTGAGCGGCTTAAAGTAGGCAAAGAGATAACTCCTTGCCTACCAAATTTTCTTGGGATATTTCAATGTTCATTATCTATTCACGTCAGAACTCATTCTATTCAAATAATGTCTTATTATTATTATTATTATAATCTGAGTCCTTCTGTTCAATTATTATGAACTAACCATTAGTTTTTGTACATTGCTTGGGTGTGGTGCCAGAGCCACTGTGAGCGGCTTAAAGTAGGAGAAGAGTTTATTTGACTTTGTATGCATTGCATAAAATTTTATTGGATTGTAAAGAAATTCAACAGGCACGGAAATTACACTACTGTCAACATGTTTCACTCAAAATAACTTCAGATGCCTACGTGGAGTTGCTAAACACTCTATGGATAACAATAGGACTTTATTTGAATAGAATGAGTTCTGACGTAAATAGATAGGGAACTTTATAATCTGGGTCCTTCTGTTCACTTATTATGAACTAACCATTAGTTTTTGTACATTGCTTGGGTATGGTGCCAGAGCCACTGTGAGCGGCTTAAAGTAGGAAAAGAGTTTATTTGACTTTGTATGCATTGCACAAAATTTTATTGGATTGTAAAGAAATTCAACAGGCACGGAAATTACACTACTGTCAACATGCTTCACTCAAAATAACTTCAGATGCCTACGTGGAGTTGCTAAACACTCTATGGATAACAATAGGACTTTATTTGAATAGAATGAGTTCTGACGTAAATAGATAGGGAACTTATAATCTGAGTCCTTCTGTTCAATTATTATGAACTAACCATTAGTTTTTGTACATTGCTTGGTGTGGTGCCAGAGCCACTGTGAGCGGCTTAAAGTAGGAGAAGAGTTTATTTGACTTTGTATGCATTGCATAAAATACTGCATTACAGAAGAAGAAGAAAAAAGAAAGAAACAAGAAACCCAATGAGTCATAAATGCGTTGTACAAACAACAACAAAAAAAAAAAAGGACGGTGAGAAAAAAAAGTCAATATTGATGAAAGAAATATTAGAAATGACTATTTACAGACAACCACTCTCAACAGATTAGTAATTATTTTGTGGCTGCGGCTAAAATAACACCAATTTCAGAGACCAACAGTTAAAAATAAAACGTCTAAAAATAATTACTAACAACATAATCATTATCATTGTCATTATTATCATTATTATTATTATTAACTAAATCATCATTATTTCACTAATTGTGAGTTTTTCACACCAATGTTAGCTGATGGTCTTTCACTGGAAGCTGAGTGACAGCAAGTCTCCTCAAGTCTCCAGGACTCTTCTAAGTATTCTAGCAGATTGCAGCAGTGCAGTGTTCTGGATGGTCTCAATCTTTCCTCTGATGTCCAGATTTTCCAATCCCTTTTCCAATCCCTTTGGGACCGTTCCAAATGCACCAACTACAATTGGTATCACTTTGACTTTCATATTCCATAACTTTTTCCGTTCTCTGGCAAGGTCCAGGTATTTGTCTATTTTTTTCACTCCTTGTGAGTTTTTCACACCGGTGTTAGCTGATGGTATTTCACTGGAGTCTGATTGACAACAAGTCTCCCCAGGATTCTTCTGAGTATTCTGGCCCCTGAATTCAACAAGGCTTGATTATTATTATTATTATTATTATTATTATTATTTACTCCTTTTGAGTTTCACATCAGTGTTAGCTGATGGTCTTTCACTGGAGTCTGAGTGACAGCAAGTCTCCTCAGGTGTCCAGGACTCTCCCTGAGTATTCTGGCAGATTGCAGCAGTGCAGTGTTCTGAATGGTTTCAATCCTTCCTCTGATATCCAACTTTCCAAGCCCTTTTTTCTAATCTTTTTGGGACTGTTCCAAGTGTACCAACTACAATTGGTATCACTTTCACTTTCATATTCCATAACTTTTTCAGTTCTCTGGCAAGGTCCAGATATTTGTCAATTTTTCATTTTCCTTTAACTTCACCCTGTGATCTGCTGGCACTGCAAAATCCACCAGTTGACAAGTTCTTTCTTTTTGTTAATCAAACACTAGGTCTGGTTCTATCTCTCTCTTGTGG
>CM042181.1:19714506-19732668 GCA_023376005.1 Doryteuthis pealeii | reverse complement strand
AGAGGAGTGTGTCTTATAGGTTGGATTATCAGAGTCTAACACGGGGCGCTGCTGGAGTTCAAACCTCTCTATAGCGGAGAGTCACAGACGCTGCGCGTTTTTGCAATAAATGTTTTATTTTTTTGCACCCGTTATTTTACAATACTAAATATATTTCCTTTATTTATTTTAATATTCACTTCAATGTGTATATTCTAAAAGCTTTTATTTTGTGAGAATGGTTAGTTTTAAAGTGGGGGTTCGTTTTTACACTTCAACTTTTTACTCGTAAATTCCTACCATAAAATGCCCAAGCCTAATTTTATGGAAGGAATTTACGAGTAAAAAGTTGAATATTACCTTTGTTGTTGTTATTTCTTTTTTTTTGGCTTTGCTACTCTAAAATAAAAAAACGTCAGATTTTAAATCATCGTCGACGAAAAACAAAATTACGGTCATAAAAGGAGGATCCAATTTATGGCTAAATTGTAAAACGAGCCCCCACTTTAAAACTAACCATTCTCACAAAATAAAAACTTTTAGAATATACACATTGAAGTGAATATTAAAATTTTTTAGAATATGCACATTGAAGTGAATATTAAAATAAATAAAGGAAATATATTTAGTATTGTAACATAACGGGTGCAAGAAAAATAAAACATTTAATACAAAAACACGGACATAAAATGGGGGTTCAGTTTATTTTATGGTAGGAATTTACGAGCAAATAGTCCTTTATGACCCAAACCTTTCCCAAGGGTATTAGTTCAAAAGTGGACGTTATAGCATGACTGGAGTTCAAACTCTTACTATGATGTCACAGACCTGTGCGTTAGTCATTACGCCATGGCGATGAAATAAATAAAACCAGATATGTGGCAATACAATAAATATTGAAAAAGTACTTAATACATATATAGAGCCGGTTATCATTAGGCATTATTTATTACCATATTCTATAGGTACCACCAAAATACGTCACGTGACTTGATAAGATACATTTTTCAATTTTACTCCTAGAGGCCATAGCCCAACATATCATACCATTTTGGAATATATTTGTGTTGTCTCTGTCTCTGGGGGGATTACAATTCAAATCAAGGCTCTGTACCAAGATCAAATAAAACTTTTCTAGGGTAGAAATTTTACATTTTTCAATTTTACTCCTAGAGGCCATAGCCCAACATATCATACCATTTTGGAATATATTGTGTTGTCTCTGTCTCTGGGGGGATTACAATTCAAATCAAGGCTCTGTACCAAGATCAAATAAAACTTTTCTAGGGTAGAATTTTACATTTTTCAATTTTACTCCTAGAGGCTATAGCCCAACATATCATACCATTTTGGAATATATTTGTGTTGTTTCTGTCTCTGGGGGGATTACAATTCAAATCAAGGCTCTGTACCAAGATCAAATAAAACTTTTCTAGGGTAGAATTTTACATTTTTCAATTTTACTCCTAGAGGCTATAGCCCAACAATATCATACCATTTTGGAATATATTTGTGTTGTTTCTGTCTCTGGGGGATTACAATTCAAATCAAGGCTCTGTACCAAGATCAAATAAAACTTTTCTAGGGTAGAATTTTACATTTTTCAATTTTACTCCTAGAGGCTATAGCCCAACATATCATACCATTTTGGAATATATTTGTGTTGTTTCTGTCTCTGGGGGGATTACAATTCAAATCAAGGCTCTGTACCAAGATTAAATAAAACATTTCTATGGTAGAATTTTACATTTTTCAATTTTACTCCTAGAGGCTATAGCCCAACATATCATACCATTTTGGAATATATTTGTGTTGTCTCTGTCTCTGGGGGGATTACAATTCAAATCATGGCTATCATTAGGTATTATTTATACGTCATGTGACTTGATAAGTTTATAATCTCAATTCCCTTAAAATAACAAAGTTGAGGTGAAAAAATGTATAACTGAATCACAAAGCAACAACTTTAAATCCATACAACATCAATTAATGAAACAATTTACCCCATCTATGGGTTAAATAGAAAAATGTATTTATAAAAGAATTGTATTATCCATTAAGAATTGATTTATTTCAAAACTTTATCGGCATTAAATGACCCACTGAGGTTGATATGCCATAAAACAAAACAAACCAAACCAAACCAAACCAAAAACAATTTACAAATGAATAAACGTATTAAAAGTATACATCGCAGTTGAGAAATTACAAATATATACATTGGAATTAATTTCATATTACACTAACATCTGTCCAGTAGACTGTGGTAAGAATTTACTCTACTCAATTCACAATCTACCATTATTTGTACTCCATTCTAAGTTAGACGAATAATAGGTACCACCAGAAATATGTCACGTGATCAGTTTAGGCCATATTGAAGGAAGAAACGTGAATATTTTTAAACTTTTTCTTTTAAAATCTTGCAAAAAAGAAATAACCAACATAAAGAGTTGTTACAAAAAAAAAAAAAACATTAAAAAAAAAACCAGTTAATTCAAAGATCAAATTATCTGATTGGGGAAAATTACTCACCGTTATCTTGAAAATTTAGTAAAACAGTCAGTTTTTTTTACAACAGGGCCAATTTCTTAATTGATTTTTTTTAGCCGATTTTTCATAGAATTTTTTAAAAAGCCTCTAGTCATAACTTGTTTTTGGCTACGTTAAATTTCAATTAATTTAATGGTGCAAAAATGTAAACATTGTTATTCGTTCATAATTTTCATTATTTCTGTAAGCTGTAAATTTTTTTTTAAGATCATCAGGAGTTTTCTTAATGTTTCTTCTTTCAAATGGACATGTGTGTGAGTGTGTGTGAGAGAGAGAGAGAGAGAGAGAGAGAGAGAGAGAGAGAGAGAGAGAGAGAGAGAATAGCATCTTTTCTGTTCCCTCAGCGAAAATACCTAAAAGACAGGTATATTTATGGAATAAAGATAGATTTAATCTTGATTTAACTGAAAGAGAAAAGGCCTTTGGAAAAGGCATGAACCCCCCCCTTCCCTAGCTATGAGTAAATAGTAGGGCAGACTGGGTTCCTTAGCCTTGGTTAGGCGACCATTTTAGAAGAAAGAAAACTCTGAATTCAAACCAGCTGTAAAGTAAAATCTTAGGTGGAGCGCCACACCTACCATCATCTCCTTACTTTACTGCACAGATCCCTGTGCTACTCATAACACTGAGTTGGCGAAGACTAGTATCGAATTAGGAACCTTGTGATTTCTAGCCGAATGCTCTACCGACTGAGCTAACCCGGCCCATTTACTCCACTTAAAAATTAACCTTGTGTCACATCCTGCCCATGGCGGAGAGGTTGGATATATATACAAAAGTGTACAAAATAGAATATATCATTAAAACTTTTTTGTTAATTATGGTTTGGTTTAGTTTGGGTTTTTTTTTTTTTTTACGGCATATCAACCTTGATGGGTCATTTAATGCCGATAAAGTTTTGAAATAAAGTAATTCTTAATGGATATTCAATGTTTTTTATAAACACATTTTTCTATTTAATCCATAGATGGAACCCTAACAGGTACTACCACTCCGGGTCAGAGTGGACCTGGGAGTAATGGTGATGAAGGGGTGCTCCACATTCCCTAGACCTCCAGAACTGGAACCTCACCATCAGATAGAGTTTAACATCATTCTCAGCCACCACTTTCTAGCACCCATATGATAAAAAGGGTTGGGGCTTGCCATAAGGGCAATAGGGTTGGGGCAATCATATTGGTGCTAGGGCTTGACATGACCAGACAATTGATCGGAGGGGGGTCTCTCCGACCACCCGTCTAGCCTAAGTAAGGGTCTAAGTGGAGTATTGCGAGTCATGGACTGCTCATCCACCGGGATTCCGTCCTTAAGCAACCCAAGAAGATCAGAGGAGAGAAACCAATCCAGAAAAGAAGAATAGAGGATCCCGCCAGCCAGGCCCCGACACTAACTTTTTTTCATGACCGTCCCGAACAAAAATTATCAACCGTCCCAAAAGGGGTTTGGACCATCCCAAAATCAAAATATTTTTGTTTAATTCATTAGCATCATCTATACTTGTCAGTCATCAGTAGCATAATAACATGTAATAAAACATTAAGAAAAGCTGAAGCAGTGATAATTCTGGATATTTGGACAAAAAATCCATTTCCTAGTGTGTTTTGAGCTAAAAAAAATACTTTTTTTACTTTAAGTTACCCTGAGTAGGGTTAGTAGTACATAATTTGGTCCTTTTAAAACTATCTCCCTCCACCATTATTCATTAAATGGCTTTGAGAAAAGACCTGCGGTGCTGTAGCCTCATTTTGAGGTCAGCATTCGGGCAATCACTGGACGGCCATTATCGGAATGTAGTACTAACTTTTAGGAAAAAGTTTTACCGTCCCCGGCAAACTGTCCCGGATGATGAATTGATCGTCCCGGATGTAATTTTTATCGTCCCCAGGACGACGGGACAGCATTAGTGTCGAGCCCTGCTGCCAACTAAGAAGATAAATATAAGACTATGAAGAGAAGTAAAAAAAGTTATCCCACAAACATTTCTAAAAAAGACTCCTTCTTTTTTGTGGTGACCCATACATGTGACTGTTATTCAATTAAAGTTATTGGTACTAATGCAGAATAGCGCGCAAGAGATAATATCATTAGATTATGTATAAAAAGCATTACATTTCACAGAAATACCTAAAACCTTTGAGACAATAAAGTTAGGATATGGGTATGTGTTAGGGTTAGGGTTAGGGTTAACCTACTTCTGGGGTTACTGACATCTAATATATGTAAAAGGCAATTCTAATGATATTATCTCTTGCGCTCTATTCTGCATTTGTACCAAAATTTTAATAGAAATTTCAAATTATTGAATTAATATTTAATTAGGGTTAGTGTTAGTGTTATAGTTAGTGTTATGGTTAGTGTTAGGGTTAGACTAATTTGGGGTTTTTCAACATCTAATGCTATTTATATGTAAAATGCGATTTTAATGATATTATCTCTTGCGCTCTATTCTGCATTTGTACCAAAATTTGAATAGAAATTTCAAGTTATTAAATTAATATTTAATTAGGGTTAGGGTTAGGGTTAGGGTTAATGTTGAGGTTTGGCTACTTCAGGAGATTCAAACATCTAATGCTATTTATACGTAAAATGTGACTCTAAGGATATTATCTCTTGTGTATTATTGTGCATTTGTATTGAATTTTAATAGAAATTTCAAGTTATTAAATTAGGGTTAGGGTTTGTGTTAGGGTTAGGGTTATTGCTAGGGTTAGGGTTAGGTTTAGGGTTACGCTACTTTAGGAGTTTCTGACATCTAATGTATTTTATACGTAAAATGCAATTATAATGATATTATCTCTTGCGCTCTATTCTGCATTTGTACCAAAATTTGTACAGAAATTTCAAATTATTAAATTAGGGTTAGGGTTAGGGTTAGGCTAATTCAGGAGTTTCCAGCATCTAATGTTATTTATACATAAAATGAGATTCTAATGATATTAACTCTTGCATGCTATCATGCATTTTACCATTGTAAGTTATTAAATTAGGGTTAGTGTTAGGGTTCGGCTACTTCAAGAGTTTCCGAGATTTAATACGTAAATACGTAATACTAGAAATTTCAAATTATTAAATTATTATTAAATTAGGGTTAGGGTTAGGGTTAGGCTACTATGTAAAATGTGATTCTAATGATATCATCTCTTGTGCGCTATTGTGCATTTGTACCGAAATTTTAACAGAAATTTCAGGTTATTAAATTAGGGTTAGGGTTAGGGTTAGGGTTAGGCTAATTCATCTAATGTTATTTATACGTAAAATGTGATTTTAATGACATTATCTCTTGCAAGCTATTCTGCATTGTACTACTATAATTTATCAAATTAGGGTTAGTGTTAGGGTTAGGGTTAGGTTACTTCAGGAGTTTCCAGCATCTAATGTATTTTATACGTAAAATGCAATTATAATGATATTATCTCTAGCGCTCTATTCTGCATTTGTACCAAAATTTTAACAGAATTTCAAATTCAAATTATTAAATTATTATTAATTAGGGTTAGTGTTAGGGTAAGCTTACTATGTAAAATGTGTTCTAATGATATTATCTCTTGTGCGCTATTGTGCATTGTACCAAAATTTTACAGAAATTTCAAGTTATTAAATTAGGGTTAGGGTTAGGGTTAGGGTTAGGCTAATTCAGGAGTTTCCAGCATCTAATGTTATTTATACATAAAATGAGATTCTAATGATATTAACTCTTGCATGCTATCATGCATTTTACCATTGTAAGTTATTAAATTAGGGTTAGTGTTAGGGTTCGGCTACTTCAAGAGTTTCTGAGATTTAATGCTATTTATACGTAAAATGTGATTTTAATGACATTATCTCTTGCAAGCTATTCTGCATTGTACTACTATAATTTATCAAATTAGGGTTAGTGTTAGGGTTAGGGTTAGGTTACTTTAGGAGTTTCTGACATCTAATGCTATCTATACGTAAAATGCAATTCTAATGATATTATCTCTTGCGCTCTATTCTGCATTTGTACCAAAATTTTAACAGAAATTTCAAATTATTAAATTATTAAGTTATCAAATTAGGGTTAGGGTTAGGGTTAGGGTTATTTGGGGTTTTTCAACATCTAATGCTATTTATATGTAAAATGCGATTCTAATGATATTATCTCTTGCGCTCTATTCTGCATTTGTACCAAAATTTTAATAGAAATTTCAAATTATTAAATCAGGGTTAGGGTTAGGGTTAGACTAATTCAGGAGTTTGCACCATCTAATGCTATCTATACGTAAAATGCAATTCTAATGATATTATCTCTTGCATGCTATTGTGCATTTGTACGGGGAGATTTTTATTTTATTTTTTTTAAAATTACTTGCATTTCAAAATATAAACAAATGAATGAATAAAAAAACAATATGATTTTATCTAGGGTTTTTTTTTTCTAGGGTGGGGAGGTGTGCCTTGTACATCCGTTGCTTACCTTTCTGCTGTCCCTGGTTGACTGTCGGTATCGAAACCATCGGCATCCTAATGAGCCAGTGATGCAAAGAAGACAGTAGTTGTGTTTATAATACTGCAGCCGTGTGTGGGTAACCATTCTGAAGTGTGGATAGTGATGGTAGTTGGGGGCTGCAGTTGGTCATTTGTCGGGCGGCCACATGTGCAGCATAGAAAGGCAACAGGACCGATTGGATTACATTTCATGCCAGCAGTCGGAAAGAACAGCAAGTTGAAGCTGAAAACAATAAAAAAAAAATTGATTAGTTAGTAGAGATTAAAAAAAAATTGATGGAGATATTTGAAATAAGCAATTTTTGGTAATAATTATTTGATTAGTTAGGGGAGATTTAAAAAAAATTAGTATTATCTGCATTATTCGGACTATTGTCCCCATCTTCATTGTTATCTATACAACGTTTCGGCCGATATGGCCTCCGGCCTTCTTCAGGTATTTCTTGTCAGACTCAGGAACCTTCTCAGACTCAGGAACCTTCTTTTTGAACTCGGGAACTTTCTTGTCATAAGTAGAATGAGAACAGGATACCCCCGTGGACTAAATAAAGGGTTAGGTTCAAAGTTCTGTGATGGCTCCCGATTACGACAAGAAAGTTCCCGAGTTTGAAAAGAAGGTTCCCAAGTCCGAGAAGGTTCCCAAGTCTGACAAGAAATACCTGAAGAAGGCCGGAGGGTATATCGGCCGAAACGTTGTACAAATAACAATGAAGATGGGGACAATAGTCCCCATAATGCAGATAATACTAATCATCAAGCCTCATCACTAACATTCAGAGAAATAAAATAAAAATTGATGAAAATATTTGAAATAAGCAATTTTTGGTAATAATTATTTGAAAAAAAAATTATACATATCTATCTATACATATATAAAGGACAGTTATGTGTGTATGTATGTCCGGAGGAAACTTTGAAGCAATATGTAATTAAAAACAACCTTAATCCCCTAAAACCGTAACCCAATTCGCAAAATGTTAATTCATAGACTGTAGTTAATCTGTCATTGGGTACCACTAAAAAAATTTCCATTTTAATTTTCCAACCTAAATCAGAAGTCAGTCCAATAAAGATGAGGACAATAGTCCAAATAACACAAATAATACAAATTATCAAGTCTCATCTCAAAAATTCAGAGAAAAAAAATTGATTGAGATATTTAAAATAAACAATTTTTGGTAATAATTATTTCAAATAAATAAATGAATGAATAACATTGACTGAATAAAAAGGTAAGTTTAAAAAAAAAAAAAACGTTTAAAATGTTAATAATTTTGATTTTTTTTTACTGTTTGGACACACTCATTACCCACACCATCCCCACACTCATCACCTCCACTCATTGCCACACTCATTGCCCACACATCACCCTCCCTCACTGCCCACACTCATCACACACAGTCATCACCCACACTCATCGCCCACATATCACCCACACTCACCACCCACACTCATCACCCACACTCATCACCCCCCACTCACCACCCTCACTCATCGCCACATTCACCACCCACACTCATCGCCCACATTCATCACCCACACTCATCACCCCACTCACACTCATCGCCAACAATCATCACCCTCACTCATCGCCCACACTCATCACCCATACTCATCACCCACACTCATCGCCAACAATCATCACCCACACTCACCACCCACACTCATCGCCTGCACTAACCACCCACACTCACCACCCACACTCATAGTCCACACTCATCACCCACACTCACTCACCACCACACTCACCAGCCACACTCATCGCCACATTCATCTCCCACACTCACCACCTCACCACCCACACTCATCGCCCACATTCATCACCCACACTCATCGCCCTCACTCATCGCCCACACTCATCACCCACACTCACACTCATCGCCAAACAATCATCACCCTCACTCATCGCCCCACACTCATCGCCCAACTCACCACCCACACTCACCACCCACACTCATAGTCCACACCACCACCCACACTCATCGCCCACATTCATCGCCCACACTCATCAGTCACATTCATCGCCACACTCACCACCCACACTCATCACCCACACTCACCAACCACACTCATCACCCACACTCATCACCCACACTCATCGCCCACTCAACTTGTGCACAATGTATGCCTACACAGACTAAACATCGAAGCAAATGTTCGGAATATCACAACATGTGGGATGAGTTAAAGTAGTTGAAATCTAAAAGAAGGCGTTATACAACACGTGCTTTCATATAGTCTATCTTTATTTTAGTTTGAAATATAGAACGCTATATTTTATAATACACCTGCCCAAGCCAAATCACTGCCACATAGCACAGAGAAGGCGACAAGAGGCATTGGTCTCTATGTGAACTTGGATAAAACAGGACTAATGTGTTTTAAACAAGATGGAGACATCTCCACACAGGATGGTAAGCCTCTAAAATCAGTAGACTAATTCACATAGCTAGGTAGCTCTTCAAAATACACCTGCACAACCCAACAACGACATAGCCTAGAGAACACAGCAAGGGACATTGGTCTCTATGTGAACTCAGATAAAACAGAGCTCACATGTTTTAAACAAGATGGAGTCATCTCCACGCTGGATGATAAGACTCTAAAATTAGTAGACTAATTCACATACCTAGGTAGTAATATCTCTTCTACAGAAATCAAAGTCAATGTATGCATATTTTAAAGATAGAAATATGATTTTAAAAACATCACTAGATAAAACTGAGTTCATGTGTTTTAAACAAGATGGAGACATCTCTACACTGGATGATAAGGCTTTCAAATTAGTAGACAAGTTCACATACCTAGGTAGTAATATCTCATCGACAGAAAGATGTTTTACAAACCTTTCTAGATAAAACTGAGTTCATGTTTTTTTAAACAAGATGGAGTCATCTCCACACTGGAATGGTGAATCTCTTAAATTAGTAGACCAGTTCACATATTTAGGTAGTGCTTCTCCCAACTACAGCGACGAACATGTTCAATACTTAATTGGGTGACTTCTTAAGCAACAGCAGGTACTGTAAGCAACCTGAGTCCTTTGTTTAACAAAATGAATTGATTTGGTATCAAATGACCCCAAAAGATTGACATGCCATAAAACAAAACAACCAACCAACCAACCAACCAACCAACTATTGTATGTCTGCACTACTTAGACTCTTGATTGACCTCTATGTCAACTCGGCTAAAACAGAATTAATGTTTTTTTAAACAAGATGGAGACATCTCCACACAGGATGTTAAGCCTCTAAAATTAGTAGACTAATTCACATACCTAGGTAGTAATATCTCATCTACAGAAAGCAATGTCAATGTATTACTAGATAAAACTGAGTCCATGTTTTTTAAACAAGAAAGAGTCATCTCCACACAGGATATGAGCCTCTAAAATTAGTAGACTTACTTACATATCTAGATAGCTCTTCTCCCGACTACACAAGCCGTATCACTACTGTGTAGCCTAGAGAAGACAGCAAGAGGCATCGGCCTTTATATAAACTCAGATAAAATGGATGGAGACATCTCCACACTGGATGGAAAGCCTCTAAAATTAGTAGACTAATTCACGTACCCAGGTAGTGCTTCCACCAAATACACCTGTACAAGCCGAATCATTGCTGTGTAGTCTAGAGAAGGTGACAAGGGGCATTGGCCTCTATGTGAACTCAGATAAAACTGAGTCCATGTTTTTTAAACAAGATAGAGTCATCTCCACACAGGATATGAGCCTCTAAAATTAGTAGACTTTCTTACATATCTAGATAGCTCTTCTCCTGACTACACATACACAAGTCGTATCACTGCTGTGTAGCCTAGAGAAGGCAGATAAAATGGATGGAGACATCTTTACACTGGATGGTAAGCCCTTAAAATTAGCAGACCCGTTCACATACCTAGGTAACTCTTCTCACAAATCTTATCTTATTATAATGGAGATTGTGGGTTTGTCTGTCTGTAACCGAAACTATATCCCTACTCAAGTCACAATTCCTTTTGTTATTTACATCACATTCTCCATGATTTTATTTTTATTTAAACCTCAATTATTAATAAAATTGTTTTACATTATTAAGACTGTTGACCTTATCTACATGATATTTTCCACGTACCCCACTTGTACGGGTCAGGCACAAAGGCCCTATTTATGTGGGACCACCCACAAGCCGAAGCTCATGGGGTGGCAGGTGAAAAATTACATCGATCCCTTCGGCATTTCCCCTCAAGGGGGGCGCCTCAGGCGCTGGGCAATAAACCCAGCCCTGCCCCTTTAAATCAAGGGGGCAGGTGTTGCCTGGGGGGATGGCCCCCTGGGATCGACACCGTTAATTATATCAATGGTCCAGAGGCCGAAGCCACTGTTGACCATATCTACATACTGTATTTACCGCGTACCCCACTTGTACGGGTCAGGCACAAAGTCCCTATTAACGTGGGACCACCCACAAACCGAAGCTCATGGAGTGGCAGGTGAAAAATTGCGTCGATCCCGTCGGCATTCCCCCTCAAGGTGGGCGCCTCAGGCACTGGGCAATAAACCCAGCCCTGCCCCTTTAAATCAAGGGGGCAGGTGTTGCCTGGGGGGATGGCCCCCTGGGATCGACGCTGTTAATTATATCAATGGTCCAGAGGCCGAAGCCACTGTTGACCATATCAACATACTAATAACATGCAATTGTATTTATATATACAACAAAATAGAGGTTTACAGTGTGAATGGGGAGACTAATTTGCATATTGATCTTAAAAAATTAATTTTAATAAATATATGCTTAGTATTATTGATTTCTAATTGTTTGGTTTTATCTTATTGAATATGAGCAAAAATCTCGGGGATAAATCTGAAAAGAAATCCCTTAACAAGAAGAAATAACTGTAATTTTATTCTTTACTTCCTATTATAACTAAACAGTTTAATTAGGAAAATTTACCAATGAAAGATGGGAGTAACGGAAAATGATGGAAGAGTTAGTTTCAAAGTTGTTCTATTTTTCAATCATACCCCCTCTGTTCCAAATCTTTTTATCTACATTCTTAGTCAGTTTCATTAGCCTTTCTAATTTAATATGATATTTTATTATATTAAAACTTAAATACTTGCACCCAGAGGGTGCATATATTTGCTAGTACATATAGATATATATATATATATGCACAGAGCTATATATATATATATATGTGTGAAGAAAATGAAGTGAATCCGACGTTATGTAGTATATTAAGAAAGTTTGAAAAAACAAACGAAACAAATCAATACACCAGAGTTTTTTTACCCCTCCCCCTCTCTACCCAGTTGATGCTGGGTAGTTGCTTCCAGTTGTATATATATATATATCCATCAGTTTATAATCATTTGATTATCTCCCTTCACCTGATTGTATATCCGTTCTATTTAAGCGCGTATAACAAAAGATTTCCTTAAAAGAGATTTTCCTCTGTTCAATTCGAAGTGGATCACTTGATAGGGTTTTTTTTTGTTTGTTATATATGCAGGATTTGATTTTATCAGAGTTTTGAGACATTCACTGAGGGTTGTGGAACATATCCCCTCACCCCCAGAATTAATGGGTGTGGGTGGGGGTTATTGTATATATATATATATATATATCTTATTATAATGGAGATTGTGTGTTTTTCTGTCTGTAACCGAAACTATATTACTACTCAAGTCACAATTCCCTTAATTATTTATGTCAAATTCTCCATGATTTCATTCTTTTAAACCTTCAGTTATTAATAAAAATTGTTTTACATTATTAATACTGTTGATTATATCTACGTACTAATAACATGCAATTGTATTTATATATACAACAAAATAGCGGTTTACAGTTTGAACGAGAAGGCTAATTTGCATATTGATATTTAAAATTTTATTTTAATAAATATGTGCTTGGTATTATTGATTTCTAATTATTTGGTTTTATCTTAAGAAATATAAACAAAAATCTCGTGGATAATTCTTAAAAGAAATTTATTTACAAGAAGAAATAACTGTAATATTATCCTTTACTTCCTATTTTAACTAAATAGTTAAATTAGGAAAATTTACCAATGAAAGACAGGAGTAATGAAAAATGATGGAATAGTTAGTTTCAAAGTTGTTCTATTTATTTGATTATACCCCTTCTGTCGCAGATCTTTTTATCTGCATTCTTATTCAGTTTCCTTAGCCTTTCTAATTTAATATGATATTTTATTATATCAAAGCTTAAATACTTGCACCCGGAGGGTGCATATATTTGCTAGTATATGTAAACAAACATATGGCTATTTTCAGCCGACAATATTTGGGAGAATATGTGCTTAATTGAAGTCGAACCTAATTTTTTTGAAAGTTAATTCATTAATAATTAATTAGGCGGGATTTAACTATTTTAAATGTAAGGCTAAACAAATCACACACGAGGTGATCTTCGTATCTATAGCTCTGCTGATGAGGCCTAATAGGCTGAAATGTACATACAGAGATTGATTTTTCTCGATTTGTTTAGCCTTACATTTAAATAGTTAAATCCCGCCTAATTAATTATTAATAAATTAACTTTCAAAAAAATTAGGTTCGACTTCAATTAAGCATATATTCTCCCAAATATATATATATATATATATATATTTGTAAATATATATATATATATTTGTAACCATAATAAAATAAACTCAGATACCCCCACCCGCTGAGAAAAAAGACATACCTCCCCTGCTTCCCACTTGACCCACTTAGCGCGAAAGGGCATCTAGACCATAAATTGAAATCCTGTTGGTCAGTCAAACTAAACTTAGGAATTTACCAAACAGACTAGGCAGACACATAAAAACATCGCCAACCAGGCAAAGGATGAAGGAAAAAAAAAAAAAAAAAAAAAAATTTCCACCAATAAAAAAGACACTTGAAAAGAAAAAAATGCAATATGACCACCCCTGAATGAAGGAGGTGAAATGTATGAATATAAAATGAGTTTGACCATGTGCCTGTCTAAATAAAATATATCAGTGGTCTGAAGAAGCTCGTGAGCATACTCGTGAGTGGAAATGGTCCATAACCACGATACCCATGGTATTTAAGGCCTTTTATTCCCAAATAACTTTGCTCTGTTTACAATAATTAAACATTGAGCTCTCACACGGAACCTGAACTCTACAACAAACTACTGGTAGAGAATTAGGACCTGCCTAGAATCACTTTGTACCAAGAAACTTGGTACCGCACCAAAGTATATATATATATATATATATATATATATCAATAAAGGAAGAACTCAATACAGTAATCCCATAATAAATTTATTTCGACAAAAATTGGGGCCCATATAAATCTAAGTTGATTTAAACCGGCTCCCCAAATTTTCACCTCATCAGATGGGTCTCAATTCACTTATGGACAAGCATATCACAAAAAAACCCCAAAGAGCTGAATATATATAAATTCAAACAAAAACAAAAAAAATAAAAAAATTATATAATTTTTTAACAGTGTGGGAGTGTAACCATAGAAACAGGAAGTGAATGAAAAAAAGAGATACATCTCAAAGTTGATTTCTAGGGTGTCCAGACAGACAAAAGGTGACATGACAGAAAAAACAGAGTAGTATATTAAAATATAAATAGACAAGTAAAATAAAAAGATTTTTAAATTTAAACATTAGAGTATAATGATGTATAAAAGAAAATACTAGTTAAGATATAAATAATAAAATAAATTAATAGAAGATAATAAAATTTAAAAAATAATAAATAATAGAAAATAAAATAAAAATTAATTAAAAATAATAATACAAATAAAAAAATAATACTCATTGAGCTCTCTTTAGTGATTTAATGATTCACTGTATTTATACATACTGGATCATCAATATTAGTACAGTGGATCTTGAAATCACATATAGAATCATCCCTTACTACCAAGTTTTGGATAAATCTCTTATATATATATATATATATATATATATATATATATATATCCATCAGTTTATAATCATTTGATTATTTCTCTTCACCTATCCATTCTATTTAAATGCGTATAATAAATGGGTGCTTTAAACAACAGGCTGGGATATTCCATTATACACCTTGGCCAAGTTTATTCCCTGCGTTTGGCATAAAATAACCCAACAACAGTTTGACATTCACCAAACCAAACCAAACTGATAAATATATGCAGGATTTGATTTTATCCAAATTTGGAGACATTTTATCCAAATTTGGAGACATCCACTGAGGGTTGGGGAACATATCCCCTCACCCCCAGAATTAATGGGTGTGGGGTGGGGGTTATTGTATATATAAAGTAGTAAAGTCGACGGGGCAGCCTAAGGTCGGTATCAGCCAGTCAGCAAGGGAGCCTATCCCCTTTTCAATAGCGCTAGACCAAGGAGATTGTTTTTTAGCATCTGAGGTGGAACACCACACCTACCATCAGCTCCTTACAGATCCCTGTGCTACTCATACGCTGAGTTGGCGAGGGCCGGTATCGAACTAGGAACCTTGAGCTAACCCGGCCCATTATGCATATAAGTAAGTAAGTAAGTAAAGTCGACGGGGCGGCCTAAAGTCGGTATCAGCCAGTCAGCGAGGGAGTCTATCCCCTTTTCAATAGCGCTAGACCAAGGAGATTGTTTTTTAGCATCTGAGGTGGAGCGCCACACTTACCATCAGCTCCTTACTTTACCGCACAGATCCCTGTGCTACTCATACGCTGAGTTGGCGAGGGCCGGTATCGAACTAGGAACCTTGTGGTTTCTAGCCGAACGTTCTACCGACTGAGCTAACCCGGCCCATAATTGTATATATATATATATATATATATATCAGTTTATAATCATTTGATTATCTCCCTTCACCTGATTGTATATCCGTTCCTATTTAAGCACGTATAACAAAAGATTTCCTTAAGAGAGATTTTCCTCTGTTCAATTCGAAGTGGATCACTCGATAGGTTTTTTTTTTGTTTTTGTTTTGTTTTGTTTTTGTTTTCGTTGTTCTTTTTTTTGTTTTTTTCTGCATCTCATTTTCCTCTGAATCTTTTGTTTGAACAAAATCCTCCGAACCAATCATCACCGCCCATTACCTCACTCACACACCCCACACACACACACACCTGTTCTGTTTAGACTCTAATGTGCCACAATTTCTTACAGGGAGAGAAACAACGCGCGTCTTCTTACAGAGAGAGAGAGAGAAAGGGAGAGAGAGAGGGAGAAAGAGAGAGAAAGAAAAAAGAAGAAAAGAGAGAGAGGGGAGGGAGAGAGAGAAAGAGAGAGAGAGAGAGAGGAAAGAGAGAGAGAAAGAAAAAGAAAGAACAGAGAGAGGGGGGGAGGGAGGGGGAGGAGTAGTGTAGAGAGAGAGAGATAAAGAGAGTGAAGTATAGAAAGTGATAGAATGAAGGAAAGGTGAAAGTGTGTCAGATAGATAGAGAGAGAGACAGAGAGAGACAGAGAGAGAAAGAGAGAGGGAGAGAGAGAAAGAGAGAGACAGAGAGAAAGAGAGAGACAGAGAGAGAGAGAGAGAGAGAGAAGTAATGTAGAGAGAGAAAGATATAAAGGGAGTGAAGTATAGAAAGTGATAAAATGAAGGAAAGGTGAGAGTGTGTCAGAGAGAGAGAGAGAGAGAGAGACACACACACAGAGAGAGAGACAGAGAGGGAGAGAGAGAGAGAGGAGAGAGAGAGAGGGGAGAGAGAGAGAGAAATAGAAAGAAGTAATGTCGAGAGATAGAGATATAAAGGGAGTGAAGTATAGAAAGTGATAGTATGAAGGAAAAGTGAGAGTGTGTCAGATAGATAGAGAGAGAGAGACAGAGAGAGAGAGAGGAGTAGTGTAGAGAGACAGAGAGAGAAATAGAGAGAAGTAATGTCGAGAGATAGAGATATAAAGAGAGTGAAGTATAAACAGCGATTGAATGAAGGAAAGGTGAGAGTGTGTCAGCAGAGAGAGAGAAACAACGCGCGTCTTCTTACAGACAGAGAGACAGAGATAGACAGAGAGAGAGAGATTATCAACAGTAAAAAAACGAAAAAATAAAATAAGAATGAAATAAAACGAAGCAATGAACAATCCTCTAAGGTGAGTGTCTCTTCATCTACAATACGGAAAAACAAAAACAAAAACAAAAAACAAAAAAACAACCCTACCATTATCAATCATTCTGTTGTTTCCTCCCCCCCTCTTTGTTTGTCGTCATATTTAAATACATTTAAAGGTGGAGACGTAGGCGGCCTGACAAAGAATAAAATTAGAGACCTGGTTTCAAGTTCCAGCTGCGTCACTTTTGCGTTCACTTTCGCATCAATGCCCTCCACACAAGCAGGATATGGCACGAGGTCAATTTTTTAATCAGACTTTAACAGTTTTGAATTCAGAGTCGTCCTTCTCCTAAACTGGTTACCTAGCCATGGTTAAAGAGCACGATCTACCCTACTATTTACCCATAGCTTGAGGGAGAATTGTTTAATGCATACCTTTCCCAAGAGTATTAGTGCTATGTGAAAAGCAACCAGCCTCATTATCACCCGTTACCCTCATTATCAATGCCCTGTTCTATTGAGGCTCTAATATGCAAGAATTTCTTTCGGAGAGAAACAACACGTGTCTTTAATAATAATAATAATAATAATAATAATAATAATACTCTGCGAATGTAGCAAACTAGCACAACGAGAATACAAAACTAGACACGACTGGGTTGGGAAGGCAATCCACTGGGAATTATGCAAAAAATTAAATTTTGACCATACAACAAAATGGTATATGCATAAACCAGAATCTGTTCTTGAGAACGAAATGCATAAAATTCTCTGGGACTTTGAAATAAAAAACGGATCACCTTTCCCAGCAAGAAGACCAGACCTAGTGTTGATAAACAAAAAAGAAAGAACTTGCCAACTGGTGGATTTTGCAGTGCCAGCAGACCACAGGGTGAAGCTAAAGGAAAATGAAAAATGGACAAATATCTGGACCTTGCCAGAGAACTGAAAAAGTTATGGAATATGAAAGTGAAAGTGATACCAATTGTAGTTGGTGCACTTGGAACAGTCCCAAAAGGATTGGAAAAGGGTTTGGAAAGTTTGGAAATCAGAGGAAGGATTGAAACCATTCAGAACACTGCACTGCTGCAATCTGCCAGAATACTCAGAAGAGTCCTGGAGACCTGAGGAGACTTGCT
>CM042181.1:19632495-19714406 GCA_023376005.1 Doryteuthis pealeii | reverse complement strand
CAGAGGATGCGTTTGCCTGGGATTTAAAACAGGACTATGGAATCAGAATACAAAACCAGTTTTACAATGGCTGCGTTGATATTCTGTGTGTACTTGATAGCATTTTAGAATTGACAGAGACACACATCATTTTATTTATGACAGCATATTATCATTTGCACAACAAAAATATCCCAAATCTTTTCTACAATGTGCTAATATATATATATATATATATATATATATATATATATATTATATGTAGTATATTAAGAAAGAATGAGAAAACACAGGTTTAAATGAGTTAAGTGGTGAGTTTATTGGCCGACGCTGCAGTGTTTCGATCTATTAATTAGATCATCTTCAGGGCATTTGTTGGTATATGAAAGGTAATAAGAAATTTTTATCACAGAATAACGAGAAAAGCGAGTGGTAGTCCTTGTTATTCAGTCTGTTTAAAATGAGAAATATATAAAAGCGAATATTTGACGTCATATTTCAAACCATCTTCTTTTTTCAAACATCAAATTTTAAACAGACTGAATAACAAGGACTACCACTCGCTTTTCTCGTTATTCTGTGATAAAAATTTCTTATAACTTCCATATACCAACAAATGCCCTGAAGATGATCTAATTAATAGATCGAAACACTGCAGCGTCGGCCAATAAACTCACCACTCAACTCATTTAAACCTGTGTTTTTTCAATTTTCTTAATATACTACATACCGTCGGATTCACTTCATTTTCTTCACATATATATATATATATATATGTGTGTGTGTGTGTGTGTGTGGAGAAAGGTAGACAAACACAGGATAAACATCCATTTTCTACAACATCCCGTGTTTGTCTTTCTCCACATACTGTCGGATAATCTCCTCATATTTCTCCCATATATATATATATAATATATATATATATATATATATATATATATATATATTTGGGAAAAAAAGGCCTTAAATACCATGGGTATCGTGGTTATGGACCATTTCCACTCGCGAGTATGCTCACAAGCTTCTTCAGACCACTGATATATTTTATTTAGACAGGCACATGGCCAAACTCATTTTATATTCATACATTTCACCTCCCTCATTCAGGGGTGGTCATGACCAAATGGTCCATAACCACGATACCCATGGTATTTAAGGCCTTTTTATTCCCAAATAACTTTGCTCTGTTTATAATAATTAAACATTGAGCTCTCATACGGAACCTGAACTCTACAACAAACTACTGGTAGAGAATTAGGACCCACCTAGAATCACCTTGTACCAAGAAACTTGGTACCGCACCAAAGTATATATATATATATATATATATATATATATATATATATATATATATGTATATATATATATATATATATATATATATATATCTTAGAAAGGAAGGAAAAACTCAACACCGTAATTCCATAATAAATTTATTTCGACTAAAATTGGGGGCTATATAAATCTAAGTTGATTTAAGTTGATGTGTATATATATATATATATATATATATATGTGTATGTGTTGATCATGTAAGATATGTGCAATTTTTTTTTTTTTTTAATTTTTATTTTCATTTTTATCAATAGTATATTTATACAACATTATATTATCTAATATATTTTAAGGTTTAAATTTTTTTTTTTCTTTTCTATATATTTTTTTATATATTTTTTTAATATATTTTTTAATATATTTCTTTATTTATATTTTATTATTTTTTATATAATTTTTTGTTTTATTCTTACTCTATACTTTTTCAGACTCATTCAATAGTTTAATTCATAGTTTAATTTTGTCTGACTACCATCCCCCTAAGAAACCAGAACTTGAAAAGTATCATTTTTTCTCATTTCACTTCCTGTCACCATGGTGACAGTCTTACAATGTAAAAAAAACTTTTTTTGAGAGGTAAAATTTTTCGGTTATGCAATTCAAATAACCTGATCTTCCATCTGATGAGACTGGATTTTGGGGAGCTATATTAAATCAACTTAGATTTATATAGGTCCCAATTTTGGTCGAAATAAATTTATTATGGAATTACGGTGTTGAGTTTTTCCTTCCTTTATAAGATAAATATTGCTCTGTATATAATCTAAAAAGATTATTATACATTGAGCTCTCTTTAGTGATTTAAAGATTCACTGTATTTATACATACTGGATCATACAATAATAATACAGTGTATCTTAGATATCACATATAGAATCATCCCTCACTGCCAAGTTTTGGATACCTCACATCTATATATATATATATATATATATATATATATCTTATTATAATGGAGATTATGTGTTTTTCTGTCTGTAACCGAAACTATATCCCTACTCAAGTCACAATTCTCTTAGTTATTGACATCACATTCTCCATGATTTTATTTTTATCTAAACCTCAATTATTAATAAAATTGTCTTACATTATTAATACTGTTAACTATGTCTCCATACTGACAACATGCAATTATATTTATATATACAACAAAATAGAGGTTTACAGTGTAAACGGGAAAGCTAATTTGCATATTAATATTAAAAAATCGAATTTAATAAATATGTGCTTAGTATTATTGATTTCTAATTGTTTGGTTTTATTTTAATGAATATAAGCAAAAATCTCTTCAATGAATCTTAAATGAAATCCATTAACAAGAAAAAATAACTGTCATTTTATTCTTTACTTCCTCTTTTAACTAAATACTTAAATTAGAAAAAATAACAATGAAAGACGAGAGTGATGGAAGAGTAAATTTCAGTTGTTCCATTTTTTATTATACTCCCTCTGTTTCAAATCTTTTCATCTGTATTCTTATTTAGTTTCATTAGCCTTTCTAATTTAATACGATATTTTATTACATTAAAACTTAAATACTTGCACCCGGAGGGTGCATATATTTGCTAGTATATATATATATATCTTTGAAAGGAATCTAAAAAGATTATAATACATTGAGCTCTCTTTAGTGATTTAAAGATTCACTGTATTTATACATACTGGATCATACAATAATAATACAGTGTATCTTAGAAATTACATATAGAATCATCCCTTACTACCAAGTTTTGGATACCTCTCATCTATATATATATATATATATACATATATATATATATATATATATATTTGATGTGAGAACGAGTGTCAGATGGCAGCAATTCATATTCATTGAGAAAAAGAGCACAACATTGTCTTGCCTGCCGGAGTCAAAACCGCGTCCTCCCTAATTCAAAAAGATGACTTGGGCGTTGCGCGGATGCAAGGTTCGACTCAGGTGCCCGGATTTTGGGGGTTACGTTCATAAGTAGTTGGAATCTAAGGAGGACGAGGAACAGAGCGGCGCATACCTGAAATGACTAACTGTCGGTTAGACTTCAGTCAAAACTAGTGTGAAAAGAAAAGAAAGGAAAAGAGAGAAAAGAAAGGTGACAAATTTTACCAGTTTGTGTCAGTCTAGAAATGAGTGAGCATTTGCGTCGGACTTGATTGTAGACCCCCCACAACACAACACAACACAACACAACACAGAATTTTTTGTTCAACATATATATATATATAATATATATATATATATATATATATATATATATAATCCAAAAGTCCAGAGAAGAAATCTTCCTTACGACACAAGAGTTTTATTTAAAAAAACCTGTCGCAGTTTGAGAGCTCAATGTGTGCTCTTAATGTTAGAGTCACAGAGCAAATATATGAGTAAAGAAATAACAAAAGACTTAGAGATTTCGCATTATAGTCTATTTCAGGGAGCTCCCTGAAATAGACTATAACGCTAAATCTCTAAGTCTTTTGTTATTTCTTTACTTATATATATATATATATATATATATATATATACAATCCTTATTGCAGGAATTCAAACAAAATAGCTAACAGACATCAAATGATTTATTTTCGAAGACTATTCACTTAAATAATCCAAAATATATATATATATATATATATATATATATATATATATATATATATATATTATATGTACATACATACATACACACACACACATATATATATATACATACATATATATATATATCCTTCCCATTGCATGATTTCAAACAAAATAGCTAACAGACTTCAAATGATCTATTTTCAAAGACTATTCCTTTAAATAACCCAAATTATATATATAATATATATATATATATATATATATATATATATATATATTATACATACATACATATATATATGTATGTATATATATATATATATATATATATTCTCCATTGCATGAATTCAAATAAAATAGCTAACAGACATCAAATGATCTATTTTCCAAGAATATTCCTTAAAATAACCCAAATTATATATATATATATATATATATATATATTATATGTACATACATACACACACACACACACACATATATATATATATATATATATATATACATATATATATGTATATATATGGTAACCATGCTCACACACACACATACACACACACACACATACATATATATATATATATATATATATATATATATATATACATATATATATGTATATATATATATATATATATATATATGTATATATATATATATATATATATGTGTATATATATGGTAACCATGCTCACACACACACATACACACACACACACACACAACCTTGAGGTTTGTTTCGCTGTCGTTTATCGCAAAAGATTTATACACACACATGCAACCACACACCTAAAAAATGCACAATGCTTTCTTTTCGATACACACACTAACACAGTCCCATACTCACACCGTAAAAGAGAATATTTGACGTCATATTTCAAACCGTCTCCATTTTTCAAACCTCAAACTTTAAACAGACTGAATAACAAGGACTAACACTTGCTTTTATCATTATTCTGTGATAAACAATTTCTTATTACCTTCCATATACCAACAAATGCCCTGAAGATGATCTAATTAATAGATCGAAACACTGCAGCGTCGGCCAATAAACTCACCACTTAACTCATTTAAACCTATGTTTTTTCATTCTTTCTTAATATACTACATACCGTCGGATTCACTTCCTTTTCTTCACACACACACATATATATATATATATTTATTTATTTTAACAATGGAAAGGAGTAACCTACTCGAGTTTCATCGATTGATTCTTCAGGGTTACATCAGTTGAATTAATCGAGTTTTCGATTAATCTCAGTTGGTATAATACATGCCCGTTGGAATTGGGACTTATCCTTTATAGACGATACTGTGCGCTTCCAACAATCGTACTCATACCCCACCGGTAAGCTACTACTCATACATTAACAAATATATATATATATATATATATATATATATATATATATATATATCTTCCCCATTGCATGATATCAAACAAAATAGCTAACAGACATCAAATGATCTATTTTCAAAGACTATTCACCTAAATAACCCAAATTCAGTTTCCTTTGATTTCAAAGATTCTTCAACGCCAAAAACGTAAATGCTGATTTGCAGACTTTTTTGTTTTCACAATGAATTTCGATCGGAGTAAAGAAAAGTGCAGATACCAATAACAGCAACAACTTTGACGGGTCTCTTACTCTAATAGATTATCAAGACAAAGACCTGAACGCATTAACTGCCTACAGTTCAGCTGAAAATGGGAGATATTATAATGTACACACACACACACACACACACACTTTCGATTTCTGTCGGAGGGAAGTCATTAGTATATATCGCTGATGAGACTTAATAAAGTCGAAACAGTCTGTACGATATTCTACACACCGAGCGATCCTTTGCCAGGATTATACTTGTCAAGTTCATTTTCTATAAGAAAAAAGTATTAAATTTTATGCGATACGTGCATTGTAAGTGCCTTCAAGTAAAAAATTTAATATATACTTTATTCAACAATGCTTCTAAAATAAACAAACATCCAAAAATCTTATTCTCTTCACCGAAGGGCATGAGGCCTGTTTGGTGTTATTATTCTCTCAACGCCCCCCTTACCTATTATGGTAGAGGCATGTAGTATCATTTGACAAGGTTAATTTTGTTGGGATTGTTAGCTGTGTACTGTGGCCAAGGCAGTATAGTGTTTGACTATGCCTGCTAAGGTCCCGGTTTCAATTTCTGTCGGAGGGAAGTCGTTAGTATATATCGCTGATGAGACTTAATAAAGTCGAAACAGGCTGTACGATATTCTACACACCGAGCGATCCTTTGCCGGGATTACACTTGTCAAGTTCATTTTCTATAAGAAAAAAGTATCGAATTTCATGCGATACATGCATTGTAAGTGCCTTCAAGTAAAAAATTTTATATATAATATATATATATATATATACAGGGTGTTTGGGATAAATTTGGCAGTTTCATAAGATAAAGAAAAAGGGCTTGGTAACTACAAAATTTTATTGGATTGTAAAGAAATTCAACAGGCACGGAAATTACACTACTGTCAACAAGTTTCACCCAAAATAACCACCACTAACATCGATCGCAGCCTCAATCCTGCCCTCGGAACTTTGGAGCAAACTGATGTTACAGTTTCCCTGGGAAGGGTCTCAAAAAGTACCTTAATTCTGTCGATTAACGGGGCTTTTGTAGTACTGGCACGGTGATTGGTGTCTTTCTCAACAGTGATACATACATAATAATCCATGGGGTTAAGATCTGGGGAGTTCGGAGGCCAAAGATTGGGACTGGTGAAGTCATAAAAATTTGCTGATAACAAGTTTTTACTTTTCCCAGAGGTTTGGCAGGGAATCCTGCTGCCATACATATGGCCTACCATTGTTATCCAGGGCTTGACTACAGTGTTTAGCAAATCCACGTAGGCATCTGAGGGTCCTCCAACACTTTTTTCTGCAGTAGAGACTACGAGGCTGTGGCTAGAAGAAAGCAACTTAACAGACGATCTGATTGCGTTCGTATAGCAGAATTCCTCGAAAATCTGCAGAAAAAAGTGTTGGAGGACCCTCAGATGCCTACGTGGAGTTGCTAAACACTGTAGACAAGCCATGGATAACAATAGGACTTTATTTGAATAGAATGAGTTCTGACATAAATAGATAGTGAACTTTATTATCTGAGATATCTCTCTGCTTACCAAAATTCCCTCACGGCTGTACCAAATTTTTTTGGTATTTTTTACCAGTACGATGGGATATTTCAAAGTTCACTATCTATTCACCTCAGAATTCATTCTATTCAAATAAAGTCCTATTATTATTGTAATTTTAGTCCTTCTGCTCAATTATAATGGACTAACTATTAGGATCACAGGGATAGGAGAGCCACTGTGAGCGGCTTAAAGTAGGCAAAGAGATAACTCCTTGCCTACCAAATTTTCTTGGATATTTCGATGTTCACTATCTATTCACGTCAGAACTCATCTATTCAAATAATGTCTTATTATTATTATTTATAATCTGAGTCCTTCTGTTTCAATTATTATGAACTAACCATTAGTTTTTGTACATTGCTTGGGTGTGGTGCCAGAGCCACTGTGAGCGGCTTAAAGTAGGAAAAGAGTTTATTTGACTTTGTATGCATTGCATAAAATTTTATTGGATTGTAAAGAAATTCAACAGGCACAGAAATTACACTACTGTCAACATGCTTCACTCAAAATAACCTCAGATGCCCACGTGGAGTTGCTAAACACTCTATGGATAACAATAGGACTTTATTTGAATAGAATGAGTTCTGACGTAAATAGATAGGGAACTTTATAATCTGAGTCCTTCTGTTCACTTATTATGAACTAACCATTAGTTTTTGTACTTTGCTTGGGTGTGGTGCCAGAGCCACTGTGAGCGGCTAAAGTAGGAGAAGAGTTTATTTGACTTTGTATGCATTGCATAAAATACTGCATTACAGAAGAAGAAGAAAAAAGAAAGAAACAAGAAACCCAATGAGTCATAAATGCGTTGTACACAACAACAACAAAAAGAAAAAAAAAAGGACGGTGAGAAAAAAAAAAAAGTCAATATTGATGAAAGAAATATTAGAAATGACTATTTACAGACAACCACTCTCAACAGATTAGTAATTATTTGTGGCTGCGGCTAAAATAACACCAATTTCAGAGACCAACAGTTAAAAATAAAACATCTAAAAATAATTACTAACAACATAATCATTATCATTGTCATTATTATCATTATTATTATTATTAACTAAATCATCATTATTTCACTAATTGTGAGTTTTTCACACCAATGTTAGCTGATGGTCTTTCACTGGAAGCTGAGTGACAGCAAGTCTCCTCAGGTCTCCAGGACTCTTCTAAGTATTCTAGCAGATTGCAACCGTGCAGTATTCTGGATGGTCTCAATCTTTCCTCTGATGTCCAGATTTTCCAATCCCTTTTCCAATCCCTTTGGGACCGTTCCAAATGCACCAACTACAATTGGTATCACTTTGACTTTCATATTCCATAACTTTTTCAGTTCTCTGGCAAGGTCCAGGTATTTGTCTATTTTTTTCACTCCTTGTGAGTTTTTCACACCGGTGTTAGCTGATGGTATTTCACTGGAGTCTGAGTGACAGCAAGTCTCCCCAGGATTCTTCTGAGTATTCTGGCCCCTGAATTCAACAAGGCTTGATTATTATTATTATTATTATTATTATTATTATTATTATTTACTCCTTTTGAGTTTTCACATCAGTGTTAGCTGATGGTCTTTCACTGGAGTCTGAGTGACAGCAAGTCTTCTCAGGTCTCCAGGACTCTTCTGAGTATTCTGGCAGATTGCAGCAGTGCAGTGTTCTGAATGGTTTCAATCCTTCCTCTGATATCCAAACTTTCCAAACCCTTTTCTAATCCTTTTGGGACTGTTCCAAGTGCACCAACTACAATTGGTATCACTTTCACTTTCATATTCCATAACTTTTTCAGTTCTCTGGCAAGGTCCAGATATTTGTCAATTTTTTCATTTTCCTTTAACTTCACCCTGTGATCTGCTGGCACTGCAAAATCCACCAGTTGACAAATTCTTTCTTTTTTGTTAATCAACACTAGGTCTGGTCTTCTTGCTGGGATAAGGTGATCCGTTTTATTATTATTATTATTATTATTATTATATTATTTATACAAGTAGTAAATGATGGTCCTCTCTGAAATCTATCTATCTTTCTTTCTTTCTTTCTATATTAATCTTACTTCTATCTATCTGTCGGTCAGTCTATCTACCTATCAATTTATCTATCTCAATCTATCTCTCAGTATTTTTATCTATCTATCTATCTATATATCTATCTTTCTTTCTTTTTTTTCTTTCCTTCTTTCCATATCTATCCAGTCTGTTCATATCTATCTATCTTTCTTTCTTTCTTTCTATATCTATCTAGTCCGTTCATATCTATCTATCTGTCTGTCCGTCAGTCTATCTTTCTTTCTTCTCTTTCTTTCTTTCTTTCTATATCTATCTAGTCTGTTCATATCTATCTGTCTGTCAGTCAGTCTATTTATCTATCTATCTATCTGAGCCTATTTCCATTATCTATCTATATCTATCTATCTATCTATCTATCTATCTATCTATATATATATATATATATATATATATATATATATATATACAACAAAAATGAAGATAACAGTTTCAATAATTAATGGAATAATGAAAATACTTCTTCTTAGAACTTTAAACAATAAAGGAAAACCAGAGAATATATCAACAGGAATATTGTGCTAAAAACAACAAAAATGAAGATAACAGTCTCAATAATTAATGGAATAATGAAAATACTTCTTCTTAGAACTTTAAACAATAAAGGAAAACCAGAGAATATATCAACAGGAATATTGTGCTAAAAACAACAAGAATGAAGATAACAGTCTCAATAATTAATGGAATAATGAAAATACTTCTTCTTAGAACTTTAAACAATAAAGGAAAACCAGAGAATATATCAACAGGAATATTGTGCTAAAAACAACAAGAATGAAGATAACAGTATTAAAAAGAAATGGCATAACAAGAGAAAAATCCTCTTTGTAGAATGGAGATCTTTAAGATTAATGCTAATGATTGGTCAACCAAATAAGAACGGAAACACGGAAAAGGCTTTAGGAGATTTAGAATATGTTCTACTTTTGGAATCGTATGGATTTCCAATGTTCTATTCCTGGAAGTCTTAATTTTGGTATTTCAAGAAGGGAAGAATCTCTCAATTCATTGATTTTTGTCAATAACTGTACTGACACTTAAAGACAAAAGAAAAACCAAAAAATCACGGCAGCAGCAGCAGCAGCAGGTACCCCCACCTACACACCCTATCACAAACAACAGCAACAACAACAACAAAGACTTTCTTTTTAATCTGAACAAACAACAACAACAACAAAAAAAAGAAAAAAAAAGAAGAAAACATGAAGAAATCTATGACGTTCGCATGTCAGATTAAGTAAAATCTGTTGTTTTTTTTTATTTCATTTTATTATTTTCATCTTCACGGATAAAAAAAAACAAAAAACAAAAAAACAAAAAAAGAAAACTCATAGATTTGTATCGTATTTCACCAGAAAAAAGAAAAAACAAAAAAAAAAGTTTTAAAAAGTTTCCTCTATCTGATTGGGGTGGAGTGGTGTGGGGTGGGCTGGTGAGTTTTATTTTTTTAATTTAAAAAAATATTATTTTCATCTTTACAGATAAAAAATTTTAAAAATTATAGAAATTTTGTATCTAGGGTGGCTTAAGTGCTGGACTGCAACATTTTACTACTGTTCAAAAACCCTGACCAGGCCTTTAGCTGCAGCTGTTGCGACTGTGCCTGATTGTCCTGTATTGGCCTTATTTTTTAATCGCTTCGTTAGTAGTGCAGCTGTACAGTAACACTGATGTGGCTATGCTTGGAATTTCTGAAAACACTGATATATTGTATAAATCATAATATATAAATAAACATATAAAAAAATATGATAAACATATTGTATTAGTATAAAAATACATTGACCAATCATTTTTACTATAAAAATGCATTAGAAATGATTTTTACTATAGAAATGCATTGGACAATGATTTTTACTATAAAAATGCATTGGCCAATCATTTTTACTATAAAAATGCATTGGAAATGATTTTTATAATAAAAATGCATTGGAAATGATTTTTACTATGAAAATGCATTGGAAATGTTTTTTACTATAAAAATACATTGGAAACGATTTTTAACTATAAAAATGCATTGGACAATGATTTTTATTATGAAAATGCATAGGACAATAATTTTTACTATAAAAATGCATTGGACAATGATTTTTACTATAGAAATGCATTGGAAATGATTTTTACTATAAAAATGCATTGGACAATTATTCTTACTATAAAAATGCATTGGATAAAGATTTTTACTATAAAAATACATACATACAAACCATCAGAATTATATATGAATCAGTTAGTCTTCCATTTTAGACAAAGTAACGGAATCGTTCAGCTAAAGAATATCTGCTGAAAGTCCTAGAATTCTTTAACAGGAAATTGTCGAAGAAAAACGAAAAATAAAACTTATAGATTTATATCTTATTTCACCAGAAAAAAAAAAAGTTTTAAAAATGTTACCCTATCTTTTATATAGTCCAAGAGCGAACGTAAAAGCACAACTATTGGAAATTCCACAGTTAATTATCTCCCCTGCCGCTAGGGGGCGAATCGCCAACATTGGCGGCAAAACCAAATTTCTCCACTTATCGCAAGGCAGTTACTGGAGGAGAGACGTAAAAACTAAAAGCTCTCATCACCAAGCCCAAAACAGGGCCGACTTATCACGGAGCACCCACTGAGGGTAGTCGCATAAATAGCAGTCCGTATACTTCATTCATCACTTAGCCCAAAAACAAGGCTTACTTCTAAGGACCGTTGACCTGGACGGAGGCATTTTTTCACAGCACACTTTCAAAGGCACAAAAGCACACTATAGAAGGCTGAAGACCAAATAGTCTACTTGAAAAGGGCCCATTCACCGTCATTTAAAAGAACTGTTACCAGGGCGAGAAGCTTCTAAAATAGTATCCCCAATCACTTATCACAGAACCGGTTACGAGGAAGAACGAGAAACGTCCGAAGAAGCGTCTTATCAACATTTCCTACCAACGAACAGAATACCCCTGTTATCACCACTACTCCGAGAACTCTGCTTAACCCACAGATAAGTCTCGTAGCAAATACCAATAAAATTTGCAAAAACATTTATGTAATTTTTGTCAACAAGTGTCTGCATTACTTTCATGTTTGTTCCTTCTTTGTCCGACAATTTGCCTACAACTACGGAGAAATAAGAGCTCCTTCGAAACCCGTAAATACTCTTACAACTGGAGTTTGAACTCACATACTATGATATCACAGTCCAGCACATTAGCCACCACCTCACAAGGATTCCTTCTCAATTGGTTTCTTAGGTTTCTTTGTTTAATGGCATATCAACCTTTGTGGGTTATTTAATACCGAAACCATCCTTGGTGGTGGGGGAGGGTGTTGGACGTGTTGAGCAAAGAAAGAACAATGAATGTCAGCAAGGTCATGATTTGATCTATTTCCACGTAAATGGCGGGGGGTGGGGGTTGATTACTACATTGACGTCTTCGAACGATCATTTGACACCTGAATGACCAGGTGTGACCAGGTGTGTTTTTACAGGCTGGGAGATAGACTGATGGATATGAACAGGTAGATTGATAAAAACAAACACAGGTAGATAGATAGATAGATAGATAGACAGAGATAGATAGATATGGACAAACGTGGATAGATAGATAGATAGATAGAAAGTTTGATTGATTGATAGATAGATATATAGATAGCGACTGGGATAGATAGATAGAAATATAGAAACTGATACATAAATAGATAGATAGATAAAGACTGAGATGGATAGATAGATAGATAGCGACTGGGATAGATAGATAGATAGAAATATAGAAACTGAGACAGATAGATAGATAGATAGATAGATAGATAAAGACGGAGATGGATAGATAGATAGATAGATAGAAACTGAGACTGATAGATAGTTGAGACTAAGATAGATGGATAGATAGATGGATGGATAGATAGATAGATAGATAGGAACAAACTGAGATAGATAGATAGATAGATAGATAGATAGATTGAGACAGATAGATAGAGAGGTAGATAGGTATGAAACGAAATGGGTTATATAAACATCAAGACAATTGTAAAAATGAAGAGAGAGACGAACAGGGAGAGAGAGAGAGAAAAGAGAGAGATGGACAGAGAGAGAGAGAGAGAGAGAGAAAGAGAGAGACGGTCAGCGAGAGAGAAAAAACTTGCCTAATCCCAAATCAAAGGATAAACTTTGTACCCTGCCAATTATATAGGTAAAAATCTATTTACACTCATAAAAAACAACAACAAAACAAAAAAAACAATAACTAATCCTCAAGTTATTAATTTGACTGATCAGCCAGTAGCGTTGGTGGGGATCGGGGCAACGTTGGTTGGGGTCAGGGCAGCACTCACATTCAGGTGAGCTGCAAATCAACGGGAATCAAACACTGTAACTCTTCACCGGCAATTTTGATTTTTACTATAAAAATGCATTGGATAATGATTTTTACCGTAAAAATGCATTGGAAATGATTTTTACTATAAAAATGCATTGGAAATGATTTTTACTATAAAAAAGCATTGGAAATGATTTTTTTTAAAAAAAAGCATTGGAAATGATTTTACTATAAAAATGTATTGGAAATGATTTTTACTATAAAAATGCATTGGAAATGATTTTTACTATAAAAATGCATTGAAATGATTTTTACTATTAAAATGCATTGGAAATGATTTTTACTATAAAAATGCATTGGTTTGGTTTGGTTCATTTTGTTTTACGGCATATTAACCTCAGCGGGTCATTTAATGCCGATAAAGTTTTGAAATAAATCAAGTCTTAATGGATAATACAGTTTTTTTATTAACACATTTTTCTATTTAACCCATAGATGGGGAAAATGCATTGGAAATGATTTTTAACTATAAAAATGCATTGGACAATCATTCTTACTATAAAAATGCATTGGACAATGATTTTTACAATAAAAATGCATTGGAAATGATTTTTACTATAAAAATGTATGGAAATGATTTTTACTATAAAAATCCATTGGACAATCATTCTTACTATAAAAATGCATTGGCCAATCATTTTTACTATAAAAATGCATTGGACAAAGATTTTTACAATAAAAATGCATTGGAAATGATTTTTTACTATAAAAATCCATTGGACAATCATTCTTACTATAAAAATGCATTGGCCAATCATTTTTACTATAAAAATGCATTGGACAAAGATTTTTACAATAAAAATGCATTGGAAATGATTTTTACTATAAAAATGCATTGGACAATGCTTTTTACTATAAAAATGCATTGGACAATCATTCTTACTATAAAAATGCATTGGACAATGATTTTTACTATAAAAATACATACATACAAACCCTCAGAATTACATATAAATCTGTTAGTCTTCCATTTTAGACAAAGTAACGGAATCGTTCAACTAAAAAATATCTGCTGAAAGTCCTAGAATTCTTTAACAGGAAATTGTCCAAAAAAACCATCATTTGTATCTTCCTTCTCCGAAAAGAAAATTCCGACATTGGAAATTCTTGTCAAGAATTCAAAACGTTTAATTATTCAGGAGATTTCAAGAGGAAAATGCCATTTTTTATCAAGAAATGGGAACTTGATATTTCATATCAAGACTATATATATGTGTGAAAAACAATTAGTAATTATTATCTGCTGACAGAATCTGTTTCGACGCCTTAGTAGAAGGGTCATCATCAACGAGCAAAAAAATATATGAAAGAGAGAGTTTTTTTAGTTTATTTTTGGATTAAAAATGCTTCTGATTTTTTAAAATAAAATTTATTTTATTTTTGAAACAGTATGCGCATTTTAAAAAATTCAAGCATTCCAGCGTGTGTTTGTACCCCCTATTCTCTTCCAACGGTTTTTTATCCCTTCTCTCTTTCATATATTTTTTTGCTCGTTGATGATGACCCTTCTACTAAGGCGTCGAAACAGATTCTGTCAGCAGATAATAATTACTAATTGTTTTTTCAAAATGTTAAATTCATTCTGTCGGATTAATTTCCATTTATTTACATATATATATGTATAGGTAATTTTCTATAAGTCTAACATAAACAAAGGAGAACTACTCTTGACTGATAAATTATTCATCTATTTAAATATCTAATACCACCCACATTTTAATCAGTCACCTGTGAACTTAGATAAGTGGTAACTCCATCTCGGTATTCTTATCATTTTATTTCAGATCTGATCATCTCATTGACCAGTGCACAGTTGCGTGTTTGCTGTTGAAATGGGTCTTTTTTTTAAAGACTGGTGAATCTGTAATTGCTCTACAGAGAGCTTTTCATGCTTATTTCATTGCATGAGAAGAGGCGAAAGATGTGGTTTTGAGCCAGGAACCTTGTGTTTCTCACATGAACACTCTACCAAATTATGTAACAATATTTTACTTTTGTTATATACTCGATTCTCATCAGGTATATAAATGGGGAGAGAAACAGATAATTAGAGATGATAGATGGTCTTACTTGGTAACTTCTGCTTATTGCTGGTTCCTGCTAACTCGTCAACTGGTTGTCGATCTTTTTAACCACATGGTGAGAAGATGGTATCTTGAGAGCAGAGAACCCTCACATCTGCTCCTTTCGACTAATGGCCAAAATCTAAATCTCAGTCAGTCCCCTTCTCACCCTTGTCTTCAGCCAATCAGTAATCAACATCTAGGTCAGAGAAAGGTGAACTGCTGTCAATAACTTTTTTTCAACTGTTAATGGTAACTTTCCATTTACCGTTATTTAAATCTTACTACACTTACAGTCATAATTCGTACGCAACCCACATATGCAAGGATGCTGGTTGCTGCACAGAAGACCTCCCAGGGGCAATGAGTGATAGGGAAGGTTGGTGAGAAATTGTCATGGATATCCGTGCAGCTTGCACAACCTGATGATGATGATATATATATATAAAGTATACTCAGTACATATACAGGGTGTGACAAAAATACCTGCCACATTTTAATCAGTCACCTGTGAACTTAGATAAGTGGTAACTCCGTCTCGGTATTCTTATCATTTTATTTCAGATCTGATCATCTCTTTGACCAGTACACAGTGCGTGTTTGCTGTTGAAATGGGTCTTTTTTTTTAAAGACTTGTGAATCTTTAATTGTGTAGCATATTTATTAGGGTTGTAGGTGTAGGAAAGGCTGTCTACAGTCTAAAGAAAATAGAATATATGTTTTCAGAAAGTAAAGACAAGGGGAAAGCACATGTACCTTTAACCTATTTTATTTACATACAAAACTCAACGAAGTCAATAAAACAAGCACTGAAGGGCAGTACTTACAATTCAGAATATCTCCCTCGTTGAGGGGGGTGTCAGGTTGAGTCTTCAGTTATTTCTCCCTCGCTGAGGGGTAGTAGTTCTTTCAGCCACAAGGTCTGAGATGGACGCTCGTTTCTACGAGGCTTACAGTTCGGTGCCAAACCGTCAAAGAGGATTCTTCACTCAACCTGACAGGGGACGTTACCTTTACTACTTCCTGTCCCTAAAGGCTCAGGAGAGTTCTAGTCCCTACATAGGAGTTATTTTTGTATTTGCCTGGGGAGTTGTCTGTCCGTTCAATGTCGCTGGTTCCCGCTGGGGGCCTTGTGTATTTAAGCGGCTGATTTGAACTTCTCTTCCTCTCTTTGCCTGCTGCTCAACCTACGAGACACAATGAGGTAGTCTTATGACTACCCCTTTCTTGTTAGGGCTTCGGTCCTTAACACTGGCCACTCACTGCTAGAAAGTCTCTTATACGATATATGACTATCCTTTAGTCATGTATCCGTGACTACGTTTCTATGTACATTTAGGTATCTCTTTGATACCTAAATATCTTGTATTTTTACCATTCATGAATGTGTCATTATCTCTACTCTTGTATATGTATCTATGTACTTTATGTATCTCATCATATCCATGTGCTGTATACCTATTAAATGTTTTGTCTATCAAACCTTGTTGGAGTTGTATGTTCAAGTATGACTTTGAACCTTGCAGGGTCTACTGGGAATTTGGGATTAAAAATAAAACCGTATTCGGATTTCTAGAGAAAGAGAGGAAAACGGAATGAGAACAAAGAAAGTCTAAAATCGGGAAGAGTAAAGACCAAGCGGGGTGCAAGTAATTTGACCGAAGAATGACCCTCGAAATAGATTTAAAAATAAAAACGGAAGTTCCGGGTGTTGACCGGAAACGGATGTGACGCAGCGTCGAGAAACCGAGGAAGAAGAAAATCTGCCTCTTTTCCTTTCGGGGCTAGTAGGAGTCAGACGTGTTGATCCCGGTCCCTCGTATTGGTGTGGGACAGCAGTACACAACATGATACTATGTTAGGGGAGAGAATAATTTGACGATAATCCCTCTCTTTCTCTCTGTCTTTTCTTCTCTCTGAGGAAGAGCATTGGACAATGATTTTTACTATAAAAATGCATTGGAATTGATTTTTACTATAAAAATGCATTGGAAATGATTTTTACTATAAAAATGCATTGGAAATGATTTTTACTATGAAAATGCATTGGAAATGATTTTTACTATAAAAATGCATTGGAATTGATTTTTACAATGAAAATGCATTGGAAATGATTTTTATTATGAAAATGCATTGGAAATGATTTTTACTATAAAAATGCATTGGAAATGATTTTTACAATAAAAATGCATTGGAAATGATTTTTACTATAAAAATGCATTGGAAATGATTTTTACTATAAAAATGCATTGGAAATGATTTTTACTATAAAATTGCATTGGAAATAATTTTTACTATAAAATTGCACTGGAAATGATTTTTCTATAAAAATGCAATGGAAATGATTTTTACTATAAAAATGTCTGGACAACTCTGCTTCACCATGACAACGCACCTGCCCACACTGCCCTGAGTATCCGAGAGTTCCTGGCCCAGAAGAAGATCACTGTGCTCGAACAACCTTCCTATTCACCCAACCTGGCTCCATGTGATTTTTTCCTCTTCCGCAAGCTCAAGGGGGTCATCAAGGGAACCCATTTTGAGGATGTGCACAACATCAAAAAGGCTGTGATGACAGAGCTACAGAGAATCCCGGAAGAATCCTTCCAGGAGTGCATGGCAGAGAAGGATGTGAAAGTGCATTAGACTCCAAGGGGATTAGTTTGAAGGGGAAAACTTATAGTTTGTAGTTTGGATTTGAAATAACATTTTTTGTGACACCAGTCGTGGAATTTTTCTGACATACCTCAAGGGAATCATCAAGGGAACCTGTTTTGAGGATGTACACAACATCAAAAAGATTGTGATGACAGTGCCATGAAGAATCCCGGAAGAATCCCTCCAGGAGTGGATGCAAGCGTGACAGAGAAGGATGGGAAAGTGCATTATACACTAGGGGGAATTACTTTGAAGGGGATAACTTGGAGTTTGTAGTTTAGATTAGAAATAATTTTTTTGTGACACCAATCGTGGAATTTTTCTGACATACCTTGTAGGCTGGTCAAAACATTGGGTTACAAGCAATAAAGATAATGGTCACCGTATAATACTTTTCTATTGAAAAGTTTGTTTTTTTTCGGCTAGGAACCTGGAATGGGTGGGAGATCTGAGTTCTATGGGTTAACGTCATCCAATCAAATATTCTAAATATTTTTCATCCTGGTGTTTGAGCAATCGAGATAAACTAATTCTTTTCTCCTCATCCCTCGTCTCTTGGAGAAAAAAAAAAGGAGAGCAAATCACAAAGTCTAAAGAATTTCTCCAGCAAAATTATCAGCAAAATTATCAGCAAACTTTGAAACTTTGCCCAATTTACACAAAGACAACAAACACAAACAAAAAAAAGACAAAAGAAAATAAAACAATAGCCACAAGCAAAAATAAATCATATTTGTTTAGCTTATCAAATTCCTCATACCAGTGGGCACCTTCAAGAACTTGCCAATTATAGCAGTTGTTCATCATGTGCCTAGTATAATATAATAATATGTGTTATATACTGAGTTTTCACGTTACCAAATCAGCATATAATGTTATATACCTTTCTTACTTCTTACTCTGGTCGTCTATTCTTCTGGCCGGCTTTGCTATTCTATCTTCTAACATCTTGGTCTGGTCTTGTCGTGGTGTTTCTTGGGGACTTCGGGTCTGGTTTCTGTTGGGGATCACTCCTTATCAGAAGCCCTGTGTCATTGTTAGTTTCGATTTACATTGATGTTACTTTATTTATAAATCCCCAACCAGACATTCTGCACAGTCAGACTTACATGTTGCTAGCTCGGTTTTTAACTTCTAACTGCCTTTAACTGACTATATCCTTAAACTGGAAGAGGGCCTTCTATTGCCTTCCGGTTCTCATGATCCATCCCCGGAAAGCAAGGTCAGAATGAGGTCAAGCGCCGTCACTCACCCTCAAGGCCATCAGCTGTACTAATCGCCATAATGATTTCTACAATACCTTATAAAAGCATTAGGGATCCAATAATTATGTAACATATGGTCACGGTACCAAAAAGGGATTTGTTACGTGGCGGACGTATATTGTCGATAAAAAAAGGTACAACACGTGAGATATATGGTCACAAGGGCTTAGCATTTATTTTCAGGCTCGTGTCATGGGCTCTGTTTCGGAGAGAAGGAAAGGCAGAGAGAAAGAGAGGGAGGACACTGTTAAATTACTCTACCTTCTAGCATGGTACCAACTATCTCGATGTCCCAAACTAGGGACCAGCAGCCCCCGTCTGAACACTACGCCGCCAAAAGGCAAAAGAGGGTGATTTTCTTCTTTCTTTTTTTCTCATTACCACGTTACTTCCGGTTCCAGTCGACAACCAGAACTTCCGGTCAGCTTTCAATTCCTCTTCCGGGGGTCATACCTCGGTCAAATTACCGGCAACCCGTTGTGTGTCCACTCCTACTTTTTTAACCTTTACTTTCTCTTATTTCTTTTTCCTCTCTTTCTATAGCAGTCCGCTCATAGTTTTATTTCCACCATCAAACTTTTTTGAATACCAAATTACCAATAGAAGTATTCGGCATAAAATAACCCAAGGCATTGATATGAGGTAAAACCCAACCAACCAGACCAAACCACTATCAAATGCAGGTGGACCTTCATAATCCAGGGGTCATACCTCGGTCAAATTACCGGCAACCCGTTGTATGTCCACTCCTCCTTTTTTAACCTTTACTTTCTCTTATTTCTTCTTCCTCTCTTTCTATAGGAGTCCGCTCACAGTTTTATTTCCACTATCAAACTCTGGTGGACCTTCATAATCACGTTACACCTAGACTAGGGGTGCCCACACATTTTAAGCTTAAAATGACCAGGTCAATATAATGCATTCATAATCATACACCCAAAGAGTACGCAGGGTCACCTCATCATAAGTTTTGGGTCTTCCAACATCATACTCGTTCTTCTAAGTGACTCTACTGAATCTACAATTCTGGCAGCAAAAACACATTGTTAAATTACTAAATTACTAAAAAGTATAAATGTAAATACACATATAGGAGTGCGTTAGCCTTGTGTGACCAATGCGTAATTGAGACACAATGACTTGTTCCTTTATATATATATATATATATATATATATATATATATATATATATATATATATGTATAAGTATTAACTTACCGGTGGGTATAAGAACGATCGTTGGAAGCGCACAATATCCAGAGGTTAAGGTTGAGAAAAAACAAATACAAAGCGCTCAATACAATGTAGAGCATAAATTTATTTAAGAATGGAAATGAGTAACCTACTCGAGTTTCATCGATAGATTCTTCAGGGTTACTTTTAAATTAATCGAGTTTACGATTAATCTTAGGTGTTATAAACATGCCCGTTGGAATGGGACTTAAATTTAGTAGAGGAACGCTTGTTTATATTTTCGTAGATCAGGAACGGTTTTTGATTATTGAATTAAAAATTTGGATTAATTTATGGGAATTATTTTTTCAATTATTATTTAATAAAAGATATGTTATGGGTCATATTAATAGTTAAAAGGTGAAAATTTAAAATTATTTAATAACTAGTTTAATTTGGTTTGAGAGTATTTAAAAAAATACAGGTTGTGTATGTTACGATAATAGAAGTTTTGGGTAGTTAAATATAGTTAATTATATAAAAAAAATAAAAAATTTAAAGAGATAAAAGTAAGAATGAAAGTAATGGTAAGCAAAGATGCATTGTATTAAAATATATATATATATATTATAAAAAAAGAACATCCCCAAATGTATATGTGTATGTGTGTGTGTGTATATACATTTATCTTGACCAATCGTTACAATCCAACATTCTGGACTAACACCTGCCTTACCATCACCATTCACCATTCTAACACTCCCCATCTAGAGAGAAGAAAATACACTACCCACCCCCAACCACCCCTGCCCCTACTGACGACCTCCTGTTTCACCATTTTGAGAATGTCCATCATTGAAGCAAGAACTATATCCAAGTCCTGAAGAAGGTCTAATAGACCGAAACGTTGCATCGTCGATAATAAACATCCAGTTTCCATAACATCCCGTGTTTGTCTACCTTTCTCCACATATTGTCGGATTAACCTCCCATATATATATATATATACATCATTTGGTAAATCACAAGTTTAGAGGTTGTTAGGATAATTCTAAGGTGGACTAAAAAGGTGCACCTTAGAATTATCTTAATAACCACTAACCTGGTGATTTACCAAATGATATATATATATATAATGATAATGGAAAGAGTCTGGACTAAGTGTTTGAAGGGGACAGACGCAAGATGCTTGTAAACCAATCTTTTGGCCAGCCCATTCTCTATTCTTCACTGTGCATTCATTGCCAGATAAAAATCTTGAGAATTTTCTTCGATTTTCCATCTTCTTCCCCTCCAACCAAAAAACTTTAGAAACTAAAATAAATAAGATATCTTTGTTTGTCGAGGGTGGGGAGTTATTAAACTTTTCCTTGCTTCTTGGAGATTTTTAAATGGGACCCTAACAGGTACTACCACTCCAGGTCAGAGTGTAATATAATGAGAGTCAGGTATGACATCAGCGGTGGGTGATGCGTGATGCCTGTGTGGAAATTGAAAGAACCAGAATAGGGAGATGTGTGAGTAATACGTGGAAGTCAATGATCTTAGCTTCTGAGTCACAAGTGCGAAGATAATGATAATGTGAAGAGTCTGGACTAAGTTTTTGAAGGGGACAGACGCAAGATTCTTGTAAACCAATCTTTTGGCCAGCCCATTCTCTATTGCATTCATTGCCAGATAAAAATCTTGAGAGTATTCTTAGAATTTTCCATCTTCTTCCCCTCCAACCAAAAAAACTTTAGAAACTAAAATAAGTCAGATATCTTTGTTTGTCGAGGGTGGGGAGTTATTAAACTTTTCCTTGCTTCTTTGAGATGTTTTTCTCTGGTGTTTGGTAATGCATTTTCTCACGCCTAGAAATGGTCAGAAGAGTACATTTGCATGGTTACCATAGCAACAAGAACTCTCAAAGAATAATCCGAACAATTCATAAACGAAATGGACAAAAATAAACAGACATTTCTGTTTCCCCGAGCAACGAAAAACGAAAACTTTTTTTAACGTTATAAAAACTGCTTTGTCTTATCAGTGAAGATAAAAGTTTAATTCATTTAGAAAAACACCAACAATTCTGTTAGTAATATTTGCATTTATTCCTGACCACTGACAATCCCTTTCTTCCTGATTTTCAATGCATTTCTATAGTAAAATCATTAGCAATGCATTTACATTATACAAAAAAGCTATTTTCTATCAGTAATGCTTGCATTAATTCCTGACCACTGACAATCCCTTTCTTTCTGATTTTCAATGCATTTCTATAGTAAAATCATTAGCAATGCATTTACATTATACAAAAAAGCTATTTTCTATCAGTAATGCTTGCATTAATTCCTGACCACTGACAATCCCTTTCTTCCTGATTTTGAATGCATTTCTATAGTAAAATCATCAGCAATGCATTTCTATAGTAAAATCATTAGCAATGCATTTACATTATACAAAAAAGCTATTTTCTATCAGTAATGTTTGCATTAATTCCTGACCACTGACAATCCCTTTCGTCCTGATTTTCAAAATTATTAGCAATGCATTTATATTATACTAGCAGCGGCTACCTGGCGTCGCCAGGGTAGAGGTTTTTTTTTTTAGTAAGTCCTACAGATCCATTAGTATTGAATTGTGAGTTGAATGCCCCATTTAAATCCCTATATAAAAAAAAAGACCTTGCATTGATCCAGCTACTCTGAAAAGAAATATTAATGTCTACAATCTAAAATATTAAATGAAAAAAAAATCCATGCTGTTATCATTTAAATTTCATCTTTTAATTATCTTCACGAATATAAATCAAACCTTCATTATTTTTGCTCAAAAACCAAGTCCTGGTGATATTTAATGTGTATATATATATACTTTGTCGTTTATTGTTTTATTTTTAAGTTTCCTCTGGACATACATATACACACAACTGCCTTTCATATAGGTATAGATTTCATCTGGACATACATACACACAACTGCCCTTTATATATGAATAGATTTTCCTTTTTTTTAATTCTTCTTCTTATCTTTATCATCATTATTTTATATATGTATTTTTTTTATATGTGTTCTTATTTAATTTTGTTAAAATATGATTAAAATAAGTGTAATTCTTCTCTGATTACCAGTCCTGTCGGCTGGGGACCCATGATGCTTAAGGATGGAATCCTGGTAACTGAGCAGTCCATGACATGCAACACTCCACTTTGTCCCTTACTTGAGCTATGTCAAGCCCTAGCACCTATATGATTGTCCTCATGGCAACCTTTAACTCATTTTATCATATATGTGCTACAAGGTGATGGCTGTGGGTCTTAGTGTCCTGGGCATGACTTTATCTGATAGTGAGGTTCCAGTTCTGGAGCTCTGGGGAATGTGGAGTACCCCTTCATCACCATTGCTCCCAGTTTCACTATGAACCAGATTGGTAGTACATGTTAGGGTCCTATCTATGGGTTAAATAGAAAAAAATGAGTTTTAAAATAATGTGTTTAAAAAAAAAATTATCAAAAAATATTTGTACGCAGAGAAAAAAACAGGTTTTAAAAAAATTAAATACCCATCAAAAAGGAATAAAACAAAACATTTTCAGCATAAAATAACCCAACAAGGGTTGACATGCCATAAAATCCAACCAACTAACCAAAAATTTGAATACCCATCGAGAATGAATCAAACAAAATGTCTTCAGTATAAAATAACCCAACAAGGGTTGACATGCCGTAAAATCCAACCAGCCACCAAGAATGAATAAAACAAAATGTCTTTGGCATAAAATAACCCAACAAGGTTGACATGCCATAAAATCCAACCAACACCAAGAATGAATAAAACAAAATGTCTTTGGCATAAAATAACCCAACAAGGGTTGACATGCCATAAAATCCAACCAACTAACCAAAAATTTGAATACCCATCGAGAATGAATCAAACCAAATGTCTTCGGCATAAAATAACCCAACAAGGGTTGACATGCCTTAAAATCCAACCAGCCACCAAGAATGAATAAAACAAAATGTCTTCAGCATAAAATAACCCAACAAGGGTTGACATGCCGTAAAATCCAACCAACTAACCAAAAATCTGAATACCCATCGAGAATGAATCAAACAAAACGTCTTCAGCATAAAATAACCCAACAAGGGTTGACATGCTGTAAAATAAAAAATAAAATTATGGAGAATGTGACGTAAATAACAAAGGGAATAATGACTTGTGTAGTGATATAGTTTCAGTTTCAGACAGACATACAAACACAGATTCTCCATTATAATAAGATACCAGCCCCATTTAAGCAGTGCCCACCAAAATAAGACAACTGAAAGCGTTTCCTAGCAACCATCGTATATATAAGTAAATATGAAAGAATTTAAAAAATAAATTAAATTAAATTAATATAAATAAGTAAATAAACAAATAAATAATAATAATAATAATAATAATAATAAATGAAATAAATAAGTATATTACATCCAACACCAAACACAAATATGCTCTTCATACGCACATACGCAGCATGGATACAGTCATAACGTCACAGTCTACATGCATTTTCATGGCACACGCGCATGATAACATACGCACACATACAAACAAAAAGCGCATTTACGTAAACATACAACACGAGAATACAGTTATAAAAAATACCATCTGAACATTTTCAAAAAACAAAAAATTCATTTAACTAAAAATGCCATAACAAGACGACAACGACTTCAGTTCCAGTGTTCTTCTTCTGAAGAGATTTTATCTCGAAATATTAAATTAAGAATAAATCACAGGTTAACAAACAACACCATAGTTACCTTATTTTTCTTTACACTGCATTGTGATAGCCTTCAAAACCAACCACTAAACCAATATATATATATAATATATATATATATATATAATGAGTATATATTAAACTGGGTGCTCATCACTCACAGCCTTGTGCCAGACACAGCTGAATTGACTAAATTAGAACAGAAGTTTAATAACATACATTTAGGTTTTTGCTTTTAAAACTTGGAGATAATTAAAAATGAAATTTTTGAAAAATAATTTCTGTATTTTGATTTATTTAATCTTAAAAGGATTTTAAATTTAAAAAAGAAAAAAAAAAAAAAAACAGAAAATATTTTCAAAATGCATTTTGTAATTTAGATGAAATCATAAAATGATTTATAAATATGTTTGCATTTTCAAATCGTTTGTCGTCAGTCGGGATTTTTGCTTACATCAAATCCGCAGCTGCTTCGACGGAACCAAACAACAAACAAAACAAACAAAACAAAAAAAGTCTAAAAATGCAAACATAGAAAATATTTTCAAAAAATATTTTTCTGCAAAAAAAATTCCTCCACAAAATTCTTCTTTTTTTTTTTGTTTTTAACATATTTGAAAATTTAAAAATTCATTTATGTTGATGGTTAACGAGACATAGAAAATCAAAAATCACTTGGGTAAATGGTATGCCGAGGAATGGTATGTGATGATAATTTTATTTATCAGATACAAGCTAAAATCTATCTGTCTGTTTTCTCTCCTCTCTCTCTCTCTCTCTCTCTCTCTCCTCTCTCTCTCTCTCTTTCAACACACCTAGTTCATCCCCTGGGGTGGGGGTATATGTGGGTGTCAAATTTTAGTTCATTGCATTCAGCAGTTGTTGTCTCTTAGTCTTTTTTTTCTTGATCTTTGTTTTTACATATTTGAAATTGTTAAAAATTTATTTATGAATTGCAATGTGTTAACGAGTCATAGAAAATCAAAAATCAATTGGGGATGAATGTGATGGCGAGGAATGGTCTGGTGAGGAAAATAAATCCTTGCTTACATGTATAAGACTACTACCGAGGGCGGTCCTGAGCCAAATTTTCCCAGCTTGAAGGAGCAATGCCAAAGCGCCTGAGATCGTTCTTGCAGACAACCTTGAAACGCAGCTGGGGGCGACNAAGTTCATTTCAAGACCTTAATTACCTAACATTACACTTGACTTTCGAGTCTGAGAAACTACCGATTCCGTCGTTGGTGTGGGTCGTAAAAATCAGAATCTATGCAATCAAATTGCTAATGAGTGGAATGGTGTGGTTATTCTGGAGACAAGACCTGCAGGAATTTTATCGCGACAGACTCACCTCTGTCAAATTAAATGGGGGATCTAAGATTGTAATCCAGGAAGGATCAAGCAAATTATTCCCATTCGGACGAAAAGGGATGGGGGAGCGGCAGTCGAATGGGAAAAGAAAAAAAATCGTAGTATAATAAGGGTTAGATATTCTCTCTTGTTACTGGCTATCCCTTTACTCCCCTCAAGATTGTTCTTACACTTTCACTGTTCTTCGTCTATCAATTCAAACTATCTCTTATCATCTCACACTCTCTCTATTTATGTCTACTCTTCCCTCTCTCTCTCTCTCTCTCTCCATCTCTTTCTCTCTCTCTCCTTTTCTTTCACTCTCTCTCTCTCTCTTTCTCTCTCTCTCTCCTGACACACTCTCACCTTTCCTTCATTCAATTGCTATTTATACTTCACTCTCTTTATATCTCTATCTCTCGATATTACTTCTCTCATTTCTCTGTCTGTCTTTCTCTCTGTCTCTCTCTGTCTCTCTCTGTCTCTCTCTATCTATCTATCTGACACACTCACCTTTCGTTCTTTCATCACTTTCTATACTTCACTCCCTTTCTCTCTCTCTCTCTCTCTCTCTCTCTCTCTCTCTCTCTCTCTCTCCTCTCTCTCTGACACACTCTCACTTTCCTTCATTCTATCACTTTCTATACTTCACTCTCTTTATCTCTCTCTCTCTACACTACTTCCTCTCTCTCTCTCTTTCTTCTTTCCTTCTCTCTTTTGTATCACTCTTTTATATTTCTATCTATTCCTATTTTTCTGTTGCCTCTCCCCTCTCTTTCTCATTCTGTCACTTTTTATCCCACCTCTCTTACATCTCTATCTTCCATTCCTTCTCTCTTATTCTCTCTCTTTGTCTTGTCTTACCCCTTTATATTTCTACGCGTGTGTGTAGAAAGTAATGCCATTTTGTTTAGGACAGGTATAATTACACACATGAACATGTATCATACATAAAAATGAAGCTGGTCCTCTGTGGATCACATCCCTACTTCTCCACATAGGTGAGTAAAAAAGTAATGCCATTTTGTTTAGGAAGGTATAATTACCAACACAGGAACATGTATCATACATAAAAATGAAGCTGGTCCTCTGTGGATCACATCCCTACTTCTCCACATAGGTGAGTAAAAAAGTAATGCCATTTTGTTTAGGACAGGTATAATTACCAACACAGGAACATGTATCATACATCAAAATGAAGCTGGTCCTCTATGAATCACATCCCTACTTCTCCATAGGTGAGTAAAAAAAGTAATGCCATTTTGTTTAGGACAGGTATAATTACCAACACAGGAACATGTATCATACATCAAAATGAAGCTGGTCCTCTGTGGATCACATCCCTACTTCTCCACATAGTCACCGTTTCTCTCAATAGCAATGTTCCACTTCAAATGAGAGTGTGAAATTATGTTGATGTTCTTTGAGCCACTCTTGACTACAGATTTCACTTCCACATCACTGGAATAATGTTTGCCTCTCTTCAGGCCCCATGAAAGAGGTTTGAGAGACAGAAACGCAAAGGTTGATATGCCATTAAACAAAACTCAAACTCAAACTCAAACAAACTACAAGTTATCCCCTTCAAAGAAATCCCCTGGAGTCTAATGCACTTTTCCATCCTTCTCCGTGCTTGCATGCTGGAAGGATTCTTCTGGGATTCTCCGTAGCTCTGTCATCATGGCCGTTTTGATGTTGTGCACATCCTCAAAATAGGTTCCCTTGATGAACCCTTGTGCTTGGGAAAGGAAAATATCAGGAACCTTGCGATTCCTAGGCAATGCTCTACCGATTGAGTAAATATATCTACTACTACTACTACTACTACTTGCTGTCCATTGTATCCGATGATGCAACCACGCGAATCATTTCCTCCAATTTAATCGTCTCTGGTGCGTCTTGCCAATTGCCTATGGGGATATTCAATTCCTTCAGGTTTCTTTTGATGTTGTCTTTGTACCTGAGCTTTGCTCTACCGATTCTACGTGATCCCTCTCTCAGTTAGAATACATAATCTGCTTTGGTAGTCTGTCATCCCTAAGTCTGTTTAAGTGGCCAGCCCATCTCAGGTTGCGTTGGACAAGTATTTGATGTCTGCCAGAGAGCCCAGTTCTCTTCAGGATGGTCCTATTTATTCATCTCTGGTTGCATCTTGCCAACTGCCTATGGGGATTTTCAAGTTCTTCAGGTTATTTTGATGTTGTCTTTTGTACCTGAGCTTTGGTCTACTGATCCTACATAATCTCTCTCTCAGTTGAGAATATAGAATCTGCTTTGGTAGTCTGTCATCCCCAAGTCTGTTTAAGTGACCAGCCATCTCGGGTTGCGTTGGACAAGTATTTGATGCATGCCAGGGAGTCCAGTTCTCTTCAGGATGGTTCTGTTTAAAACATGTTTCCACCACCTGATATTTAATATGCTGCACAAGTGACGCGTGTAGAAGACATGTAGTCTATGGGCATCTGCTTTGTATAGCGTCCAGGCTTCTGCACCGTAATATATAGTAAATATATTTATCTATACATATATAAGGGCATTATGTGAATCTGTATGTCCGGAGAAACTTCGAAAATGAAACAATTAACGACAAAATAAATATAATACATTAAATATCACCAGGGCTCAGTTTTTGAGCATAAATAATGAATATTTGATTTATATTCATGAAGATAATTAAAAAATAAAATCTAAATGATAACTGCATGGAATTTTTTTTTGTATTTGAAATGTTGTAAATAGTAGACATTAATTTTTCTTTCGAGTGGCTGGATCGGCACAAATGTTGTATTACCCTTTCTTACTTCTTTACTTCTTACTTGCTTCTATATCTTGGACATCTATTCTTCTGGCCGCTTTGCTATTCTGATCGTCTATTTTGGTCGGATCTTCTAGGTCTGGACTTTCTTGGGGACTTCGGGTCTGGTTTCTGTTAGGGATTTCTCCTTATCAGAAGCCCTGTGTCATTGTTAGTTTTAGTAATAAACACAAGACTTCATTTACTTTGATATTACTTTATTTTCAATCCCCAACCAGACATCTGCACAGTGAGACTTACATCCTACGAGCTCGGCTTCTAACTTCTAACTGACTGAGTTACTTCTATCCTTAAACGGAAGACAGGGTCTTCTATGCCTTCCGGTTCTCACGATTTATCCCCGGAAGGCAAGGTGAGAGTGAGTCAAGCGCCGTCACTCACTCTCAAGGCCATCAGCTGCACTAATCGCCATTATGTTTCTACACTATTGTCATAAATATTAGGTATCTAATAATTATGTAACAGCAAGTTCTATTTTATTACATAGGAATTTAAATGGGGCATCCACAAGGATTCAACTACGATTCAGTAATAATGGATCTGCGGGACTAACTTCCAAAATCCCCCTCTACCCAGCCAATGCTGGGTAGATGCTGCTAGTATGTATATAAAACTGAATCTAGTTATTTTGTTCTTAAAAGTTAATCTAAGATAGAATCTAAGACATTTTGATTTTCAGATTTTCTCTCCCATTGACCCCCACACCAATACAGCACCCCCCCCCCCCTGCCAAGTGCTTTTTATTAATTTTTAGAATTTTTTATCTTTGATTTACAGAATAATGGTGAAAATTGCTTGAGGAGAAATTTTGGATATTTTTCATATAGAATTGAACAAAAGTTAAATCTTTAAAGATCACAAGAAAAGATTAATAAAAAAAACTGTTAAAAAACTGTTAAAAAACTGTCATGATTTTTAACAAAATATGCTTAAGACACACACACACACACACATGCAGACATATACACATACATACATACATGCATACATGCATATATATATATATATATATATATATATATATATAATATATATATATATATATAGAATGGCCGGGTTAGCTCAGTCAGTAAGGCGTTCGGCTAGAAACCACAAGGTTCCTAGTTCGATACCGGTCCTCGCCACTCAGCATATGAGTAGCACATGGATATGTGCGGTAAAGTAAGGAGCTGATGGTAGGTGTGGGCGTCCACCTAGATGCTAAAACAATATCCTTGGTCTAGCACTATTGAAAAGGGATAGAGACTCCCTCGCTGACTGGCTGATACCGACTTTAGGCCGCCCCGTCGACTTTAACTTACTTACTTATATATATGAAGTAATGGAAGTGAATCCGACAGTATGAATTGAAAATTTTTAGAAAAAACAAATGATGTTATTAGTTTGCTGACAGATCTGTTTCGACCTTTTAATAAAAGCGGTCTTCTTCTTTAAAAATAAATAATTTTTAACACAGAATACCAATCTGTGCCTTACTCTTATATATATATATATAATATATATATATATATATATAAGATATTTTGGATGTTTGTTTTTTTTAGAAACGTTGCTGAAGAAAGTATATATTAAATTTTTTATTTGAAGGCACTTACAACACATGTATCGCATAAAATTCGATACTTTTTCTTATCTTATTCAGTTCGCCGAAAGGCACACGGTCTGTTTGTTGTTATTATTCTCTCAAAAACGCCCCCTTACCTATTATGGTAGAAGTGCGTAGTATCATTTGACAAGCTTAATTTCGCTAAGGATTGTTAGCTGTGTACTGTGGTCGAGGCGATATAGTGGCTCACTATGCTCGCTGAGGTCCCGGTTTCGATTTCTGTCGGAGGAAATCGTTAGTATATGTCGCTGATGAGACTTAATAAAGTCGAAACAGTCTGTACGGCATTCTACACACCGAGCGATTCTTGCCGGGATTACACTTGCCAATTTCATTTTCTATAAGAAAAAGTATCGAATTTTATGCGATACATGCGTTGTAAGTGCTTCAAATAAAAATTTTAATATATATATATATATATATATATATATATATATATAGTCTTTTTAGCATTGGAGAATTGAAAATAAAGTCCTCGATTAAATGTATAAGACTACTACCGAGGGCGGTCCTGAGCCAAATTTTCCCAGCTGGAAGGGGCAATGCCAAATCACCTGAGATCGTTCTTGCAGACATCCCAGGAAACTAGTTAAGTTTGGTACAAGGCCACAAGAGTCGAGCATTTTTTCGAAGAGCGCTTAAAGGACCTGCAGAGTTATGAAAGCCACTTGTATGAGGCAACGTACAACTTCCGTTTCGGTCTTTCCAACACTTAAACATGATAACTTTGTTTGTTAAAACAATTTCCTGTTTTCTTTTAAACAGTGAAGTGTTTACGCTTAAATACCCCCCCTCTGCATCCTCAGGGGGGGGGTTAGAGAGAGAGAGGGGGGGGAGGTGAAATGGGATTGATTGAGTGATTTAGTCACAGAGAGAGGAGATTGAGTCAGTTGTCAGAAAGAGAGAGAGAGAGTGCAATTTAGTGGGCTAGTAAGAGAGAGAGAGACAGAGACAGAGAGAGAGACAGACAGAAAGAGAGAGAGAGAAGGAATGGGATTGATTGAGTCACAGAGAGATGGAGATTGAGTCAGTCAGTCAGAGAGAGAGAGAGAGAGAGAGAGAGAGAGTGCAATTGAGAGGGCTAGAGACAGAGAGAGACAGAGGAGACAGAGACAGAGAGAGAGAACGAGAGAGAGAGAGAGAGCAATTGAGAGGGCTAGAGACAGAGAGAGACAGAGAGAGACAGAGACAGAGACAGAGAAAGAGAGAGAGGTGAGATGGGATTGATTGAGTGATTGAGTCACAGTGAAAGAGAGAGAGAGAAAGTGAATGAGGCTGATTAAGTGAGAGAGAGAGAGGAGAGAGAGAGAGAGAGAGAGAGAGAGAGAGAGACTAGGAGATTGAGTGAGTCAGTTGAAAAGAGAGAGATTGAGTGATTGAGTCACAGAGAAAGAGAGAGAGAGGAGGGAGAGATTGAGTCAGTCAGAAATAGATAGCAGGATTGAGTGAGTGAAAGAGAGAGAGAGAGAGAGAGAGAGAGAGAGAGAGAGAGATAGAGAGACAGAGAGTGCAATTGAGAGAGAAAAAAGAGAAAGAGAGAGAGGGGGAAGGGGGGGATGGAGCAAGTGCATTCTCACGCATAAATTCAACTCAGTACTCCCTGTGCATCTCCCTAAAAGTGTGCGTAGGTGCACAACAGGACACAACAAGTAACTGATATTTTTATTAAGCGCATTAACCAGTTCCTTAACTTAAATTCACTAACTGATATATGTTGCAGACCATTGTTAGTGAGTTCGATCCTCACTGAGTGTTCCGTATTCCTGACCTTCACCTAAACTAAGCTAAACTGACTAAATGACTACCTAAAATGTATGTGTGTAAGAAAGTGTGTGTGTCAGTGTGTCAGTGTAAGAAAGAGTGTGTGTGGATTTATGTGTGTAAGAAAGTGTATTTGTGTGTGTGTGTATGTAAGAAAGTGTGTGGGTGTGTATAAGAAGGTGTGTGTGTGTGAGTATGTGAGTGTAACAAAGTGTATTTGTGTGTGTGTGTGGTGAATGTAAGAAAGTGTGTGTAAGTGTGTGTGCGTGAGTATGAAAGTGTGTCTATATGTGTGTGTGTATGTGTATGCGTAAGAAGGTGTGGCTTCTAACACCCATATGATAAAAAGGGGTTGGGCTTGCCATAAGGGCAATAGGGTTAGGAAAATCATATAGGTGCTAGGGCTTGACATGACCAGCCGATTGATCGGAGGGGGCCTCTCCGACCGCCCGTCTAGCCCAATATAGGGCCAAAGTGGAGTATTGCATGTCAGGAACTGCTCATCCACCTGGGCTCTATCCTTAAGCATCACGGGTCGCCACCCACGGCCAACAGGTGGCCCAATTGGGGGAGTCTTACCCCTCTGCAGAGGTGCAGTTGGTGCATTCTAACGCCCCAGCCGACAGTGCGGTTGTATCTTGTCTAGTAAAACTTTTTTTTTTTACCTAAAATACAGTGTTTTCTTCCTACTATCTCCGTTAACTCGGATACACAAGTTACGACCGTATTGTTGTGGTGAAGTGAGAATCCCCACCCCCCACTCTTAACCTGGTACTGTCAGAGTTAGTATCCTATTTATAGAAACAGCAAAATGACTTTGCGGTAACATTGGTCATCCTAAATTAGTATGTAACTGTTAAGCCGTTGTTATTAGTGATGGACACTGATTGACAGTGACCGGTCATTATAAAATAACGTCCGCAGATAGAAACAAAAGGGGGAAGAGGAACAATATCCGCACTCCCTGTTCTCTAACGGACATAAATAGATGGACAGTCTAGATTTATTGTTTGAATATATGCAAATTAAGAATGCAATTAACACCTGGAAAAATGCACAAAATAGGTGGAGTTAAAAATGCATTAGATGGGCGGAGTTAAACAGACACACGAGATGGGTGTAGTTTTAAAAATGCACAAGATGGGTGGAGTTAAAAAATACACAAGTTGGGCGGAGTTAAAAAATGCACTTGATGGGTGTAATTTTAAAAATGCACAGGAAGGGCAGGGTTAAAAAGATGCACGAGATGGGTGTAGTTTTTAAAAATGCACAAATGGGGCGGAGTTAAAAAGATGCACGAGATGGGTGTAGATGAATGGCGATGGAGATGGGTGTAGTTTTAAAAATGCACAAAATGGGCGGAGTTAAAAAGATGCACGAGATGGTGTAGTTTTTAAAAATGCACAAAATGGCGGAGTTAAAAAGATGCACGAGATGGGTGTAGTTTTAAAAAATGCACAAAATGGGCGGAGTTAAAAGATGCACGAGATGGGTGTAGTTTTTAAAAATGCACAAAATGGGCGGAGTTAAAAAGATGCACGAGATGGGTGTAGTTTTTAAAATGCACAAAATGGGCGGAGTTAAAAAGATGCACGAGATGGGTGTAGTTTTTAAAAATGCACAAAATGGGCGGAGTTAAAAAGATGCACGAGATGGGTGTATTTAAAAATGCACAGATGGGCGGAGTTAAAAAAATGCACTAGATGGGTGTAATTTTAAAAATGCACAGGAAGGGCAGGGTTAAAAAGATACACAAGATGGGTGTAGTTTTAAAATGCACAGGAAGGGCGGAGTTAAAAAGACGCACGAGATGGGTGTAGTTTTTAAATTGCACAAGATGGGTGGAGTTAAAAAATGCACTAGATGGGTGTAGTTTTAAAAATGCACAAAATGGGCGGAGTTAAAAAATGCACTAGATGGGTGTAGTTTTAAAAATGCACAAGATGGGTGGAGTTAAAAAATGCACTAGATGGGTGTAGTTTTAAAATTGCACAGGAAGGGCGGAGTTAAAAAGATGCACGAGATGGGTGTAGTTTTAAAAATGCACAAAATGGGCGGAGTTAAAAATGCGCAGGGAGGGCGTAGCTTAAAAAATTACACAACATAGGTCAAGTGAAAAAGATACTCCAGATGTGTTTAGTTTTAAAAATACACAGAAAAGGTGGAGTTAAAAAATGCACTAGATGGGTGGATTTAAAGATTGTAAAAGATGCGTGGAATTAAAAAGATGCACAAGATGGGTGGAGTTGATGCACAGGAAGGGTGGAGTTTTAAAAAATGCACAAAATGGGTGGAGCTGAACAATGCACAAAATGGGTGGAGTTAAAAATGATTTACAAGAAGGGCGGTGTTTAAAAAATGCAATAGATGAGTGAGTTTTAAAGCATGCACTAAATGGGTGGAGTTTAAAAAATATACAAGATAGGTGGGGTCTTCTGCTTCTTTTTAAAGAGTTTAAGATGTACAAGATGGGAGGTATTTAAAAAAAAAATGCCCAAGATGGGCGGTGTTTAAAAAAATACATGGGTGGAGTTAAAATAATGCACAAATTGGGAATTGAGTTGTCGAAAAAAAAAAGGATAAAGAAAAAAAATGGCATTGCAGTTTCGTTAAAAATTTAAATTGTAGAAGCAAAGAAATAGTTTGTTTCAAAAAAGAAAAATCTTTTTTTTTTCTAAAAATCACTTTAGTTAGACCGACGATGCCTTATGTTAGAAAAGAATATACAAACTTCTAATTGGGGAAATGAAATCGAGGCTTCGGATTGACATTAATAGAACATTTTTTTTTCTGTTTTTTTTATTAAACAAAAAAACCTTGGAATTTGGGGAGGCAAATACTGAATTAGAGGCCTGAATTTTAATGAGCAAAAACGTTGTAAACCTGCCAATAAAATAAAGAATTTTGCCGGGAAAAAGTAATTTTAAAGACAGAAAATGAAAAGTGGGTGGAGTTAATAAAATGCACAATAGAGGTGGAGTTAAAAAATGTAGCAGAAAACTTGCTCTATCCAATATTTGTTGTATACCCTTTCTTACTTCTTACTTCTTGTCGTCTTTTCTTCTGGACGGCTTTGGTTCTATCTTCTAACATCTTGAGTCTGGTTTGGTCTCTTCTAAGGTCTGGACTTTCTTGGGGACTTTGTGTCTGGTTTCTGTTAGGGATTTCTCCTTATCAGAAGCCCTGTGTCATTGTTAGTTTTTAGGTAATAAACACAAGACTTCGATTTACTTTGATGTTTCAATCCCCAACCTAGACATCTGCGCAGGTGAGACTTACATCCTACAAGCTTGGCTCCTACCTGCTAACTGCCTGAGATTTACTTACTATCCTTAAACTGGAAGACAGGGTCTTCTATGCCTTCTGGTTCTCACGATTTATCCCCGGAAGGCAAGGTGAGAAAGTAATTTTAAAGACAGAAAATGAAAAGTTGGGTGGAGTTAATAAAATGCACAATAGAGGTGGAGTTAAAAAATGTAGCAGAAAACTTGCTCTATCCAATATTGTCTTCCCTGTAGCTGTTATAGTTTTAGTGGAAATGACTATATACACATAGGAAACTCTGAGAGTAAAGCCACCTATCTATTTCCACAACAGAGAAGACAATATCGGATAGAGCAAGTTTTCAGCTACCTTTTTTAACTTCACCATAATATATATATATATATATATATATATATTATATATGTAATATATATATATATATATATATATATATATATAAGTAAGTAAAGTAAAGTCGACGGGGCGGCCTAAAGTCAGTATCAGCCAGTCAGCGAGGGAGTCTATCCCCTTTTCAATAGCGCTAGACCAAGGAGATTGTTTTAGCATCTGAGGTGGAGCGCCACACCTACCATCAGCTCCTTACTTTACCCCACAGATCCCTGTGCTACTCATACGCTGACTTGGCGAGGGCTGGTATTGAACTAGGAACCTTGTGGTTTCTAGCCGAACGCTCTACCGACTGAGCTAACCCGGCCCTATTTATAAATATATAATGGGCAGTTGTGGTGTATGTATTTGTGTGTATGCCAGACAGGAAACTATAAAAATAAAACAATTAACGATAATGCAAACATATATACACCTTCACTATGTAACATCCTGTGTTTGTCTACAATTCTCAATATCTCCCGTCGATTATCGACGTACGAGGGTTCATACACACAATGAACACCCACACAGTGATTTGTTTATAGTGGTGAAGGCTTGTGTTGGACCATCCAGACTTTTTGGCACAGTCGATAGGAAAGAATTGGTGCATCAACGGTTGCCACAAACCCAATCAACAACCGACCTCAGGAATTTTGAATTCAGAGTTATCCCTCTCCTAGACTGGTTACCTACCCAAGGCTGAAGAGCCCAGTCTACCCTACTATTTAACCCATAGCTGGAGGGAGAATATATGGATTCATACCTTTCCCAATGGTATTAGCGCTATGTGAAATGCCAACAGCTTCGTCTAGGAATTGAACCCGAATCGACGAGTCCATTTTCCACGACTCTAACCACTAGCCCACGCATCTCAATATATATATATATATATATTTGGGAGAATATGTGCTTAATTGAAGTCATACCTAATTTGAAAATTAATGATTAGGCGTATATGTATATATAATATATATATATATATATATATGCATATATATATATATATATGTTGAATTAAAAATAAGATACATCTCCTGTTTAACAAGTTTATTTGTGATTTTTTCAAGCTTTCTGGCCAACCTTTTAATATTTGGGTGGAATTCGTGGATTAGTCCACCAAAGTTCATGTCCCAAGCACTATCGGCACTTCGAAGTGCCATCATCAGGGGTGATGTGTTCCAGTTTTTCAATTTATATTAATGGATGTGGAGACTGGAAGGAGGAGAATTGATGGGAAAGGTGTTATAGGCATTTTTAAAATGTGTGTACTGCATTGGAAATTAAGTACTCGGGACATGAACTTTGGTGGACTAATCCACGAATTCCACCCAAATATTAAAAAGTTAGAAAGAAAACTTGAAAAGATCGCAAATAAAATTGTTAAACAGGAGATGTGTCTTTTGTTTAATTCAACATGCATAAATTAAGAATGCTGCCCCAAACACACACACACACACACACACACACACACACCACACACACACACACACACATACACATATATATATATATATATATGAGTATAGAAAAAAATATGAAAACACCACAAATGCTGTTAAAGTGAAAACATTTTATAACATATTCAAAAGCTGAACAATATTTCGATTTTATAAAAAATCATCTTCAGAGCTTGTTTATACTCTGTGTTGTTCGGAGACAAAAATCATATATATACATATACATATATATATATATATATATATATTGTTAAGATCGGAGTTAGGGTTGAATATATATATATATATATATATATATATATAGTAAAGTAAAGTAAAGTCGTCAGGGTGGCCTAAAGTCGGTATCAGCCATGCAGCGAGGGAGTCTACCCCCTTTTCTCTAGCGCTAGACCAAGGAGATTATTTTAGCGTCTGAGGTGAAGCGCCACACCTACCACCAGCTCCTTACTTTACCCCACAGATCCCCGTGCTACCCATACGCTGAGTTGGCGAGGCCAGGTATCGAACTAGGAACCTTGTGGTTTCTAGCCGAACACTCTACCAACTGAGCTAACCCAGCCCATTGTTAAGATCGGAGACAATATATATATATATATATATATATATATATATATATATATATATATATATATATATATATATATATATATATATATATATATATATATATATATATATATATATATATATATATATATATATATATATATATATATATATATATATATATATATATATATATATATATATATATATATATATATATATATATATATATATATATATATATATATATATATATATATATATATATATATATATATATATATATATATATATATATATATATATATATATATATATATATATATATATATATATATATATATATATATATATATATATATATATATATATATATATATATATATATATATATATATATATATATATATATATATATATATATATATATATATATATATATATATATATATATATATATATATAATATATATATATATATATATATATATATATATATATATATATATATATATATATATATATATATATATATATATATATATATATATATATATATATATATATATATATATATATATATATATATATATATATATATATATATATATATATATATATATATATATATATATATATATATATATATATATATATATATATATATATATATATATATATATATATATATATATATATATATATATATATATATATATATATATATATATATATATATATATATATATATATATATATATATATATATATATATATATATATATATATATATATATATATATATATATATATATATATATATATATATATATATATATATATATATATATATATATATATATATATATATATAATATATATATATATATATATATATATAAATGACAATTGAATGGCCTATATATTAAACTAAAATAAATGTTAGAAAATGTTGAAAAAAAAAATCTATTTTCTATTAAATGCTGTGGAAGATAAACTATGAAAAAATAAAAGTTTATCGATGGAATATTTTCAAAGTGAAACTCACTCTATTTTTTTTTTTTTTGCCTGAGGAAATACTGAGGTTCAATCTGAAATATCACATCGATATATTTTCATTTTTTCCACGACCTTTAATAGGATATAAATTTTGTTTTAATTTTTTAACATTTTCTTAGTTTAATATATAGGCCATTTGATTGTCTTTTATCTATACAAGAAGCATATGTGGAATCCATACTTCAATATATATATATATATATACATATATTATAATGTATAATACAATTAAAAGGTGATTGTTACCATTGGTTTCAAAGCAGCTTACTTGACACTTCTTGTCAGGACAATGCGCCAGTAATATATATAGGGTGATCCAAAAAAACATACTTTTTTAAAAAAGTCAGGCCTATTTTTTAAAAGTGTCACCCTGTATATATATGTATATATAGCTCTGTGCACATATATATATATACAGTGTGACCCCACAAAACAGGCCTGACTTTCAAAAAAGTCTGTTTTTTTGGACCCCCCTATATACTATGGGTAAATAATAGGGCAGACAGGGCTCTTTAACCTTGGTTAAACAACCAGTTTAAGAGAAGGAAAACTCTGAATTCGAATCTGTTAAACTCTGCTACAGAAATTGACCTTGTGTCACATCCTACTCATGTGGAGGGTTGGTAAATATGTAAAAGATATTCAAGCTATTATATATCTCTTTAACCTTGGTTGGCAACCCGTCTAGGAGAAGGAAAACTCTGAATTCAAACCTATTAAACTCTGTTTAAAACAATTGACCTTGTGCCACATACTACTTGTTAGAAAATGCATTTAGCCTTGGTATGGCAACCAGTCTAGGAGAAGGAAAACTCTGAATTCAAGCCTGTTAAACTCAGCTTGAAACAATAGACCTTGTGTCACACCCTGCTCGTTGTCAATGCATTTAGTCTTAGTATGGCAACCAGTCTAGGAGAAGGAAAACTCTGAATTCAAACCTGTTAAACTGCTTAAAACAATTGATTTTGTGTCACATCCTCCTCATACAGAGGGGTTGGTAAATGCATTTAACCCTGGTAAGGCAACCAGTCTAGGAGAAGGAAAACTCTGAATCAAAACCTGTTAAACTCTGCTAGAGAAATTGACCTGTGTCACATCCTACTTATGCGGGGGAGGGGGGCTGGTAAATGAGTATAAGGCATTCAATCTGTTATCTATCTACCGAAGAAGAGCTAGTGTGTTACTTACGTTCGTTCAGGGCATAGGGATTTGTTTTTCTTCCATGTCATCCGTCACTTTTCGCTATATCAGTTTTGCTTCCGTCACTGTCAAATGCCAGTATGATGAGAAAGAAACGCTTTAAGCTTCGAACTATTCAGGTGTAACGTCAGAACGACGACAAGTAGAGAAAGATGAAACTCTATCTTTTCTGAGCATCTTTTCTCCCTCATCTGCCAGGTGGGGGGTTTTTTTTTTGTTTGTTTTTTTTTTTTTGAGGACATGAAGCATTGATTACCGTCACATGACTGTCACATGACTGTCACATGACGTCAGAAGAACAAAATGACGTCATTAACCTGAAATTATTTTGTCAGGGTATTTCTACCCTTGAATAGGATAAAACAAAAGATACTGAATGTCTAATGTTTCAGGGGTGGATTGAGATACCCGAGCAATTGGAGAGTGCCAGAGAATGCAAAATAAACAAAAGGCTCATTTTTACTAATGGTTGGCTAGTGGGTTGGTTTGTTTTGTTTTGTTTTACGGCATATCAACCTCAGTGGGTCATTTAATGCCGATAAAGTTTTGAAATAAATCAATTCTTAATGGATAATACAATTTTTTTTATAAATACTTTTTTACTCTCCAAATTTACTTTTTGTAATCTATTTTTGTCTGTAAAATGATTTCTAGAGCTTCCCTTCTCCTAAAAATTGGTTCATAAATGCTTTTTGATGCAAGGAACCCAAAAATACTATTAAAAAACTCTTAGAATTAACCAATTTTAAGTTATTAATGATTTCTGATTTGTTCATAGCAAAGTTTTTTCTATTAATATTTCACATATATTTGGTTTGTTTTGTTTTACGGCATATCAACCTCAGTGGGTCATTTAATGCCGATAAAGTTTTGAAATAAATCAATTCTTAATGGATAATACAATTTTGTTTAAAAACACATTTTTCTATTTAACCCATAAAATGGGACCCTAACAGGTACTACCACTCCGGGTCAGAGTAGACCAGGGAGCAATGGTGATGAAGGGGTGCTCCACATTCCCAAAACCTCCAGAACTGGAACCTCACCATCAGATAGAGTTTAACGTCATTCCCAGGACATGTAGACCCTCAGGACACGTCTTTTTTTTGGGGGGGGGGTGAACTTACTCCCTCTACAGGGGGAAGGGGGCAGTGACACTGACAGGGTATTTTTTTAGTTTTATTGTAGTTTTGATTAGTCAATTCTCTTTCTGTTCAATTCTCCTGGGGAACTCGGGATTGACCTTTCCCTGTGACCTTTGACCTTTGACCTTTGTCAAATATTCAAATAACCATTGGTGACATTTTAAATATTGTGACGTTTTTTAGATTTTTCTTTATAAATGTTTATAATATTCTTCATATTCTTTACGTCATTCAATTGCCATCTCAGTCGGTAGAGAGTCGGACTAGGTACCACAAGGTTCTTAGTTCGATACCGGCCCTCGCCAACTCAGCGTATGAGTAGCACAGGGAATTTGTGCGGTAAAGTAAGGAGCTGATGGTAGGTGTGGCGCTCCACCTCAGACGCTATTATAATCTCCTTGGTCTAGCGCTTGTGAAAAGGGGATAGACTCCCTCGCTGATTGGCTGATACCGACTTTAGGCCATACTGATGACTTTACTATATATGAGTCTGGACTAAAAACAAGCTCTGATGATGATTTTTATAAATCAAAATATTGTTCAATATTAGCTATGAATATGATATAAAATATTTTCATTTTAATAGCATTTTGTGGTGTTTTCATATCCTTTTATATATACTCATATATATATATATATATATATATATAATATATATATATATATATGTAAGAGTGGAAAGAGTTGAATCCGACAATATGAGGAAAAAATGAGTAAAGAAAAGAAATGTAGATGGATAAAAAAATGAATTTAATCGATATCACTTTTAATCGATATCACTTACACACGTGTTTCGGTACGGTTTATCAAAATGTATACGGATTTACGTTATTATTATTATTAAAATAATCAGATGGAGTTGAAATGATGATAATAATAATAATAGGAAAAATGTATAAAATATTCCGTACACAGAGAGATTTTTTACGACCTTCATCAGAGTGAATTTTTTATTTTTTGAGTAGAGATAAATATATATATATATATATATATATATATATATATATATATATATATATATATATTACTGTAAGCAACCTGTGTTCTTTGTTTATCAAAATTACTTCAGCATGAAATGACTTGAAAATAATGCTATGCTGTGAAATAAAACAACCATTCAACCATTTTTAAATCATTGATAAACCCATGCGGAATCAGACAATAATATCATTTAAGCTAAAGTTCAAATTACGTTCACATGTGAAGTCAATCCCTTGGCATTAGAAAGCCTTTAAGTCATTATATGTAAATAGACATGGAAATAAATATTTGATGATGGTAAGATGTCAAGTATCAGCTGTGTAAAACTTGTACAGGGTTTTTATGAATTGTATTTAGAAAAAAGAAAATGTTGTTGGCTGCTACATTTCTGAACCAGATTCCCTAACTTTTAAGCATTAAATAACCCTAGATGGGTTAGCATGCCCTTAAAATAAACCAATCTCAAAATAACTGATTGTATAGGGTTACATTTGGCAAAAAGTATTGATATATATATATATATATATATATATATATATATATATATATATACAATATATTGATATATATATATATATATATATTATATATATATATATATATATATATATATATATATATAGACAATATATTATATATATATATATATATATATATATATATATATATATATATATATATATATATGAGAGGTATCCAAAACTTGGTAGTAAGGGATAATTCTATATGTGATTTCTAAGACACACTGTATTATTATTGTATGATCCAGTATGTATAAATACAGTGAATCTTTAAATCACTACAGAGAGCTCAATGTATAATAATCTTTTTAGATTATATACAGAGCAATATTTATCTTTGAAAGGAAGGAAAAACTCATCACCGTAATTCCATAATAAATTTATTTCGACCAAAATTGGGGCCTATATAAATCTAAGTCGATTTAATATAGCACCCCAAAATCCAGTCTCATCAGATGGGAGAATCAAGTTATTTGAATTGCATAACGGAAAAATTTTACTTCTCAAAAAAAAAAAAAAAAAATTAATTTAAAAAATTAAAAAACAAAAATTTTTTTTTTACATTGTAAGACTGTCACCATGGTGACAGGAAGTCAAATGAGAAAAAAAGGATACTTTTCAAGTTCTGGTTTCTTAGGGGGATGGTAGTCAGACAAAATTAAACCATATATATATATATATAAACCATAAATATATATATATATATATATATATATATATATATATATATATATATATATATATACAATATATTGATATATACAATATATATATATATATATATATATATATATATATATATACACACACAAGGTGTGTCAAAAAAGTATCAAGATTTTTGTACTTTTTGACACACCTTGTATTCTGAAAAAGAAATTAACATTCCATTCATTGTTCATTTCTATCTTGGTAAATACAGCTTCAAACTCGGCACTTTTATGACACACCTTGTATTCTGAAAAAGAAATTAACATTCCATTCATTGTTCATTTCTATCTTGACACACCTTGTATATATCTAAGAAGAAATTTAGTAGCCAACAACATTTTTCTCTATATAATAATAATAATAATAATAATAATAATAAAGTGATCAAACAAAGAGAGTGTTCAGAAGGAATTCTATAGAAGATTAACACTAATATGACACACTGCATTCAAAAGGCTCAAAATAGGATTATAGCCGTAAATTCCCGAGCAATACCAGTGTGATACCTACAGCTTATCAATTTGTCTGAAATAAAGAAAGTGGACACTATGGTAAGAAACTTAATGACTTGTTATAAAGCGTACTATCCGAAAGCGAATGTTCATTGTCTTTATAGGGTATGAGGTAATGGCGTATCCTCAGAATATCTAATCTACAAAGTGCTAGATGGAATAATTGAATTTACAGAGCATTATTTTCTATTGAAAATCATGATAATTCACAAAAGTCTTCTTTCTTCCTTCCTTCCTTCCTGTGTACATTAAGCTTTTATTGGATGAAGAAATGCTGAAAAATTTGTTCACTGCATTCGTAAGACCTCATTTGGAATTTGCTAATGTGGTTTGGAGCCCAAGACTCATCAAGGACACAAAACTCATTTTGTCAGTAAAATGAGTTCTAGAGCTTCCTTACTCCCAAAAATTGGTTTATAAGAGCATTTTAACCCAAGAAATGCAAATGCTATCAAAAACGTTTTAAAGTCAACCAATTTTAAATTATTGATGATTTCTTCATTTATGAATGGTACAAATAATGTTCAATATATGTGAAATAATAATAGAGAAAAAAATTGTCATAGATGCAGTGCCACATCGAGATATTGGTCTTGCTTTAAAGAAATCATCAATAATTTAAAATTGGTTGACTTTATAACGTTTTTGATAGCATTTGCATTTCTTGGGTCAAAATGCTCTTATAAACCAATTTTTGGGAGTAAGGAAGCTCTAGAACTCATTTTGATCATTAACAGTAATAAATAACTACACAAAAATATATGTGAAATAATAATATAAAAAAATTGTCATAGATGCAGTGCCACATCGAGATATTGATCTTGCTATGAAGAAATCATCAATAATTTAAAATTGGTTGACTTTAAAACGTTTTTGATAGCATTTGCATTTCTTGGGTCAAAATACTTTTATAAACCAATTTTTGGGAGTAAGGAAGCTCTAGAACTCATTTTACTGACAAAATGAGTTTTGTGTCCTTGATGAATCTTGGGCTCCAAACCACATTAGCAAATTCCAAATGAGGTCTTACCAATGCAGTGAACAAATGGGTCACGTTTTTGTCTAGTATATACATAAATGACTGTCTTACTCTTGAGAGAGAGGCTGGTGTTATTAAGAATTGATTTACACACATTTTATTCGCTTTACTAACTCCCTTTTCCCTAATCTCAATTATCTACCCAGAGCTGAATGGATGACTCAACGGTTCACGTTTGTCTAGTATATATATATATAAATGTCTGTCTTACTCTTGAGAGAGAGGATGGTGTTATTAAGAATTGATTTACACACATTTTATTCGCTTTACTAACTCCCTTTTCCCTAATCTCAATTATCTACCCAGAGCTGAATGGGTGACCCAACGGTTCACGTTTTGTCTAGTATATATATATATAAATGTCTGTCTTACTCTTGAGAGAGAGGATGGTGTTATTAAGAATTGATTTACACACATTTTATTTCCCTGTTCAAAAGTTCAATATGGTTGCGTCACGTACGAGAAGACATATTGATTTGATTGGACAATGTCCAGCAATTGCTTGAATCCGATTGGTCATTTTCTTATCCGCCTTGAAGGACCCTCCCTTCCCCCAAGGTTTTTATGACCTAAGCAGTCATCATCATCATCATCATGTCACACAGACAGAACGGATTCCCATAATTCTCTCTCTAAAATTAAAGTAAGTAAAAGTCGGTAGAGTGTCCTACTGATGGTATCAGCTGGACAATGAGAGAGTCTATCTGTTTTCGATTTTTGTGGCCATCCTTAAGCTTCAAGCAAGAGCATTGTCCAGCGGAGATCCTTTGTGTTATGCAGAGTGTGATCCTTAGTGAAGAATCCTTTGGTTACTCCTTAGTGTTCCTTAATATTGGGTATGATCCTTTGGTTGTTCCTTGGTGCTCCTTGATATTGGGTATGATCTTCTGGTTGTTCCTTGGTGTCCCTTAATGTTGGGTATGATCCTTTGGTTGTTCCTTGGTGCTCCTTAATATTGGGTATGATCTTCTGGTTGTTCCTTGGTGTTCCTTAATATTGGGTATGATCTTCTGGTTGTTCCTTGGTGTCCCTTAATGTTGGGTATGATCCTTTGGTTGTTCCTTGGTGTTCCTTAATGTTGGGTTATGATCTTCTGGTTGTTCCTTGTGTCCCTTAATGTGGGTATGATCCTTTTGGTTGTTCCTTGGTGTCCCTTGATATTGGGTATGATCCTTTGGTTGTTCCCTGGTGTCCCTTGGTGTGGGTATGATCCTTTGGTGTTCCTTGGTGTCCCTATGATCCTTGGTTGTTCCTGGTGTCCCTAATATTGGGTATGATCCTTTGGTTGTTCCTTGGTGTCCCTTAATATTGGGTATGATCCTTTGGTTGTTCCTCGGTGTCCCTTAATGTTGGGTATGATCCTTTGGTTGTTCCTCGGTGTTCCTTAGTGTTGGGTATGATCCTTTGGTTGTTCCTCGGTGTCCCTTAATGTTGGGTATGATCCTTTGGTTGTTCCTTGGTGTTCCTTAATGTTGGGTATGATCCTTTGGTTGTTCCTTGGTGCTCCTTGATATTGGGTATGATCTTCTGGTTGTTCCTTGGTATCCCTTAATGTTGGGTATGATCCTTTGGTTGTTCCTTGGTGCTCTTTGATATTGGGTATGATCTTCTGGTTGTTCCTTGGTATCCTTAATGTTGGGTATGATCCTTTGGTTGTTCCTTGGTGTTCCTTAATGTTGGGTATGATCCTTTGGTTGTTCCTTGGTGCTCCTTGATATTGGGTATGATCTTCTGGTTGTTCCTTGGTGTCCCTTAATGTTGGGTATGATCCTTTGGTTGTTCCTTGGTGCTCCTTGATATTGGGTATGATCTTCTGGTTGTTCCTTGGTATCCCTTAATGTTGGGTATGATCCTTTGGTTGTTCCTTGGTGCTCCTTAATATTGGGTATGATCCTTTGGTTGTTCCTTGGTGTCCCTTAATGTTGGTATGATCCTTTGGTTGTTCCTTGGTGTCCTTAAAGTTGGTTGGTTGTATGATCCTTGGTTGTTCCTTGGTGTTCCTTAATGTTTTGTTCCTTGATGTTTTGTCATTGATGCAATATTTTGTCATATTTTGTCATTATTTTGTCATTGATGCAATGTCACATTGTGATTTTCCCGCCGATTGATCTTGCTATGAACAAATCAGAAATCCTTAATAACTTAAAATTGGTTAATTTTAAGAGTTTTTTAATAGTATTTTTGGGTTCCTTGCATCAAAAAGCATTTATGAACCAATTTTTAGGAGAAGGGAAGCTCTAGAACTCATTTTACAGACAAAAATAGATTACAAAAAGTAAATTTGGAGAGTAAAAAATTGACATAACTCTTTTTGGAATTAGAAGCTCAAATTTTGGGGATTGTCTAAGTTTAACATAATCCACACATGGAAAAAATTTCAGAAAAATTGAAGGGGGGTGGGTGAGATGGCTTGGATGATTTGACATGGAATTACCCTTATTTCTTTCTTTCTTTCTCTCTTTCTTTCTTTTTCTTTCTTTGTACTTTCCTCCTTTTTTCTCTCTGTCTTTTTTTCTTTCTTCTTTCTTTAATTGTTTCTTTCTTTCTTTTTCTTTCTTTCTTTTTTCTTTCTTCTTCTCTTTAAGCAAAGAAAACCAGAAATAGAAAAAAGAAAGAGAAAAACAAAAACAAAGAAAAAAGAAAGAGAAGAAAGAAAGAAAGAAAGAAAGAAAGAAAGAAAAGATTTGCTGAAAGACATTTAAGTGAACAAGTTACAAAAACATGAAGAAACTCACCAAAACTAAATAAAAAAAATATGCACACATAAAAAACTAATGTTTATTTCCTAATTTGAACGGATATTTTGGCTAATTTAACAAACTGAAACATTCAAGGTTTAATGTTGTGTATATGTAATGAAAGGCAGCAGTTTTGAAGGTTTTTGTGGGTGTTTATTACATTATTATTATTATAAGATTGTTGTAAGTAAAAATCACAAGATGAAATAGATCGATAGATATTGGAATTGATAGATAGATAGATATGATCAGACTGAGATAGATAGATAGATATCAACAAATGGAGATAGATAGATAGATAGATAGATATGGACATACGGAGATAGATAGATAGATAGATATGAACAAACGGAGATAGCTAGATAACTAGATAGATATGGACATACAGAGATAGTTAGATAGATAGATAGATAGATAGATATGAACAAATGGAGATAGATAGATAGATAGTGTTGTACCGGCCGTTCCTACAGTGGAGAATATACACCGGTTCTCACTATAAATAGTGAGACACTGAGTGAAAATGTTGTACTGTTACTGTACTGTTACCGTACTGTTACTGTTTAGCGGCAAGCTAGCCGTTCTTGTACCTTATTGTAAATACACTTGTCTCTTTTTACCCTACCTCGACTTGACTTCTTTTTTTTACTGTTGAACTAACATCACAACAGATAGATAGATAGATATGAACAGAATTAGATAGATAGATGGATAGATATGAACAAACGGAGAAAGAAAGAAAAGATTTGCTGAAAGACATTTAGAAAAACAAGTTACAAAAACATGAAGAAACTCATCAAAACTAAATAAAAAAAAATATGCGCACATAAAAAACTAATGTTTATTTCCTAATTTGAACATCAATGGATATTTTGGCTTATTTAACAAACGGAACATTCAAGGTTTAATGTTGTGTATATGTAATGAAAGGCAGCAGTTTTGAAGGTTTTTGTGGGTGTTTATTACATTATTATTATTATAAGATTGTTGTAAGTAAAAATCACAGGATGAAATAGATCGATAGATATTGGGATAAAAAGATATGAATAGACTTAGATAGATAGATAGGTAGGTAGGTATGAACAGACTGACAGACATATAGATAGATAAGACAGACAGATAATGAACAGACTGATATATATATATATATATATATATATATATATATATATATATATATATATATAATCAATAATAATGATATTATGGATATTATAAACTCATAACTATAAGTTCCATGCTTATGCAATCTTCAGAAGATTGCGTAAGCATAAAACTCATTTATTCTCTATGAACAGACTAAGATAGATAGATAGATAGATAGATAGATATGAACAGACTGAGATAGATAGATAGATATATAGATAGATAGATAGATATGAACAGACTGGGATAGATAGATATGACCAGACTGAGATAGATAGATAGATAGATAGATATGAACAGACAGATAGATAGATATGAACAGGCTGATATAGATTGATAGATAGATAGATAGATAGATAGATATGAACAGACAGATAGATAGATATAACACTGATATAGATGATAGATAGATAGAGAGATAAATAGATAGACAGATAATAAACAGACTGATAGATATGTAGATATATAAATATGAACAATCTGATATAGATAGATAGATAGACAGATATGAACAGACTGTGATAGATAGATAGATAGATAGATATGAACAATCTAGTATTGATAGATAGATATGAACAGACTGAGATAGATAGATAGATAGATATGAACAATCTGGTATTATTAGATAGACAGATATTAACAGACTGTGATAGATAGATAGATAGATAGATAGATATGAACAATCTGGTATTGATAGATAGATAGATATGAACAGACTGTGATAGATAGATAGATATGAACAGACTAAGATATATATATATATATATATATATATGTATATATATATATATATATATATAGATAGATAGATAGATAGATAGATAGATAGATATGAACAGACTGTGATAGATAGATATGAACAGACTAAGATATATATATATATATATATATATATATATATAGATAGATAGATAGATAGATAGATATGAACAGACTGTGATAGATAGATAGATAGATAGATAGATAGATATGAACAGACTGTGATAGATAGATAGATAGATAGATAGATATGAACAGACTGTGATAGATAGATAGATAGATAGATATGAACAGACTGTGATAGATAGATAGATAGATAGATAGATAGATAGGTATGAACAGACTGTGATAGATAGATAGATAGATAGATAGATAGATTTAAACAGACTAAGATAGATAGATAGATAGATAGATAGATAGATAGATAGATATGAACAATCTGGTATTGATAGATAGATATGAACAGACTGTAATAGATAGATAGATAGATAGATAGATATGAACAGACTGTAATAGATAGATAGATAGATAGATAGATAGATATGAACAGACTAAGATAGATAGATAGATAGATAGATAGATAGATATGAACAGACTGTGATAGATAGATAGATAGATAGATAGATAGATATGTTCAAACTAAGATAGATGTATAGATATATAAATATGAACAACCTGGTATTGATAGATAAATAGATATATAGGTAAAACTTTGCTTACATAGATGTTGTGAGTCAATTGCAGACTAAGGGATTCCTTTTTTTTTTTTTTAATTAAATGCTGTCTTAATTAACTGTTCTAGCTGAAGGCAATATTGATTTGGACAGCCAAAAAAAAAACCAGGAAAGTAAAATTGCAATTGGGGACTTTTTTTTTATCTTTTCTTCTTTTACGTAGGAAATTGTTTTGTTGGGCCAAAAAGAATCCGTTCATTTTAGAAAGCAAAAAAAGACAAGTTTGTTTCATTTCCGAAACATTCACTATATTTGAAAAAAAAAAAAAAACGAAACAAAAAAAAAAACACGTTGCCTAAAAAAGTTTGTTCCTTTATTTAAATAGAAAACAACACATTTTTATTGAATCTGAATATTTTTAGATATTTTCCCGATGTAGCGATGAGCCTGTTCAATACTTAATTGGGTGACCACTTAAGCAACAGTAGGTACTGTTGTTACAATCATATGGGCCATCATGTAGTCTTTAAGCAAGAGTGCTGGTCAGTGAATGGATCCTGGATCTCTCTCTTNGAGGGATTTGATTTATTTCAAAACTTTATCGGCATTAAATGACCCACTGAGGTTGATTTATGCCGTAAAACAAAACAAACAAGACCAAACCAAACTTGTATCATATGCAGCTTACAAATTTGAGTATGCAACTTAGACCTCTTATTGTTTTTTTAAACAAGTTTTCAAGTGATAGATTTCAATATCTAAGTATAGTTTGTTTATTTTAATATCAATTTAAAGTTATTTAATGTACTAGCAGTTTTACAAGAAACATTATTTTACTAAATATAGAGTATGTAAAAAACCACAAATTGACAATGTCATCTGATTATAAACATCTCAAGCATCCAAATTTGATTAACATTCAACACTACCTAGGGAATAGAGATTACAAGAATAGTAGCAATCATACCTTCTCTCATGCAAGGTCTTTGGTAACAGTCACGGTGAAGGATATTTTAGTAGAAAAAAGGGGCCGGGTTAGCTCAGTCGGCTAGAAGCATTCGCTAGAAGACCACAAGGTTCCTAGTTCGATCAGTCCCCGCCAACTCAGCGTATGAGTAGCGCAAGGGATTGTGGGTAAAAGTAAGGAGCTGTATGGTAGGTGTGGCGCTGCGCACTCAGATGCTAAAACAATCTCCTTGGTCTAGCGTTATTCGAAACAGGGGATAGACTCCTCCTATTGCTTGATACCGGACTTTAGAGGCCGTCCCGTCGACTTTTAAAAGGACAGTTGTACGCTCAAATTTGAGCAATCAAACCTTAGAGCACTCCTTATTGTTTTTTTTAAACAAAAGTTTTATGAATACCTTATATATTATATATTTTGTATGTTTTGTTTTAAATTTTATATAATTTTAAAGTTAATTTAACGATAGGTTTTATGAGAAAATTCATTTTACAAACAGAATCATTTTTTTCAAGTATCCAAGAGGGTTGACTAAAAAGTTTACAAATAGAATTAATCACACTACAATTTTTGTGTAAAATATTCAAAAATGAATTATTAATAATAATATATATTTAAATATAAGTTTTGTTTTATTTTAATATATATTTAAGTTATCTAATGTATATGAGTTTTAATGATAGTCAAAGACAGTCACTTTCTGTGGTGAGATTATTATACTAGGTATGGATTGCATAATCATAAAAGTATAATGAAAAATAAACTTTCAAGAGTGAACACTTCATTTGGTTTTGATTAAATGAATTCTATCAATTTTTGTAAACATGAGATTATTTGAATTTAAATTTTGAAACTTTGCTGCAACAATTATACTATAATACTCTGTGTGTATATATATATATATATATATATCTTTTACTTAAGTATTATAACCACTATTTCTTAGCTGTATTCAATTTTATTCTTTTTTACTTATATATCATTCAAATTGTTCTGAAGCTTACTTCTTAGGTTTAATTTTTTTATTTTTATTTAAAAATTTTTTTTATTTTTACTCTTTAAATTCTTTACTTCACTTATTTTGATTTTTTATCTTTATTTTGTTTCTTTATTTTATATTTTTATTATTTTGTTTTTTTTTTGTTATTTTTCTTCTTTTCTTTTTTCTTTTATTATGTTTCTCCTTATTTCTAAGTCTTATAATTCTGTCATTTTGTACTATACACTCTTACACTATTTCTTCCAAAGAATATGCCCAGGCTAAGCCACACCTCATCCATAACATAGACCTCCCCGCCTCATTCAAAGAACTAACCCCACCCATTCCAAACTAAGACACCAACCGCTCCCTCCCCTAAATTGATAATTTAAAAGAGATGCTTTACTTTGGAAAATTCTCAGTAACGAGTCATGTTCTTGGATTACCTGAAGATGCGGTATTAATACGGTTGAAAATAAATTATTGTATAATGAAGCAAGTTTTAAGATTTTTTCTTCATTTACTAATATATATATATCTGGTGTGTGGTGTGTGTGTGTGTGTGTGTGTGGTGTGTTGTGGGTATTCTTTCATTTTCATGTTGAATAAACAAAAGGCATGTCTCCAGTTAATCAATTTATTTAACGAATCATTTCAAGTTTTCCTGGCCAACTTTTAAATATTTCGGTGGAATTGGTGGATTAAGTCCACCAAAGTTTCAGTCCCGATACTTTCGGCAACTTCGAGTGGCCATCACAGGCGGTGATGTGTTCTAGTTTTTTTTTAAACTTATATTAATGATGGAAGGCTGGAAAGCGAGAAGAATTGATGAGAAAAGGTGTTATAGGCATTTTAATGTTGTACTGCATTGGAATTAATTTTGTTTAAGGATGGTTTGTATTGTTTTATGTATAAAGCTTCAAGTATTTGGAATCCACGAATTCCACCCAAATATTTAAAAAGTTGGCAGCAGAAAGTTGAAAGATCAAAATAAAATTTTTAAACAGGAGATGTGTCTTTTGTTTAATTCTACATGTAATATATATATATATATATAATATATATATATATATATATATTATATATATAATATATTAATATATATTATATATATATATATATAATATATATATATATATATATATATATATATATATAATTATGATATATATATATATATATATATATATATATATATATATATATATATATATATATATATATATATATATGTATATAATATAATTATTATAACATATATATGTATATATATATAATTCTCTTTTTAATTAGTTAATTAATTTTTAATTTTAACTCACACGGATTTTTAAAAAATCAAACCATTGACCCGGAAGGAAAATCAGAGAATTTGGGGTAAGGGGGTTGAAAGAGAGAGAGAGAGAGAGAGAGAGAGAGAGAGAGAGAGACGGCAGACAAACAGAGCAGGCAGAGACAGAGACAGATAGGAAGAGGAGAGAGAGAGGGGGTGCAGTGAAGACAGACACAGAGAGAGACAGAGACAGAAAGAGGTAGTGTGTTTTTTAATTTTTTTTAACTATAAACTATCATGTAGTTAGTCGAGGTGTGGGTGGGAGTGTACGCCTTTAGATTTGGGGTATTGAGTGGGGAAGATCAGAAGGCAGTTGTCAGTCTTCTTCTTTCTTTCTTCAACTTTTAATTTAAAAAAAAGGCAGTTGATACTCCTCACCATATGATACTCAGTCATATACAGTATGACATACAGGTATCCCAACTGTGCGGTTAAATATAAGAGCATCTAAAACCTCCTATAGCAGGTTAACGCTTCCGTGCACGGAACAAATAACATCTCGTATCACACACTTGCCTACCAGGATTTTTCGCTATGTTAAACATATAAAATTGAAATTTATAACTCTTTTATATGCTCCCTTTCCTAATCAATTTCCACAATTGCCAAATAAAATTTTCCGAAGATGACAAGGCAACAGTTGCAGATTAAAACAACATACAAGAAATCGTGATTGCTAATAATTTTTGTTACGACACTATATAATATATATTATATATTATATATATAAATAATTCCTCCTATTTGTGTGACAGTGCTAATGGAGCATGGTTAAGAAAAGGAAACTCATAAAGAGAAACTGAATACTAATTTGCTGCACAATAATGCCATAAGTACAATTTATATAAAGCAAAAAAATTGATAAGACCAACAAAACGTAATGTAGACTGTGCGGTGACAGAGATCGACATAACCATGTATTAAGCAATGTAGCAAACTAGCACAATGGGAATACAAAGTTAGGCACGACTGTTGGAAGGTGATCCACTAGGATTATGCAAAAAATTAAATTTGACCATACAACAAAGGTATATGCAGAATAACCAGAATCCTTCTGAAATAAAACAAAAAATTCTCTGGGACTTCGAGATAAATACAGATTGACTTATCCAGGCTAGGAGACCAGACTTATTATTGATTAACAAAAAAAAGAAGAAGAAGAAGAAGAAGAAGAAGAAGACAGAAGAAGAAGAATGAAGAAGATGAAAGAAAGAAGAAGAAGAAGAAGAAGAAGAAGAAGAAGAAGAAGAAGAAGAAGAAGAAGAGAGAAGAAGAAGAAGAAGAAGAAGTAAGAATGAAAGAAGAGAAGAAGAAGAAGAAGAGAAGAAGAAGAAGAAGAAGAAGAAGAAGAAGAAGAAGAAGAAGAAGAATGAAGAAGAAGAAGAGAAGAAGAAGAAGAATGAAAGAAGAAGAAGAAGAAGAAGAAGAAATGAAAGAAGAAGAAGAAGAAGAAGAAGAAGAAGAAGAAGAAGAAGAAGAAGAAGAAGAAGATGAAAGAAGAAAAGAAGAAGAAGAAGAAGAAGGGAAGAAGAAGAAGAAGAAGAAGAAGAAGAAAAGAAGAGAAAGAAGAAGAAGAAGAAGAGAAGAAGAAGAAGAAGAAAGAAGAAGAAGAGAAGAAGAAGAAGAAGAAGAAGAAGAAGAAGAAGAAGAAAGAAGAGAAGAAGAAGAAGAAGAAAAGAAGAAGAATGAAGAAGAAGAAGAAGAAGAAGAAGAAGAAGAAGAAGAAAGAAGAAGAAGAAAGAAGAAGAAGAAAGAAGAAGAAGAAGAAGAAGAAGAAAGAAGAAGAAGAAGAGAAGAAGAAGAAGAAGAAAGAAGAAGAAGAAGAAGAAGAGAAGAAGAAGAGAAGAAGAAGAAGAAGAAGAAGAAGAAGAGAAGAAGATGAAGAAGAAGAAGAAGAAGAAAGAAGAAGAAGAGAGAGAATGAAAGAAGAAGAAAGAAGAAGAAGAAGAAAGAGAAGAAGAAGAAGGAAGAAGAAGATGAAAGAAGAAGAAGAAGAAGAAGAGAAGAAGAAAAGAAGAAAAAGAAAGAAGAAGAGAAGAAGAAGAAGAAGAAGAAGAATGAAAGAAGAAGAAGAAGAAAAGAGAAAGAATGAAGAAGAAGAAGAAGAAGAAGAAGAAGAGAAGAAGAATGAAAGAAGAAGAGAAGAAGAATGAAGAAGAAGAATGAAGAAAGAAGAAGAAGAAGAAGAAGAAGAAGAAGAGAAGAAGAAGAAGAACAATTAACAAGCTTGAGGGAATGCAATGAGAGAAGAAGAAGAAAAAACACAAAAAAGAATGCCTGAAGGAATTAGAAGGAGTTTGTTTTTCGAACGAAGATTGAAGAAAAAAAAAGAGGAGAAGAAGAAAAAAAAAAGAAGAAAGTGAATAAGAAAGAAGAAAGAGTTTGAAGAAAGAAGATGGAAGAAAAAAGAAAAGACATCCTAAGATATTCTGGGCAGAAAATAACTGAAATCAAACAAAGATGGACATAAAGATCACGCGGAACATTATTATGGTAAACGCATAATAGGCCATAGATAATTAGGTAAAGCAGGAATAGACGATACCAAGAGAATAGTAATGTAGACGATGCGGAGAGTGACAGTAGAGAGAGAGAGAGAGAGAGGAGAGGAGAGAAGAGATTCAAAGAGAGAAGAGAGGGGGAGGGAGGGAAGGGGGGAGAGAAAGGAGAAAGAGAGAGGAGAAGACAGGAGAGAGAGGAGAGAGAGAAAAAGAGAGAGAAAGAGAGAGAGAGGTTCAAAGAGAGAAAGAGAGAAGAGAAGAGGGAGGGAGAGAGAAAAAGAAAGAAAGAGAGAGAGAGAGAGAAGAAGAAGAAGAGAAGAGAAGATGAGAGAGAGAGAGAGAGAGAGAAAAAAGGAGAGAGAGAAGAAGAGAGAGAAGAGAGAGAGTAGGGACAAAACTGTAGATCGCATCTGAAGCAAATTCAATAAACTGGCCCAGGAGGAATATAAGAGCAAACATGACTGGGTGGAAAAGTGATCCACTGGGAATTGTGCAAGCTACTATAATTTTTCCATGCACACATGCGGTATATGCACAAAGAGGAAACTGTCCAAGAACATAAGACTCACAAAGAGTCCTCTGGGACTCTGAGATGAAAACAAATCACCCAATCCTGTTGGATGGTTGGTTGGTTGGTTGGATTTTACAGCCTTTTGATCATAAGTAGAGGGGACGGGTAAGCTCAGTCGGTAGAGCGTTCGGCTAAAACCACAAGGTTCAGATACGGTCCCGCCAACTCAGCGTATGAGTAGCCAGGGATCTGTGCAGTAAAGTAAGGAGCTGATGGTAGGTGTGGCGCTCCACTCAGATGCTAAAACAATCTCCTTGGTCTAGCGCTATTGAAAAGGGATAGGACTCCCTCGCTGACTGGCTGATACCGACTTTAGGCCGCCCGTCGACTTTACTTACTTATGAGTGATCTGAAGCCATTTGTTAGCTCAGGGTAATAAATTTTTGGACAATATGACCTTTAGGCACCCCTTTTGCTTTGCTGATTCATAAGTACATTTTTTTCATTTACAATGTCTATTTTTACAATAGACAATTTTTAGAGGGTTTTTTTTATCATAAAACTAACCCTAACCCTAACCCTAACAAACAACCGGATGTTGACGTTGTAAATGAAAAAAATGTACTTATGTATCAGCAAAGCAAAAGGGGTGCCTAAAGGTCGTATGGTCCAAATTTTTTTCTTTTGAAATTAGAATCTTTTAAAAATTGTAATCAACATGATATTTACAATTAATGTTTACAAAGATATATATATATATATATATATATATATATATATATATATATATATATATATATATATCCATATATATATAAGTATATATATTATATATATATAAATATATATATATATATATATAATATATATATATAAATATATAATGGTAGATTTAAGCAATGTCTTGTCTCTCTTCTGGCAACTGAAAGTACGTCACTGCTTACTTTACAATACCCTCAGGAATTGCGTGAGTTTATCAATGAGTATTTAATTCATAGTCAAAATCATTAATAAAATAGAATAAATTTTATTTATTAACAATGTCTTATGAAATCCGAGTTAGATTTGGCTCAAAAAGCCCTTATCTTATAAATCACTAAGACATAAAGGTTTACATAAATATATGGTGTGGTTAATTTACATACTGGTTTTAACAAAACTGGGTTTAAATAAATAATTACTTGGTGTTAGTGATCTTTATATATTCATTGTTTTTTTCCTCCAATGTATTCAAATTAATCGTATGAATGATTTTATATAGAAACCAAATAAAATATAATTAAAATAAGTGAAATCTTATTTGATTTTGATAGTCTTTCTAATTTAAAATATTTCATTACATTAAAAGTTATATATATAATATATATTATATATATATATATATATATGAAATAAATGTAAAAAAAAAAGGTTTAAATGGGTTAGTGGCGATTTTTTCCAACACTGCAGTGTTGATCTATTATTAATCATCTAGCTTTGATACTGGAGGTCGATAATAAATTTTTATCACAGAATACAAGCTGGTACCTTGTTATCAGTTTTTAAAAAATTTTGATTTGAACTTACTTTTTTTAACAAAACTATTTTTTACTATAACAATACTACACTGTTCGTTATCATATATCTATTACTCATATGTAATGATCTAATATAGATGAACACTGCAGGTGAATACTCACCACTTAACCATTTACTTGTTTTCATTTTTTAATATACTACATAATGATTACTTCCTTTTTCAACAATAGATATATATATATATATATATATATATATATATATATATATATATCAGAGATGCTTATAGGTAATGCTTCCTGCATCCCTGATGCAAAAAATCTAAAAGGACAGAGTAAAATCATATCCATGCATCCCAGTGTTTTTCTTTTTCTTCCCTCATCCATTTCAAACTAACTGTAATATATTTCAATAGTTTCTTAGGAATGAATTACACAGGATAAGTTACAAGGTAGGAGTTAGATGGCTTTAGTTGGGACCCATAAATTTTCCCGGGGACTTATTCAAAGCAAATATGTGCATCCCAGGACGCACTAAATCAAAAAGCTATCAGGATCACTGTATATAGATGCTGATAGGTACGCATCATGTGTCCCTATGCACAAAAATCTTAAAAGAACGCAAAAAATCATATCCATGCATCCCAATGTTTTTTTTTTTTCTTCCCTAACCATTTCAAGCTAACCGTAATACATTTCAATAGTTTCTTGAAATAAATTATACAGGACAGGTTTCAAAGTAGGAGTTAGACGGCTTTAGTTGGGACCCATAAATTTACCTGGGGACTCATTCAAAGCAAATGTATGCGTCCCAGGATGCACTAAATCACTGTATTATATATATATATTATATACTAGCAAATATATGCACCCTCCGGGTGCAAGTATTTAAGTTTTAATGTTATAAAATATTGCATTAAATTAGAAAGGCTAATGAAACTAAATAAGAATACAGATAAGAAAGATTTGAAACAGAGGAAGTATAATAAAGATGTGAAACAGAAGGAGTATAATAAAAAATAGAACAACTGAAAACTTACTCTTCCATCACTCTCGTCTTTCATTGTTATTTTTTTCTAATTTAAGTATTTAGTTAAAGGAAGTAAAGAATAAAATGACAGTTATTTTTTCTTGTTAATGGATTTCATTTAAGATTCATTTGAAGAGCCTTTTGCTTATATTCATTAAAATAAAACCAAACAGTTTAGAAATCAATAATACTATAGCACATATTTATTATTCGATTTTTAATATTAATATGCAAATTAGCCTTCCGTTTACACTGTAAACCGCTATTTTGTTGTATATATAAATATAATTGCATGTTGTCAGTATGTAGACATAGTAAACAGTAATTAATAATGTAAGACAATTTTATTAATAATTGAGGTTAAATAAAAATAAAATTCAATGGAGAATGTGATGCCAATAACTAAGAGAATTGTGACTTGAGTAGGAATATAGTTTTCGGTACAGACAGAAAACACACAATCTCCATTATATAAGATATATTTGCAACAATGCCAATAAAACCAACAAATATATTCCGTGATTTCTACTGTCAGATGACAACATCCTTGACAATACCCCTGTTTATTTTTTTTTGGGGGGGGCAGGGGAAAAACTTATGATGCTGATAAATAATAATGATACAGTCGTGTGTAATTGTTTAGTAGTAGAGTAGTTGCATTAGTAGTAGTAGTAGTAGGAATATGTTATAATAGTAGTAGTATTAATAATGTTAATCTATTAATAATGGAGATTCGCTTCGGTTTTTGTCTGCAACAAAAATTATGTCACTGCTTACGTCACGTAAGCAGTGACGTAATTACCCGAATCGTCATAAACATAGATAAATACACTCAAAATTTGAGCATGCAACATTAGACAGTCCTCATTGTTTTTTAAACAAGTTTTAATAGATACATCCCCAGTATCATATATTTATTATAGTTTGTTTTATTTTAATAGATTATCAAAGTTAATAGAACTTAGTTTCGATTTCAAATTGCTTTTTTTTTTTTTTACTCCTTTAATAAAATTTGATGATTTCATGATTTATGGTTCAAACTCTCCGACATTTAATTTTTAACTTCCACCTCCTCAAGCAATATCTTTCAAAAATCTATTTTACATCGCCCAGAGGGTGTTTTTTTATTTTGCTGTAGTAATAATGATAATGTGAATAATAATAATATTGATAGCAGTCGTAGTGATAATAATAATAATGGTAGTAGTAGTAGTAGTAGTAGATGATCCATAAATAGTTGGGCTTTAGTTATAATAACATTTCCAAGAAGATGATAAGGGTGTAGAGGGTGGGAGTGGGGAGAGAGAGAAAAGGAAGGAAAGAAGAGAGAAGAGTAAAAAGGAGAAGTAAGAGTGACTTTAGTCCTCCTCTCTTTCCCTCCCCCTCCTCTCCACACAAATCAAGTGCTCTCTCTCAATCCCCTCCCTCACCCATCCTGACAAACCCCCACCCCACCCCGCGACCGCACAACCCATTGTTTGCCAGGAGATATGACTAAGTCACAGCATGACAAAGATGAAGACTTTCTTGTCTTGACCTTTTAAAAACCAGAAATCCATCGTTAAAGGCCAAAATGAAGAAAGAACAGATAAATAAAACCTGAGGAGACTTGTTGTCACTCAGCCTCCAGTGAAAAACTATCAGCTTACACTGGTAGAAAAAAGACACTAAAAGTGAAAATTGAAAATAATAATAATAATAATAATAATAATAATAATAATAATAATATTTATCATTAAAATAATAATAATAATTAGGGTGAAGCTAAAGGAAAATGAAAAATGGACAAATATCTGGACCTTGCCAGAGAACTGAAAAAGTTATGGAATATGAAAGTGAAAGTGATACCAATTGTAGTTGGTGCACTTGGAACAGTCCCAAAAGGATTAGAAAAGGGTTTGGAAAGTTTGGAAATCAGAGGAAGAATTGAAACCATTCAGAACACTGCACTGCTGCAATCTGCCAGAATATCAGAAGAGTCCTGGAGATCTGAGGAGACTTGCTGTCACTCAGACTCCAGTGAAAGACCATCAGCTAACGCTGTTGTGAAAACTCAAAAGGAGTAAATAATAATAATAAAATCTGGTGCCTTGAACGGTCTGCAAGAATTTGGAAAAGAGACTAGAAGAATTGGAAATCAGAAGAATTGAGACCATCCACACAACGGCATTGAGATCAGCTAGAATACTCAGAAGTGTCTTGCAGTCTGAGGAGACTTGTTGTCACTCAGAATTCCATTGAAAAACCATCCACTGGTGTGAAAAACTCACAAGGAGTGAAATAATAATAATAATAATAATAATAATAATAATTATAATAACTAGCAAATTTATGCACCCTCCGGGTGCAAGTATTTAAGTTTTTGATATAATAAAATATCATATTAAATTAGAAAGGCTAATGAAACTGAATAAGAATTCAGATAAAAATATTGGAACAGAGGGGGTATGATTGCAAAATAGAACAACTTTGAAACTAACTATTCCATCATCTTCCATTACTCCCTGTTACATTGGTAAATTTTCCTAATTTAACTATTTTAGTTAAAATAGGAAGTAAAGGATAATATTACAGTTATTTCTTCTTGTAAATAAATTTTCTTTTAAGATTTATCCACGAGATTTTTGTTTATATTTCTTAAGATAAACCAAACAATTAGAAATCAATAATACCAAGCACATATTTATTTAAAATCAAATTTTAATTATCAATATGCAAAATTGCCTTCTCGTTCAAACTGTAAACCGCTATTTTGTTGTATATATAAATACAATTGCATGTTATTAGTACGTAGATATGGTCAACAGTATTAATAATGTAAAACAATTTTTATTAATAACTGAAGGTTTAAAAGAATGAAATCATGGAGAATTTGATGTAAATGATTAAGGGAATTGTGACTTGAGTAGTATATAGTTTCGGTTACAGACAGAAAACACACAATCTCCATTATAATAAGATAATAATAATAATAATAATAAAATTGTTGTGATGTTAGTCCCAACAGTAAAAAGAAGTCAAGTCGAGATAGGGTAAAATAAGACAAGTGTATTTACAATCATGGTACACGTACAACTAGCTTGTCGTTAACGGGAACAGTGCTCCCTTTACACTCGGTGTCTCACTATTTATAGTGAGACGGTGTCTATTCTCCACTGTAGGAACGGCCGGTACAACAAAAATTTAGTGCTCTTGGAACGGTCTGCAAGAGTTTGGGAAAGATACTTGAGGAATTGGAAACTAGAGGAAGAACTGAGACCATCCAGGCAACAGCATCGTTGAGATTGGCTAGAAATCTCAGAAGAGTCCTGGAGACCTGAGGAGACTTGTTGTCACTTAGATTCCAGTGAAATACCATCAACTAACGCCAGTATGAAAAACTCTATAATAATAATAATAATAATGTCCTGACCTTTTAAAAACAGAGAATCCATTGACGACACTAAAGCCCAAAAGAAAAAAACTAGAGAAAAAAGAAAAAAAAGCCGAAAGGAAAAGATTCCTGCTTCTAAATGATGATCATTTAGAAACATAAATCTTTTCATGTTGATATTTAGAAAAGAAAATTTTGAAAAAAACCCAAAAAAAAACAACGCAGGGGCGGACCGAGCAGTGAAGCAATGAAGCCGTACCCGAGGGGCACAAAACACCAAGACGTCCAAATATCAAATTTCATTTTTTTTCAAGTGGAGGCCTCTCTTTAAATAGATCAATAGTTAAAATGTCAATTCTTATACGGAATCTATGAAGAGTGTCAAGAATTTCTGCAGTAATATACAAAAATCACACACTCACATATATAAGTACAACCACAACACACACACACACACACACACACACACACACACATATATGTATGTATATATATATATATATATATATGGTGATTGCCGCTTCTTGACAGAATAAGGCCATTTCTACAAGTAGTCCAGATGTGAGCAGTTGTGAGCACGCAGATGGCCCACGGATCCAGCTAGTTTTTTATTTTTTTTTTATTTTTTATGTACCCCATCACACATATGAAATCCTCGACATACAGGCGCTGCCACACAGGTCAGACTTAATGTAGGAAATGTTCCATGGTGTCCGTCATGTGTCGCTTCAGAATGGAGGGCTCGAGTCACCTTACCTCACACTTCTTACAGCTATCATCGGCCTGTCTTTCCATGAGGATGTGTATCCAGACCTCCTGTCAATTGGACTTATAGCTGGAGCTGATTTCCGCAAGAGCATCGGTGTTTGTCCCTTATCGAGATACTTCCCTGTCATGATGCAAGTATGTAGTTTGGTTTTTCCCAGTCTCAAGATCGGGAGGTGTCCAAACATTCAGGTGGCTATTCTTAGCCTTGTCTTGTGTTGTAGTATTTTCTAGTTTTCGCCCAGCTAATGTGGACAACCGTCGAAAAGTTGGTTCTGGCCAGCTTGATTGGTGAACCGGCATTTGTTTAGGTCACTTTTTCTAGACACTTCCCAAATGGCTGGGTGAACAGTGTTAACCAAGGGGCTGCTCATTCACCCACAACCTCGCCGAGGCACGTTGCTGTTAAATCAGCAAAGCTGTGACGTTAAGTGCGCCACGAATCACGCCGTATGTATGTAGATTCACATCTGCATGCTTCCATCCTGTCAGGCCTGCATACCACACCATTCCTACATCACTCGGGGACATACCAAGTGTGTTGGTAGATCCTTGCGGAGAGAAAAACCCAGCAGAAAGTTTGATTGTAAAAATATACTACCAAACATCAACCAGGAAGAAAAAAATTTTTGAAAAAAGAAAGGACCAAGATATTCGTACCAACAAAAACTAATCTATTGGTACAGTATTTGGCCAAAAGAAAAAACAATTTATATGCATATATATGTATATAGAATATATATATATATATTCATATAACCGCTAGGAGAAAGCTAATAAGTAAAAAGTGCTTGATACCTAAGTAAAGCAATAAAAGATAAATCTAATGAGTCAGATGAACCTACTATTAGTTTCGCATAACTAATAGTAGGTTCGTCTGACTCATTAGATTATCTTTATATATATATATATTATAATTTATGTCTTTTTTATGTTGAAGTTGGGCGTTATTTGAAGCATTTAAAAATGAAGGAAGGAACTCGATGTTATGGAGTACTAGATTCACTTATTTTTTATTATTTATTATCATAAATTTTCGGGATCGTTAGATTCCCTTCTTCAGATGAATGTTGCTCCTGTTGAACAGTTCCTTTGTCTTTGTTGTTATTGACAGTGTCTGTAAAATATTTGTAATAACGGAGTATTCCGATGTCAGCGTTCAGCCCCCTCACGTGAGTTCGTCGTTCGTACTTAAATATATACCGAGAGAAGCATACGGAGACCCCTAAAATACAACATATATATATATATATATATATATATATTATTATATTATTATTGGTACACAGTAATAACCTTCTCGAGTTTCACCATAAGGATCATCAGGGTTAAATCCACTGAATTAATCGAGGTATTGATTAATTACAGACGATTGCACGTGTGTATTTTTTTGGCAATGAGCTGTTGTGCCATGGTCCCAATGGAAACACCTGAAGAAGGCTGGAAGGGGCACATTAGCCGAAACGTTGTATATATAACAATAAAGATGAGGACTACAATCCAAAAAACCATTTAATGCCGAAACAAGTCATTTTGATAAAAGTTCCTATATTTCAAGTTTTTAATATCTTCAAATTAGTAGAAATAATTTTCATTAACTTCATTTGGTTTGGATTGTTTATTTTATGGCATATCAACCCTTTTCGGGTCATTTAATGCCGAAACAAGTCATTTTGATAAAAGTTTCTATGTTACAAGTTCTTAATTTCTTCAAATTGGTAGAAATGATTTTTCGTTAACTTCATTTAGTTTATTTCTCTGATTTTTTTAGATGAGATTTGATTAGTATTATTTGTATTATACTAAAACCCGAAGAAGGCCGGAGGGCACATCGGCCGAAACGTTGTACAGATAACAATGAAGATGAGGACAATAGTCCGAATAATACAAATAATACTATTCATTTGGTTTGTTTGTTTGTTTTACGGTATATCAACTCTTTTCGGGTCATTTAATGCCGAAACAAGTCATTTTGATAAGAGTTTCTATATTTCAAGTTCTTAATTTCTTCAAATTGGTATGAATAATTTGTATTAACTTCATTTGGTTTACTTTGCTTTGTTTAATGGTATAATAACCCTGTGGGTTATTTAATACCCAAAAATTGTTATAAATACCAATAATGCAATGATCGAACAAAAACATCTTTTGCATATCAGTGACCAATGTAGAAAGAGCATGGTGTAATGGTTAAAGTCATGGGAAATGGACTTGTCGCCCTGAATTCAAATCCTGGACTTAGCTGTCTACATTTCACATAGCACTAATACTTTTGGGAAAGGTATGAATCCTACTCTCCCTCCAGCTATGGGTAGATAGCAGGAAGACCTGGCTCTTTAACCAAGGGCTAGGTAACCCGTCTAGGAGAAGGAAAACTCTGAATTCAAACCTGTTAAACTCCGCTTAATAAATTGACCTTGTGTCGCATCCTGTTTGAGCAGATGGGGTTGGTAAATATATATATCAGTGACCAATTCAGACCTAGTGAGACCCTCCATGGGTGGCAAATATGCTTGGTTTCTAAATCAAGCGTGACCTTCTGTCGACAGACACGTTGAAAGACTAATTAAAATTACACACTTCCATTTTAAACCTGATATCTCTAAATTTTTTCAAGAAAAGCAATCTAAAAAAATGTAATTAAAAAAAAAAGTTTTTCATTTCTTTCAAAAACTTTTGCCTACTTTAAACCGCTCACAGCAGCTCTCCTACCACTGTGATCCTCCTACAAAAAATTGATTATTAATTCATTATAATTGAGCAGAAGGACTCAGATTACAATAATAATAGGACTTTATTTGAATCGAATGAGTTCTGAGGTGAATAGATAGTGAACTTTGAAATATCCCACAACTGCAATCCTACCGTAAGCTGCTGGCAGTAGGTCTTTCAAAAGGACTCAGGTTACAATAATAATAGGACTTTATTTTAAGATTGTAGGTCCTTTCATCTTTCTCAATACCATAAATGCTGCAAGATGAAATCTGGCCAGTTGTGAATACTTGGGAGAATATTGAAGACTTGATTTTTATGCAAGATGGTGCTCCTTCACATTTTGCTATTGTTGTCCGTGAATGGCTGAATCACCAATAAAACTCCATGTTATGTTATGCGTGTTCTTCTCATATTCATTTTCTGTAAAAATAAGGATTCAGAAATAAATCATAAGATTTTTAAAATAGGAGAAGGGGTTACTTTACAATCACCCTGCAAATATATGCGTGGTCTTGTTAACTCCATGTCCACGCTACCTTTACTTATATATTTATGGCAATCCAGTAATATTCAAAGTGGAGAAGTTCCAACATGTAGTTTATGTAGAAGAGTATGTCTCTCCAGGGCTGGCCTGGTGAGTCATCTGAGAAAACACAAGGATACAGTGTCAAATGCTACTGGCACCCAAATATGATGATAAAAAAAATTAAAAAAACAAAACAGGAAATGGTCTTACTCGAACACGAGTTGACAGCCATTATTATTATATAGGATAGATAGATAGATAGATAGATAGATATGAAGACCTACGTGAACAATGAGTCAGAAACGGATGGATAACGGATGTATTTCTCATTGAGGTCGGATGTCGGGGATTTATTGCCAACTCAACCTCGGCATTTTTTCTAAACTTGGACTTTCTGTACCAGACAAGAGGAACAACATGTAGTTTATGTAGAAGAGTATGTCTCTCCAGGACTGGCCTGGTGAGTCATCTGAGAAAACACACAGGATACAGTGTCAAATGCTACTGGCACCTAACTATTTAAAAAAAAAAAAAGAACAGGAAATGGTCTTACTGGTGCACGAGTTGACAGCCAGCATATATATATATATATATATATATATATATATATATATATATATATATATATATATATACATACATATATATATATATATATATATATATATATATTATATATTTATATACATACATATATATACATATATATATATATATATATATTTATATACATATATATATATATATATATATATACATATATATATATATACATACATATATATATATATATACATACATATGTATATTATATATTTATATACATACATATATATATATATACATATATATATATTATATACATACATATATATATATAATATATATATATATATATACATATTATATACATACATATATATACATATATATATATATATATACATATTTATATACATACATATATATTATATATATATATATATATATATATATATATATTTATATATATATTAAACCAAATGTAGATGGGAATTTCCCCTACAATATGTGTGACTGCATCTGCAAGTCCAGAATTGGACTAATGAGCCACCATCGGGTCTACAAATGAAGACATGGAGTGACGTCATCATCGTCAGCGACAGACTTCCAAAAGAAAGAAAGAAAGAAAGAATATATAAACAATAATAATAAGTTATTGAGTTAATATAGTTCTAAGTGCCAATCATATGTAGGTTGCAGGTTCAATCCTGACCAAGGGCAATAATAACATAGAATACTTAACACAGCTTAACACTTGTACCCGGTCATGGTTAACAGAATGAGAACAGTCTACCCGGGTGGATTAAATAAATGGTTCGGTTCGAAGTTCCATGAAGGGTCCCAAATTCAACAAGAAGGTTCTTGAGTTTGACAAGAAACACCTGAAGAAGGCCGGAGAGCACATTGGGTGAAATATTGTGTATATAACAATGAAGATGAGGACAATAGTCTGAATAATCCAAATAATACAGGGATTGAAAGGGTAAGTTTTTTTTTTTTTAAATGTATGAAATGTGTATATAACAAAAAAGATGAAGACAACAGTCCCAAAAATCTAAAATGAATGACAGGTGCTTTTATTAATGTTAATTAATATTTTGTTTGTTATGACTCCTTGGGCATCTCCAATTTTTTTCTTTCTTCTCACATCAACCTTGGCATGTCACCATGACAACCTAATAGGTTTGGTTTGGTTTGTTTTACGGCATATCAACCTCAGTGGGTCATTTAATGCCGATAAAGTTTTGAAATAAATCAATTCTTAATGGATACTCAATTTTGTCTATAAACACATTTTTCTATCTAACCCATAGATAGGACCCTAACAGGTACTACCACTCCAGATCAGAGTGGACCAGGGAGCAATGGTGATGAAGGGGTGCTCCACATTCCCCAAACCTCCAGAACTGGAACCTCACCATCAGATAGAGTTTAACATCATACCCAGTTTCTCAAACCTTATAAACACTGTTTTCTATTTAACCCATAGATGGGACCCTAACAGGTACTACCACTCCGGGTCAGAGTGGACCAGGGAGCAATGGTGATGAAGAGGTGCTCTACATTACCCAAACCTCCAGTACTGGAACCTCACCATCAGATAGAGTTTAACGTCATACCCAGTTTCTCAAACTTTGTAAACACTTTTTTCTATTTAACCCATAGATGGGACCCTAACAGGTATTACCACTCCGGATCAGAATGGACCTGGGAGTAATGGGTGATGAAGGGGTACTCCACACTCCCCAGAGCTCCAGAATTAAAAGTTCACCATCAGATAGAGTTTAACGTCGTACCCAGGACATCATTCAAATGTGTCAAACTCTACTTAAGAAATTGACCTTGTGTCACATCCTGCTTGTGTGGAGGGTTGGTCACAGTATATATATATATATATATATATATATATAATTATTTGGAAAAACATTTGGATATTGTACTTTGAAGTATCTTCTGGAAAGTTTTCCTCCTCCCCAGGGGAAATTTTATTTCATCATCGTCGTCTCCATTGAAATTATTTGACGTTGGAATCAAACAAACTCCGACAATTTATTGTTTTCTTTATTTATTTCTTGGCTCGAAGCCCGAAACTCTCGACGATATTTGCGTCTGAATACGAACATTTGGCTCTGGAAAATTACAAGGATGATTGACGAGTCCCATAAACTCCCTGGATGATTCTAAAATAAAAAAAAATATCATCCGCATTAACAAATTGAACATTTCTTTTTGGTCGGAAAAAAACGAGACCATATTTAAACAATTGAGCAATTTTCAATATCCACAATAATACTTATGCCCTATCTCTGATAAAATTGTCGCATCGAGATATTTCATTTTATTATCTCTATATCCCCACACTGACGTGCCCATGTACTGACTTCCACAGGAGGACGTTGCTTATGAGTTCGTCCTTGTTTCTCCAGCAGTGTCCCGTGTGTCTTGTCCGTCTTACTCGGATGGTTTGGGTAATATGTGGCAGCTGGCCGTATAGCTGTTTTCTCGTGGGGTGTTGTTTCCACGTTTGTTCAGGATCACCCAGCATTCTTGTGCAGCTCCCATCTAGTTTATTCTCTAGTCGCTTCGTTAGAGTCCAGGTGGTGCACCGGCAAAACGTACATTGATCAGCTTTGTGCGGATACAGGATGCTGCACAGAGGACCTCCCGAGAATGATGAGTGATAGGGACGGATGGAGAGAGATTGTCATGGATATCCGTGCTAACAGCACAACATGATGATGATGATGATCTCTATATCAGTGATGCTGATAGCTTTTTGATTCAGTGCATCCTGGGATGCACATATTTGATTTGAAGAGTCCCTGGGAAAATTTATGGGTCCCAACTTTTTAATAGATTGTAGGGTTTTTATTTATAATTGTATATTCTTTTTTAATAGACTCTCCCTCCATCTATGGGTAAATTGTAGGTCAGACTGGACTCTTAAACTTTGTTTAGGCAACCAGTCTAGGAAAAGTAAAACTCTAAATTGAAACCTGTTAAACCTTTTAATCTGTTAAAACTTCACATAAGAAATTGACCTTGTGTTACATCCTGCTCGTTCAGAGGGGTTGGTAAATATATACAAAAAGAGTAGTTGGTGGTATGGCTAATTGTCGGTATCAAATGGACAGCGAGGGAGTCTATCACCTTTACTCGACAGATGAGATTACCTAAACTGTCCTACTCGTACGCTGAGTTGTCGAGGGCCAGTATCAAATCTGAATACGAACACATTGCGTCTGAATACGAAGATTGACGAGTGATGATTCTAAAATAAAAGACGAGACGCTGTTTAAACAATTGAACAATTTTCAATATTGTTGAAATAATAAACTCGTCAACCCAAGTTCTAATCTTGGACACGGCTGTTTGTATTTCATATAGCGCTAATACACGTGGGAAAGGTATGCATTCAACTACCCTCCCCAGTTATGGGTAATTAGTAGGGCAGACTGGGCTCTTAAACTTTGATTAAGAAACCAGTCTAAGAGAAGGAAAACTCTGAATTCAAACCTGTTAAACTCTGCTTAAGAAATTGACCTTGTGTCACATCCTGCTCGTGCGGAGGGGTTGGTAAATATATATAAAAAAAAGTAAATTTGGACGTGTGGCATATTGTTGATATCAGCCAGACAGTGAGGGAGTCTATCAATATTTCACTAGCACTAGACCAGAGAGATTATTTTATTTTTTTTTGCTGAGGTGGAGTCACACACCTACCATCAGCTACTCAATTTACTACACAGATCAGATTACCCAAACTGTGCTACTCATGCGCTGAGTTGCTGGGGACCAGTATTGAACCCAGAACCTTGTGATTACTAGGCAAGTGCTCTACTGACTGAGCTAAACCGCATTTTTTAGATTAAATGACATTATTAAAAATATTATTCATTTTATTGGAAATTGGAGTTGAATTGAATAAATTAAAATATCATTTATCTTAATTGATCAGCCGGGATTAAATTTCTTTTAAGTGCTTGTCTAAATAAAAAAAAATCCCATCAAGGAAAATTTCTATAATTTCAGCTGGAATGTAAAAAAAAAAAATGAGAAATGTAATACTTACATTCAACATCCAGATAAAAGTTTCAGTTTTTTTTATTCCATTTAAAAAAAATTTTTTTTATTGAAGTTACATTCCAAAATTACAATTTCAACTGGCTACAATTTGGTAATCAGTCATGTGTCTTTAGCATTTCCCTCCACCATGCACTTTTACAGACAGAATTGTAATTTCGTGACAACTGTAACTGTTCAGTAAAGAAATGAAGGAAATGAATAAAAATTCCTCTTATCTGGATGGTGAATGTAAGTATCATATATATATATATATATATATATATATATATATCCTAAAGTCCAGAGAAGAAATCTTCCTTACGACATAGGAGTTTTTTTAAACAACCTGTCGCAGTTTGAGAGCTCAATCTGTGCTCTTATTGTTAGAGTCACAGAGCAAATTTATAAGTAAAAAATAACAAAAGACTTAGAGATTTTGCGTTATAATCTATTTCAGGGAGCTTAGACAAAGTGTCTAACTCTCTCAACTCATCAGATGCACATCTGATGAGTCAGGAGAGTTAGACACATTATAGTCTGAAATAGACTATAATGCAAAATCTCTAAGTCTTTTGTTATTTCTTTTATGGACTCTCTTGTCGATTTTCGACGCATGAGGGTTCATACAATGAATGTCCACACAGTGATTTGTTTATAGTGGTGAAGGCTTGTGTTGGACCATCCACACTTTTTGGCACAGTCGATAGGAAAGAATTGGTGCATCAAGGGTTGCCACAAACCCAATCAACGGCCGACCTCAGGAATTTTGAATTCAGAGTTATACCTCTCCTAGACTGGTTACCTACCCAAGGCTGAAGGGCCCAGTCTGCCCTACTATTTAACCTATAGTTATTTCTTTATATATATATATATTATATATATATATATATATATATAAAAGCGTTGTTATGGGTCCAATGGGAGAAAATTAAATATTTTATAAAAATATGGTTAATTATGCATTTTATAAGAATATGGTTAATTAATGCCTGAAGAAGATATCAGAAGATCTGAAACATGTGTAGCAAATGTAAAATAATAATTATTAAAGAAATTAAAGCAAAAATAATCTCCCTGGTCTAGCACTAGTGAAAAGATAGATAGATAGATATGATCACTGCCATAGATAGATAGATGGATTGATAGATATGATCAGACTGCCATAGATAGATAGATAGATAAATAGATATGAACAGACTGAAATAGATAGATAGATAGATAGATAGATAGATAGATATGAACAGACTGGGATATATATATATATATATATATATATATATATATATAGATAGATAGATAGATAGATAGATATGATCAGACTGCCATAGATAGATAGATAGATAGATAGATGGATTGATAGATATGATCAGACTGCCATAGATAGATAGATAGATAAATAGATATGAACAGACTGAGATAGATAGATAGATAGATAGATAGATAGATAGATATGAACAGACTGCCATAGATAGATAGATAGATGATAGATAGATAGATAGATATGAACAGACTGAGATAGATAGATAGATAGATAGATAGATATGAACAGACTGCCATAGATAGATAGATAGATAGATAGATAGATAGATATGAACAGACTGAGATAGATAGATAGATAAATAGATAGATAGATATGAACAGACTGATAGATAGATAGATAGATAGATTGATAGATATGATCAGACTGCCATAGATAGATAGATAGATAGATAGATAGATAGATAGATATGATCAGACTGCCATAGATAGATAGATAGATAGATAGATGGATTGATAGATATGATCAGACTGCCATAGATAGATAGATAGATAAATAGATATGAACAGACTGAGATAGATAGATAGATAGATAGATAGATATGAACAGACTGCCATAGATAAATAGATAGATAGATAGATAGATTGATAGATATGATCAGACTGCCATAGATAGATAGATAGATAGATAGATAGATATGATCAGATTGCATAGATAGATAGATAGATAGATAGATAGATATGAACAGACTGAGATAGATAGATAGATAGATAGATAGATAGATATGATCAGACTGCCATAGATAGATAAATAGATAGATATAGATATGAACAGACTGAGATAGATAGATTGATAGATAGATAGACATGAACAGACTGGGTGATAGATAGAAAAGTATTTCTTTATTTTTTCGTTTCGATAATCAATTTTCAAAACAATAATGTCTTTTAGTCGTGTTATCTATTGTCAATGGAATGCTACCGGAAGTAGGTTTGTTTAAAAGCCTATTATTTTTTTATTTTTAAAAAAAATTTTTATTTTTAATTCTCTTCAAATATCCTCGTTGTTTATTTCCCCTTTCGTTTGTTTATTAGCTTTAAGTATTGCCCCTCCCCCTCCTCCTCCTCCTCCTTCTACTCCTCCTCCTCCTTGAGTAGAAGTGTATGTGTATGAGTGGAGGAGGGGGGGATACTTCCGCCGTCATTTAGATGAATGAACAAGTACTTATTAAATGAGCTTAAAAAAAAAAGAAAAAGGAAAAAAGAAAAAGAAAAAGAAAAAAAGAAAAAGTCCTTTTTCTGTGATCATTTTCAGTGCGTTCGCCATGATGGTGGCCATGCTGGATTTAGTCTGAAAGGCGACCGAATACTAAACCAAATAATTCTTTTTTTTTAAATGTTTTTAGATAAAAACTTTTTATTTATTTCATCTATTTTATATAATAATTATATTTTATTTATAATATTTCATTTATCTTTCTTATCTATTTTTAGATAAAACTGTGGAGATTAAAATAATATTAGAATAAAATACAAAAATAAATCCACTCTGTCGGCTGGGGCGTTAGAATGCACCGACTGCACCTCTGCAGAGGGGTAAAATTCCCCCAATGGGGCCACCTGTTGGCTGTGGGTGGCGTCCCGTGATGCTTAAGGATGGAACCCAAGTGGATGAGCAGTTCATGACTTGTAATACTCCACTTTGGCCCTATCTTGGGCTAGACGGACGGTCGGAGAGTCCCCCTTCGATCAATCGGCTAGTCACGTCAAGCCCTGGCATCTATATGATTGCCCCAACCCTATTGCCCTTATGGCAACCCCTTCTTATCATATGGGTGCTAGAAGGCGATGACTGAGGGTCTACATCTCCTGAGAATGACGTTAAACTCTATCTGATGTTGAAGTTCCAGTTCTGGAGGTTTGGGTAATGTGGAGCACCCATTCATCACCATTGCTCCCTGGTCCACTCTGACCCGGAGTGGTAGTACCTGTTAGGGTCCCATCTATGGGTTAAATAGAAAACATGAGTTTATAAACAAAATTGTATTATCCATTAAAAATGAAATTATTTCAAAACTTTGTCGGCATTAAACATTTTTGAATACCAAATTACCAATAGAAGTATTCGGCATAAAATAACCCAAGGGGTTGACATGCCGTAAAACCAACCAACCAGCCAACAGTCGGACTTGAATAAGCTTTATTCTACTTTGAATACATTTGCAGTTCTCTTGGGTGTTTATGTAGTTTTACAAAACTAAAGAGTTACGTAAAGAGGGGGGTGACTCTCAATTACTTATTACATCTTATTTTTTTTAATTTTTAGATAAAACTGTGGAGATTAAAATAAAATTAGAATTTAAAAAAAGGTAATTTTCACCTTTAGTTGGCTAAATTCCTAGCATAAAATTGTGCGTGCGCATCATCTGAAATGAACTTAATTGTTATCAAGAACACATTTTATGATATGTTTGTGTTTAAAGCATGCAGTTGTATTGTTTTCGAAAATGTTTCTAAGATTTGTTTATTTCGCACAGAGACTTTCAAAATGGCTACCGGCTTGTTTCAAAGTGAAAGTCAAGGGAGGTTACTCTAATTGCCTTATTTTCTAGGAATTTAGCCAACTAAAGGTGAAAATTATCAAAAATAAACTCCCATAAACCTTCACCGGAAGAACCCTCCGCACAAGGACCCACTTCCTACCCCCAAGAAAATCCCTCAATCATTCGAGATTAGGCCTTAACTGGGTCTGGTCGCTCCTACTAGCCAGGGAGTTGGGTTTGGATTAAGGGTTAGGGTTGGGGTTAGGGTTTGGGTTAGGGTTCTGAACCCAAATTATTTATTTATTTTCCCATTAAACTAACCCTAAACCCCAACTCTTAACCCTAACCCTAATTCTAAACTCCTCTAGTTAAAATCAACAGTTTTATTACAAAATTTGTGGGTTCTGTTTTTTCTGGGACACCCTAATTTACTAAACAAAAGTTCATAATTACCAAATTACTTTGTAAAATACGGATTTTACGGCAACTTTGGCAGTGCCCAATTTAAACTTTTTTAATCATAGATTAGTATCTTTCTCATGATGATGATGATGATGATGATGATGATGAAGTTCCTTGGTTATCATTTACTCAACCCCTCCACCATGAACAGGGTTTGACACAAGGTCATTTAAAATGGAGTAAAAGTGTGTTTGGATTCAATTCAGAGTTCTCCTTCTTCTAGACTGGTTACCAAACCAAAGCTTAATGATCAAGCCTGCCCTACTATTTACCCAAAAGAGGGGGGACAGGGAGAGATGGATTCATGCCTTTCGCAAGGGCATTAGCAATAGGGAAACGGAAACACTAACAACAGCCTTTTCTCGGATTTGAACTCGGGTCGCCGATTCTATTTGCCCACGATGATAACTGTTACGCTAAGCGCGTTTAGTTTAGTAAATCCAGAAGTGTGGGTACTCAGTGCGAATCGAACTCACCAATAATTATCCGTTTGCTAGTCTAGCTTCCTTGCTTGGTTATGTGGGTTTCTTTGATTTAATCTAAATTTTAGTTTAAATCAAAGATTTTCGCAATATGAGAAAGGGTAAAAAAAATTGACGGAAGAAAACGAATTTCAGTGGAATATCACAACAGGGAAATGAAGGAAGAAAAGAAAGGAAGAAAGAATTAAAAAAAGAAAGAAAGAAAGAAAGAACTGAATAAAGACAAGTAGGAGAAAAAAGAAAGAAAGAAAGAAAGAAAGAAAGAAAGAAAGAAGAAAAAAAGAACTGAATAAAGAAAAGTAGGGAAAAAAGAAAAAAAAGGAAGAAAGAAAAAAAGAAAGAAAGGAAGAAAGAAGAAAGAAAGAAAGAAAGAGAGAAGGAAAAAGAACTAAATAAAGAACAGAAGAAAGAAAGAAAGAAAGAAGGAACTAAAATAAATAAAGAAAAAAGAAAGAAAGAAAGAAAGAAAAGTAGGGGAAATGAAAGAAGAAAGAAAGAACTGAATAAAAAAAGTAGGGGGAAAAAGAAAGAAAGGAAGAAAGAAAGAATAAAGGAAGAAAGAAAGAAAGAAAAAAAAGAAAGAACTAAAAGAAAGGAAGAAAGAAAGAAAGAACTGAATAAAGAAAAGAAAGAAAGAAAGAAAGAAAGAAAGAAAGAAAGAAAGAAAAAAGAAAGAAAGAACTAAAAGAAAAAAAAAGAAAGAAAGAAAGAAAGAAAGAGGGACATGTAGAGAAACGACAAGGTTAATAGATAGGACATTTTAAAATAATTTGAAAAATAATAAAACTCTAGTTCGTGTCTTGACTAACGAGTGTCTCAACTTACGAGTTTTCCGAGTTACGAGTTAACACTGATTATTTGTTTGTTTTGTGTTGAGAGCTCAAATTTGAGATACGAGCGTGCTTCAGATACGCCTATGGTAATAAGTTCACTAAAAACATTTAAATTTCCAAATCCATTATGTCACTGTGTATGGTTAGCATTTGTTTTACCCTATCTCATATTGCAAAGATTCTTTATCACAAACTTATTATTCGCCTTATCAATTTTTTTTTTAAAATAATTTAAAGTGTAAAGAAGAACAGTTTCCTCGTAAATTCCTACCATAAAATAAACTGAACCCTCATTTTATGTCCGTGTTTTTGCAATAAATGTTTTATTTTTCTTGCACCTGTTATGTTACAATATTAAATATATTTTCTTATTTATTTTAATATTCACTTCAATGTGTATATTCTAAAACTTTTATTTTGTGAGAATGGTTAGTTTTAAACACGGACATAAAATGAGGGTTCAGTTTATTTTATGGTAGGAATAAACGAGAAAACTGCTCTTCTTTACCATTTTAAGTATAAAAGCGTAAATCACAATAAGAGTCGGCTAAAGCAAAAAAAGAAAAAAGAAAATAAGTCGACTGCACCTCTGCAGAGGGGTAATACCCCACCACACCCACACACACAATGGGGCCACCTGTTGGCCATGGGTAGCGACCCGTGAAGCTTAAGGATGGAAACCTGGTGGATGAGCAGTCCATTATATACAACACTACGCTTTGGTACTTACTTGGGCTAGACGGGCGGTCGGAGGGGCCCCCTCCGATCAATTGGCCGCTCACATCAAGCCCTAGCACCAATATGATTGTCCCAACCCTATTGCCCTTATGGCAACCCCCAACCTTTTTATGATATATGTGCTAGAAGGCGGTGACTGAGGGTATTAGTTTCCAGGATAAACTCCGATGGTAAGGTTCCAGTTCTGGAGCTATAGGGAATGCGGGGTACCCCTTCATCACCATTACTCCCAGGTCCACTCTGACCCGGATTGGTAGTACCTGTTAGGGTCCTATCTATAGGTTAAATAGAAAAGAAAATGAGTTTTTTAAAAAATTTTAAATTGAGTTAAAAAAATGAATGAATAAAACAAAACATTTTCGGCATAAAATAACCCAACAAATGTTGTCGTGCCGTAAAATCCATTCAACCAATTTTCCAGTGTGGAAATGCTTCCATCTAGTTTGAAATACATGAACTTCAAGTTTAAATTCAGAGTTTTCTTTTTAGTTGACCGTTGCGATACGTTTATTCTGTAGATAAGATATTACTACCTAGGTCAGTGAAGTTAATTTTGAAAAATAAATTAACAGTTTTATTACAAAATTTGTGGGTTCTGTTTTTTCTGGGTCACCCTAATTTTGACACCTTTGTACAAGTTCAGTCTTGTTGTTGTTGTTGTTGTGGTTGTTGTTTTGCTTTGTATAATTTGGATTATTCGGACTGTTGTCCTCGTCTTCATTGTTAAATGCACAACGTTTCAGACGACGTGTCCTCCAACTTTCTTCATGTGTTTCTTTGTCTAACTCGAGAAACTTCTTATCATAATTGGAAGGATGACAAGAAGGTTCCTAAGTTTAACAAGACTATTGTCCTCATCTTTACTGTTATATGTACACTCAACGTTTCGGTCGATGTGCCCTCCGGCCTTCTTCAGGTGTTTCTTGTTGGACTCAATAACCTTCTCGAACTCGGGAACCTTTTTCGAACTAGGAAAACCTTCTTGTCGAACTCGTCGTTTGGACAGGTGGCGCAACGGATATAGGCGTTGGGTTAATGCAGTTCTGAGTGATAATCATCTCTGGTCTGTAGGTTCAATTCTGGACAAGGGCGATAATAACATAGAATACTTGGCTGTATAGTAATTTGGGGTTTTTTGTTGTTGTTTTTTTTTAAGCCATACGTAATTAAAAACAACCTTAATCGCCTAAAACTGTAACCCAATTCGCAAAATGTTAATTCATAGACTGTAGTTAAACTCTCATTGAGTACCACCAAAAAACTTTCCGTTTTAATTTTCCGACCTAAAACAGAAGTCAGCCGAGGGTTCGGTTTGAAGTTCCATGAAGACTCCCAATTATGACATGAAGGTTGCCAAGATCGAAGAAGAGATTCCAGAGTTCGAGAAGGTTCTTGAATCCGACAAGAAACACCTGAAGAAGTCCAGAGAGCACATCGGCAGTAATGTTGTGTATATAACAATAAAGATGAGGACAATGGCCCGAATAATCAAAATGATTCAAATTATCAAGACTCTTCGAAAAAAATCAGAGAAATTGTTTTGTTTTGTTTTTGTGTGTATATTTTTTTTCTACAATGTGTACAACATTGTCCTGACTAACCTCCACCCCTGGGGGGAGGGGTAAACAAAATAAAAAAACGGGGGGTGGGGTGCGTTTGGCATGTTGCCAAACAAAAAACAATACAAACAAACAAAAATCAGGTTTGGCGTTTATGTAAATCTCTCTCTCTCTCTCTCTCTCTCTCTCTCTCTCTCTCCTCTCTGTTTCTGTCTCTTCTCTTTCTTTCTCTCTCTCTCTCTCTCTGTTTCTGCTCTCTCTCTCTCTTCTTTCCCTCTCTCTCTCTCTCACTCTTTCTCTTTCTCTCTCTCTTTCTTTATTTCTCTCTCACTTTCTCTCTCTCTCTCTCTCTCTCTCACTCTTCCCCCCTCTCTCTCTCTCACTCTTTCTCTGTTTCTCTCTCTCGCTCTTTCTCTCTCTCTCACTCTTTCTCTCTCTCTCCCCCCTTCTCTCTCTCACTCTTTCTCTTTTCTCTCTCTCTCTCTTTCTTTATTTCTCTCTCTCTTTCTCTCTCTCTCTCTCTCTCTCTCACTCTTTCCCCCTCTCTCTCTCTCACTCTTTCTCTGTTTCTCTCTCTCGCTCTTTCTCTCTCTCTCACTCTTTCTCTCTCTCTCCCCCCTCTCTCTCACTCTTTCTCTTTTTCTCTCTCTCTCTCTTTCTTTATTTCTCTCTCTCTCTTTTCTCTCTCTCTCTGTCACTCTTTCTCTGTTCTCTCTCTCACTCTTTCTCCCCCCCCTCTCTCTCTCTCTTTCTTTCCCCTCTCTCTCTCACTCTTTCTCTTTTTCTCTCTCTCTTTCTTTATTTCTCTCTCTCTCTTTCTCTCTCTCTCTCTCTCTGTCACTCTTTCTCTGTTTCTCTCTCTCACTCTTTCTCCCCCCTCTCTCTCTCTCTCTCTGTTTCTCTCTCTCCCTCTTTCCTCTCTCTCTCTCCCTCTTTATCTCTTTCTTTCTTTCTCTTTCTTTCTCTCTCTTTCTTTCTTTACCCCTCTCTCTTTCTTTCTTTACCCCTCTCTCCTCTTTTCTTTCCCTCGCCCTCTCTTTCTTCCCCCTTCTCTCTCTCTCTCTCTCTCTCTCCCTCCTCTCTCTCTCTCTCTCTCTGTAGCCATAATGAAGGTAGAAGAAGAGTCAAAAATGAATAATGACGACCGGAAAGGAAATGAAATTTGGTGCCGAATTCAAATAAGGACACCCCCACCCCCCACACCCCCCCCAAAAAAAAACTGAAACTAAAATAAAAACACCAACCAGTGATAAATAAGAGAACATCAGATTTTACACATCATCATCATCATCACCATCATCACTATCATCATCGTCAAAAAAGAAGGTGAGAAATTGTACTATATATGTGTGTGTGTGTGTGTGTGTGTGTGAGATAGATAGATAGATAGATAGATAGATAGAGAGAGAGAGAGTGGGAGAAATATATAGATATATGCCTGTTTTATATCTATCTATACATCTGATTTACATTACCTCTATCTATCTATCTATCTATCTATCTATCTATCACATTCTATTCATATCTATCTGTCTATCAATCTATCTATCTATCTATCTCTGTTCATATATATGTATCTATCTATCTATCTATCTATCTATCTATCTCAGTCTGTTCATATCTATCTATCTATCTATCTATCTATCTATCTATCTATCTATTTCAGTCTGTTCATATCTATCTGTCTATCAATCTATCTATCTATCTATCTCTGTTCATATATATGTATCTATCTATCTATATATCTATCTATCTACGTCTGTTCATATCTATCAATCAAGCTATCTATCTATATATCTGTTCATATCTATCTATCTATCTATCTATCTCTGTTATATCTATCTATCTATCTATCTATCTATTATATATCTATCTATCTATCTATCTCTGTTCATATCTATCTATATATCTATCTATCTACGTCTGTTCATATCTATCAATCAAGCTATCTATCTATATATCTGTTCATATCTATCTATCTATCTATCTATCTCTGTTAATATCTATCTATCTATCTATCTATCTATCTATCATATTCTGTCCATATCTATCTATATGTCTATCTATCTATCTCTGTTCATATCTATCTATCTATCTATCTATCTACGTCTGTTCATATCTATCAATCAAGCTATCTATCTATATATCTATCTCTGTTAAT
>CM042181.1:19624995-19627495 GCA_023376005.1 Doryteuthis pealeii | reverse complement strand
TAGTTTAATGGGAAAATAAATAAATAATTTGGGTTCTGTTTTTCTGGGTCACACTGTATACAGGATGACTCAGAAAAAACAGAACCCACAAATTTTGTCATAAAACTGTTAATTTTAACTAGGGGGGGGGTAGGGTTAGGGTTTAGGGTTAGTTTAATGGGAAAATAAATGAATAATTTGGGTTCTGTTTTTTCTGGGAAACCCTGTATACAGGATGACTCAGAAAAAACAGAACCCACACATTTTGTCATAAAACTGTTAATTTTAACTAGGGGGTTTAGGGTTAGGGTTGGGGTTAGTTTAATGGGAAAATAAATAATTTGGGTTCTGTTTTTTCTGGTCACCCTGTAATATCCTGTTACTCAACTAGGAAATAACCAAATATCCTTATGCACGCCTTCTTCTAACCGGATTGCAATAAAAATGTAATTCATCTTGCATAATGTTTTTGTGTGTCTGCTATTACAAACAAATAATGTGTTTCTTCAAATCTTTAAGTGTGTGTATCATTTTGTGTGTGTAGTATTATGTTGAATGGATGAGTGCTGCATTCTTGTTGTATCTTTTGCCTCAATGAGTTGTAAATTTTACACACTTTGCTAAAGCGTGGAGTTGGTTTTGTTGAATGAACATTGAACTACAGTAACACACCCAGCTCATTTTAGTTTTGTGGAAAGTAAATAACACAGAAAAATAATTCCGTTACTCACACTTAAATTTTAGGGGTGGGTCTCTTTCTTTCTTTCTTTCTTTCTTTCTCTCTCTCTCTCTCTCTCTCTCTCTCTCTCTCTCTCTCTCTCTCTCTCTCTCCTTCTCTCTCCTTCTCTCTCTCTCTCTCTCTCTCTCTGCACGCGCGTGTGTGTGTGTTAGTGTTTTATAATTTTATGATAACGTGATTTACCCTTAAATATTAGGGGTGGGTCTCTCTCTCTCTCTCTCTCTCCTCTCTCCTCTCTCTCTTCTCTCTCTCTCTGCTCTCTGTGTTGTGTGGGTGTGTGTGTGTGTGTGTGTGTGTTATTTTTAAAATAATTTATCCATCTTTGCTGTTCTATTTTAAGTTTTACAGTAACCGTTCAAAAATACACTTTTATTTTCCATCCAATTTTTTATACACAGGAGAAAAAGATATTGACTCATAAGTTCTTTTCTTTTTCTTTTTTTAAACGACTTTTTCACTTTCCTATATATAAATATTTTTAAATATATATATAATTTTTTTTTTTAATATATATATAATATATATATATTTTTAATAATTTCATTTTAAAATTATAAATTAATAAAGCCTTGATCAAATTGTGGCTAAACTTGCAAAAAAACAACAACAAAAAAACCCCCAAATTACTATACATTTAATTAGCCATTGAAATTAATTATTGAATCCAACGGTAGACACATTAGTCTCAGTTATTTGTGTTAGTATTGCAATGTATAATTTCAATTAAACTTGGTTTAAAAAAAAATATTTTCAACATTAAATGTATAGTAACTTGGGGGGGGGGTAAGCAATACGTAATTAAAAAACAACCTTAATCCCCAAACCCCTAAAACCATAACCCAATTCGCAAAAAGTTCATTCATACACTGTAGTTAAACTGTCATGTCATGGGGGACCACCAAAAAACTTTCCGTTTTAATTTTCTGACCAATTTGCAGGTTTAGCCCAAATTTTTTTTTTTTAATTTTTAATAAAAATCTTTTCTTTTCTATTTTTCTTTCTTTTTTTTTTTTTTTTTTTTTCTTTCATTTTTTTTCTTATTTTTTTATTTTACTTTATTTTCTTTTGTGGTGAGACTACTGTTTTTTTGGTAAGAAATGTGTTTGCGTTTGCATATCATTTTTTTTTTTTTTTTAATTTTAATTTTTTAACCAAATCAATAGATAAATCCCTTCAGAAAAGGATAACTCAACCAGTGCCTCTAGAATATGCCTTTTTGAGGAGCAATAATTTTTTTTTGTTAAACATAAAAACAAATAAATAAATAAATTAATAATATAGAAATATGTGTGTAATACACACACACACACACTACAAAATAATGGTATTATTAATTATACATTGATATTTTTTTCTCCTTAAAAAGGGAGGGTACATTTTCAATCGAGTTTTTCTTCAAAACTTATTACTTTATGTGTCTAAAATAAGGTTTGCCTTAAATAGATATTTATTTCTAGAATCCAAAAATATAACATTTTAAACTTAACATCAGACTTTTCATATTTTAAATGAATTTTATATTCTAATTTTTCATAGCAAAAATACTAAATTAAAGTTTTGAAATAAAATAACTGATGCATTATAAAATTCATTAATTGATAAATCAATACTGAAAATTTCATTAAAATCGGATAATTACTTGATTTTTGGTAAATTTTTTTGTAATCGAGAATGTTACATAAAAATTGTAAACAAGCGGGTAAAACCATTAAAAAATAAACAGAATGGCAGATCGCGTCGAAATTGACCAAAACAAATAGTTTTAAATCTATTAAAAATAAA
>CM042181.1:19617495-19619995 GCA_023376005.1 Doryteuthis pealeii | reverse complement strand
TATATATATATATATATATATATATAATATATATATATATATATATATATATATTTATATATATATATATTATGATTATTATTATAAGTTTTTCACATCAGTGTTAGCTGATGGTCTTTCACTGGAGTCTGAGTGACAGCAAGTCTCCTCAGGTCTCCAGGACTCTTCTGAGTATTCTGGCAGATTGCAGCAGTGTAGTGTTCTGAATGGTTTCAATCCTTCCTCTGATATCCAAACTTTCCAAACCCTTTTCCAATCCCTTTGGGACTGTTCCAAGTGCACCAACTACAATTGGTATCACTTTGACTTTCAAATTCCATAACCTTTTCAGTTCTTTTGCAAGTTCCAGATATTTGTCCATTTTTTCATTTTCCCTCAGCTTCACCCTGTGATCTGCTGGAACTGCAAAATCCACCAGTTGACAAGTTTTTTCTTTTTTGTTTATCAACACTAGGTCTGGTCTTCTTGCTGGGATAAGGTGATCCGTTTTTATTTCAAAGTCCCAGAGAATTTTCGTTCTCAAGAACAGATTCTGGTTTATGCATATACCATTTTGATGTATGATCAAAATTATTTTTTTTGCATAATTCCCAGTGGATCACCTTCCCTACCCAGTCGTGTCTAGTTTTGTACTCCCGTTGTGCTAGTTTGCTACATTCGCAGAGTACGTGGTTTACAGTCTCATCTACATTTACTATTGTGTTGGGTCTTATCAATTTTCGCTTTGATATAGTTTGTCCTTATAGCATTATTTTGTGCAGCAATTATTAGTGATTGGGTTTCTCTATTTAGGTTTCCTTTTCTTAACCATGTCCAAGTCTTTTCATGTGCAACCTCTTCTATTTGTCGTTCAAAGTGTCCATATAATTGTTTTTCTTCCCATTTTTGTTTTCTAGTCTTTGTTGTTTTTCTGTTTGTCCATCTGTCACTTCTACTATTGTTGGCCACCATAAGTAATTTGTCTTTGCTCTTTATCATTCTACCTATCACTTTCCCTCTCTTTATGTATTTCTTACCTCCTCGTTATAAATGTTAGGTTCTCATTGTGAATAGAGAGTGAGAGAGATTAGCGTGTGCGAAACGTATTTGTATGTTAAATTTCATAAGCAGCGAGCCAGTAGCTTCAACATCTTGGCTCTCAATAAATTTCAATAAGGTCGAACTTTCCCTTTCTTAGAAATCTTACAAAATGATTTTAATGTTGTTGTTCTTTTATAATTCTCCGAGTGTATTTTTTATTTATTATTTTTTAAATTTAATTTGCTTTGCAATCACACTTTTCCTTAATTCCAATTACCTACCCATAGCACAATGGGTGACCCAGGGGTCACGTTTGTCTAATATATATATATATATATATATATATATATATATATATATATATATATAATCATGTCGCGCTGTATATATATATATATATATATATATATATGTATAATTCATGTGGATGAATTATATATATATATATATATATATATATATATATATATAATTCATCCACAGACACCGTGTTTCGACGTTTCACGTCTCTTCGGTGTGGCTCGACACAATAACGACCTCTGACCAGGAGCGAAATCCGACTGATTTTTCGTCAGCCCGATTCGTTAACCTCTCGGCCATTTGACAGCTGCCGTAAAGGGGTTGTGTTTAAACTATTAAATACATACATTTGTTTATATATTTTACGATCACCAGAGAGACCCAGTCTGTAAGAAAATGATCATTGCTTTATGCTGGCAGTGAAAGCTAATTTAAGTCACCCCTAGAGAGCTCTACTGGGTTTGGGGGGCATATAATAGTTTTATAATTTGTTTGAAGCATTGTGTCTATATTGGTTTTTGTGTTTGGTTTTGATGGCTATCACAATTTCAAGTGTAAAGATAAATTAGGTAACTATGATGTTGTTTGTCTACCTTTGATACATTTTCTTAATATTTCGGGATAAAGATCCCTTCGTCAGAAGATTTCTGAAAGCTAAGTTCTGGAGCTATAACCTTGTCGCTAGGATTTATCCATTCTTTTGTATGCCTGGTGATATCTTCCTGCAAATTCTCTGCGTGTGCGTATGTGTAAGTCTGTGTGTGTGTGTGTGTGAGTGTGTGTGTGTGTGTGTGTGAGTGTGTGTGTGTGTGTGTGTGTGTGTCCAATAACGTCTTAGTATCATTCCAAATTTGGCCCATCTTTATATATATATATATATATATATATATATATATATATATATATATATAATTTAATATACCAAGCGTGTTGGTAGATCCTTGCGGAGAGAAAAAAACCCGGCAGAGAGTTTGATTGTAAAAATATACTACCAAACATCAACCAGGAAGAAAAAAAATTTTGAAAAAAAGAAAAGACCAAGATATTCGTACCAACAAAAAATAATCTATTGGTATAGTATTTGGCCAAAAGAAAAAACAATTTATATGTATATATATGTATATAAGATATATATATATTCATATAACCGCTAAGAGAATAGCTAATTTGTAAAAAGTGC
>CM042181.1:19549995-19612495 GCA_023376005.1 Doryteuthis pealeii | reverse complement strand
TGGATGATCGGTGTTAAATACTCCCATCTAGAGAGAAGAAAATCCACTACCACCCCCAACCACCCTGCCCCTACTAACAACCTACTGTTTCTACCATTTTGAAAATGCCCTTCATGTGAAGCAAGAACTATATTCGAGCGGTGGATCAACACAACGTTTTTTTTACATAGGGATTTTAATGGGGCAACCATCAAGATCCATTTGTGATTCAGTAAGATGGATCTGTGAGATTAACTTTTTTACCTTCCAATACCCAGCAACACCGGGTAGCCACTTTAGATATATAAATATATATATATATATTATATATATATTATATTATATTATATTTTTATTTGCTTGAAGGAATTACAATGCGCATATCACATAAAATTCGATAATTATAGAAAATAACAATGACAAGTGAATTTTGCAAAGAATTACTCGTGTGTAGAACATCGTACAGACTGTTTCAACATTATTAAGTCTCATCAGAGATGTATACTAACGATTTCCCCGACAGAAATTGAAACGGACTTCAGCAGGATAGTCAGAATAGTACGGATTTCCTGTCTGTATCGTGGCCGAACAGTATGGTTTCTGACTATCCTGCTGAAGTCTCGTTTTCGATTTCTCGGTAGGGTTTAGGTTAGTTTAATGGGAAAATATATAAATAATTTATCAATAAAGAGTGGCCCTCTCGTTTATGTTGGAGTTATAGGAAATAAATCTGGTCTTCTAGCTGGATAAGGATCGTGTTTTTATTTTATATCCCAGAGAATTTTTTTTTTTTTTTGCATTTCCTTCTCAAGAAACAGATTCTGGTTTATGCATATACATTTTGTTGTATGGTCAAAATTTAGTTTTTTGCACAATTCCAGTAGATCACCTTTCCAACCCAGTCGTGTCTAGCTTTTGTATTCTCCTGTGCTAGTTTGATGCATTCGCTTAATACATGGTTTATGGTCTCATCTCTGTCATGACACAGTCTTCATTTGCTGTTTTTTTGTGTCTATCAATTTTTGCTTTGATATAATTCGGTCTTATGCCAAATTTTGTGCAACAATTATTAGCAATTCAGTTTCTTTTGAGGTCTCTCTTCTTAATCATGTCCAAGTGTTTTTATAAGCAGAAAAAAATAATGATAATGACAAATTAGATCAAAATGAAAATAGATAAGACGCAACAGAATAGCAAGTGCAGAATGTCATTTATAGATACGAAACGATTAATACATATAAGAAATACAGCAAATCAGCACTAAACGTAGTACAAGACTAGGCCTGATAGGGTGGGAAAGGGGATCCGATTGTAATTCTGTAAGAAATTAAATTTTACCATACACAATGATATATGACACAACTGGATCCGTCACATAACATTTATGTAAAGGCCACCAGAGAGTGATCATCTGTTTTATAGGAGACGTTGCCTGTTTAAGCTTAGTTGGTGGTCATCAGCGAGAATCCCTTCCAAATGCTCAACCCACCAGGGATGGGGAGCATATAACATATCCACAGTGTTTTGATGTATCACACACACACACACAACTATATATTATATTTATTATATAATATATAATAATTATATTTGCTTGTTTGGTAAGCAATATCTGGAAAGATTTGAGTGAAGCAGTTTAAAAATTGTTTTGTCTTGTACTTTTCAAATTTGTAATAGCCATATAATATGAATGACAAAAAATCCTGTTAGTGATACAGAGATGCTGATAAGTATGTGTCTGTTCCTGACACATAAAAATCTAAAAGGACGCAGTAAAATCATACCCATGCATCCCAGTGTTTTTCTTTTTTCTTCCCTCATCACTTTAAGCTAACTGTAAATACATTTCAATAGTTCTTAGAAAATGAATTACAGGTGGCTTTAGTTATTTCCCCAAGATCATAGATAAAAACCTTACAATTTATAAAACTGTGTTGGGACCCATAAATTTTCCTGAGGACTCATTCAAAGCAAATATGTGTGTCCAGGATGCACTAAATCAAAACGCTATCAAATCATACTGGTGATATATGTTATATATCAGACTAGACAAGCATCCGGCATCGCTGTGGTAGAAGGGGATTTTTAAGGTTAGTCCTGCAGATCCATAGTTACTGAATCATGAGTTGAATCCTACGTCGGATGCCATTTAAATCCCTATGTAAAAAAACATTTATTATTCTTACAACGATAACCATTACACTATGTGCTTCAAAAAAGTAGCCAGTCTACGAGAAAGAAATTTCTGAATTAAACCTGTTAACTTCACTCAAGAAATGACCTTGTGTTCACATCCTACTCCTGTAAAAGAATTTTATACGTTTCAGATTCATTTATGCATATACCGATTTGTTGTATGGTCAAAATTTAGTTTTTTGCACAATTCCCAGTGGTCACCTTCCCAACGCAGTCATACCTTGTATTTCCTTGTGTCAGTTTGCTGCATTCTCTAATTCTTCATGTTTAGTTCTCAGCTCTGTCACCACACACACTACATTTGCAGTTTTTTGTGTCCTATCAATTTTATCTTGATAATAATTGTTCTTATGCATTGTTCTAAGCAGCAATTATGAGTGACTTGGTTTCTTTTTTGAGGTGTCCTCTTCTTAACCATATCCAGTCTTTTCATGCGCAACCTCACTAATTTGTCATTTGAAGTACCATATTTGACGGCATATAAAACGCACGGGCATATAAGACACCCCCCCCATTTCAGCAGGTCAGATTCAGGGAAAAAATTTTAGTGTATTAAGCATATATTGTTGAAAACAGTCTAGCTGTGCATTACACAAGCGGAAATATAGCTGTATACAATTTGGCAGTACACTGACAATAAGCATACACAAGACATCTCAATAGCAGGAAATAATATAATAATAATAATAATAATTAATAATAAAAATAATAATAAATTATGATCACCTTATCCAGCAAGAAGACCACCTAGTGTTGATAAACAAAAAGAAAGAACTGTCAACTGGTGGATTTTGCAGTGCCAGCATGACAGGTGAAGATGAAGGAAAATGAAAATGAGACAACTATCTGGACCTTGCAGAAAACTGAAAAAGTTGTGGAATATGAAAGTCGAAGTGATACCAATTGTATGTGGTGCACTGGAACAGTCCAAAAGGGATTGGAAAAGGGTCTGGAATGTTTGGAAATCAGAGGAAGGGTTGAAACCATTCAGAACACTGCACTGCTGCAATCTGCAGAATTCTCAGAAGAGTCCTGGAGACCTGAGGAGACTTGCTGTCACTCAGACTCCTAGTAAAAGACCATCAGTAATGCTGATTGTAAACTCAAAAGGAGTAAATAATAATGATAGTCTGTTTCTTGCTGGGATAGGTGATCCGTTTTTATTTCAAAGTCCCAGAAATTATGCATTTCGTTCTCAAAGAAAAGATTCTGGTTATGCATATACCATTTTGTTGTGTGTCAAAATTTATTTTTTGCATAATTCCAGTGGATCACCTTCCCAACCCAGTCGTGTCTAGTTTTGTATTCTCGTTTGTCCTAGTTTGCTACATTCGCAGGTATATGTTTACAGTCATCTATTCTATTACAAGAAGCTCTACATTTACTATTTTTGTTGGGTCTTATCAATTTTCGCTTTATATAGTTTGTCCTATTATTATCATTAATTATATCATTATCATTATAGTATGAACCTGTAAGTGTCTCATAAATTTAAATTTGATTTTTTTAAAAATTGAAATAGATCACTAGTAGGCCTAACGCTATTCTAGTAGTGACCGATTGAATTAAGTTTTCCTTCTCCTAGACTGGTTGCCTAAACAAGGTTAAAGAGCCTGTCTGCTCTACTATTTACCCATAGATGGAGGAGAATAGTATTACCTTCTCCAAGGTATTAGGCTATGGGAACTGTTGCTTTGTCCAGGAATTGAACTTGGGTCGACAATATTAAATAACATAGATAGCTTCTCCGATTCATATTCCAATTCAATTCGCGCACCACCTCAATAAAAAGAATACACACACTCGACAACAAACAAAACATAAGTTGTGATTACGAACCGAAAGTTTACTCCATGGTAGCTAAAAAGAAATGACCAATATAACAGGTCTTTGCGCATAGGCTCCGTTGAAGTCCGGTTGAAAAACAAGAATGCCCAAAAAATAAAAATAAAATAATTTTGTAAATAAACTCACATTTTCAGCACATTGAAAATCTCCCCCCAAAAAACAAAAAAGCTTCTGTGAGCCGATTTCGGATCACACAGGCCATATTAAAACGTCGGCTTTCAAAAGCCGAGAGAACAGAAAGATCTAGGCGTCACAGTCGCGCACACATCACGGGGCCGACACCAGCAATGAAAATCTACAACACAGGCGGCCGATTAACCCTCACCTACTCAAACCCAAATACGACTCACCGGCAGTCAACAAACGAACAATTCAGCATCATTCAGCGATACCAATAGCGCCAACTATCATACACGATACAACCAGCGATCGACTTCAGAATAACCGAAACACAAATTCTGCTCCAACAACAACAATAAATACGCCGACTGATACAAGGAACACAACCGCTAACGACGACCAAAAACATAGACTCTGCTCACTAATCAACACCTAACCACTACCACTGGTTCTTCTGCCCACCTCATCCATACACTAAACTGATTCGGCCACCGGACACTCACTGGTTTTTATTCAAGACAACAACTATCACCAAAATTATCCTTTAATTTTCATTTCAATTTTTCATCGTTCTCATTTTATAATTTTTTGTTATTTTAGTTATTATTTTAGTTATTTTTTAATACAATTTTGAAACTCAAAAATCCGTGTTTGTTCTTTTCCTCGTCGCCATACGCTTGCATGCTAACCTGTTTATTACAACAAGTCCTTTCCCGTACGTCTAACCAGTACACACCACGCTTCCCATATTTAACCACTTAAGCATTGATCTTTTGCCATCTTTCCACTGTTATCAGAGAGATGTTTGTGACCTCTCCTAGTCACCCATTGATTTTGGTATCATCCCTGGGTCTTCTGGTGGGAAAGTGTTCTTCTATGAATCATTACCATATTCTGGCATTGTCTTTGGCGTACCACATGACTAACGCACTTCAGTCTTTTCTTTTTGATAATGTCAGTGATTTTTAATTTGGTATTTCAAGGTCACTCCTTATATCGTCCATTTTGATGTGATTCATGCTAGAAACTCCACTAGACTCCCAAGGCAATCATTTTTTAAATACATTCAGTTTTCAATCGTCTTCCTCGTTCAAACTCCAACTTTCTCCAGTATGTATGACTATTGGGACTATTAATGTATAGTAGAGACAAACCTTTTGAAAATTATCTCTTTCTTTTCATTTTCTGTTGTCTTCCTCTTTTAAAATTGCTACCAAGGAACTAATTTCAGAGGCTTGTCATCCAGTGTGGACATGTCTCAACCTTATGAAGTTTTCTATTGGTAGATAAGATATTACTACCAAGGTGTGTGAACTAATTTCAGGGGCTTGCCATCCAGTGTGGACATGTCTCAACCTTATAAAGTTTTCTATTGGTAGATGAGATATTACTACCAAGGTGTGTGAACTAATTCCAGAGGCTTGCCATCCAGTGTAGACATGTCTCAAACAACTTAGAGTATTAATGGCACCAATAGAAAACTATTAGTTCACATACATTGGTAGCAATATCTCATCTACCAATAGAAAACCTTATATTGATAGATGAGATATTGCTACCAAGGTAGGTGAACTAATTTCAGAGGCTTGCCATCCAGTTTGAACATGTCTCTATTTAAATTAATTTATAGAATTAATGATGACGATAGAAAACTTATGAAGTTTTCTATTGGTAGATGAGATATTACTACCAAGGTATGTGAACTAATTTCAGACGCTTGCCATCCAGTATGGACATGTCTCAACCTTATAAAGTTTTCTATTGGTAGATGAAATGAGATATTGCTACCAAGGTATGGGAACTAATTTCAATAATATAATCTTTAACTAGCATTCCCTTCCTTTCCTACTTATTGACATCACTTTCTGTAGATGGGATATTACTACCAAGGTATGTGACCGGCTCTACTAATTTCAGCGGCTTGTCATCCAGTATGGACATCTGTTTGTCTTAAACAACTTAGAGCTTTAATGACACCAATAGAAAACTTATAAAGTTTTTTTATTAGTAGATGAGATGTTCCTACCTGGGTATATGAACTTCTCTATTAATTTCAGAGGCTTGTCTCTGTCTTAACTCTTTGCCTACTTTAAGAAAGCTTATAAAACTTTTAGCTTGCCATCCAGTGTGGAGATGTTTCCATCTTATTTAAAACACATGAACTTAGTTTTATCAAGTAATACATTGACATTGCTTTCTATCGATGAGATATTACTACCTAGGTATGTGAACTGGTCTACTATTGTGAGATGTTTACCATCCAGTATGGAGGTCCTCTATCATGTTTAAAACACATGAACTCTAGTAATGTTTTTAAAATATCTTCCTGTAGATGAGATGTCCCTACCTAAGTATGTGACCTGCTCTACTAATTTAACCAGTACACCACCACGCTTCCCATATTTAACCACTTAAGGCATTGATCTTCTTCCAGTCTTTCCACTGTTGATGAGATATTACTACCAAGGTATGTGAACTAATTCCAGAGGCTTGCCATCCAGTGTAGACATGTCTCAAACTTATAAAGTTTTCTATTAGTAGATGAGATGTTCCTACCTAGGTATGTGACCTGCTCTACTAATTTCAGAGGCTTGTCATCATTGCTAATGACACCAATAGAAAACTTTAAAAGTTTTCTATGAGTAGATGAGATGTCCCTACCTAGGTATGGGAAACTAATTTCAGTCTTGCCATCCATTTGGACATGTTTCAAACTTACAAAGTTTTCTATTAGTAGATGAGATGTTCCTACCTAGGTATGTGACCTACTCTACTAATTTCATCCAGTATGGACATGTATCTGTCTTAAACAAGTTAGAAATTTAATGACACCAATAGAAAACTTATAAAGTTTTCTATTAGTAGATGAGATGTCCCTACCTAGGTATGGGAACTAATTTCAGTCTTGCCATCCATTTGGACATGTCTCAAACTTACACAGTTTTCTATTAGTAGATGAGATGTCCCTACCTAGGTATGGGAACTAATTTCAGTCTTGCCATCCATTTGGACATGTTTCGAACTTACAAAGTTTTCTATTAGTAGATGAGATGTTCCTACCTAGGTATGTGACCTACTCTACTAATTTCAGAGGCTTGTCTCAAGTATGGACATGTATCTTTCTTAAACAAGTTAGAAATTCAATGACACCAATAGAAAACTTATGAATTTTTTATTTTGGTATCATTAAAACTACCAATGCCTCCTCCTCTACTAACATTGACTCTTCGTCTATAAATAATTTATATTTATTAAAAATTTGCTATTAAATAACATCTAATTCACATATGTAATAAATTATTTAGTAGCGAAGATTTGTTTTAGTTTATTTTTCAATTTGACCTACTAATGTGAGACGACCAAAATTCATAAGTAAAAGAAATATTTATTTTTTAGGATTGGTTTCCTTGGGGGTCGGGTGACAGTGGGAATAGGAATGGTCATGCCACACACCCCACCCGTTAATTTTTTTTTTTTTTTTTTTTCAAGACAGTCTTGAATAAATTTTTAGTGTGGTGCATAACGGTTGAGTAAGAATCGGAAAAAATTTTTTTCTCTCTCGTGTCCATCACTCGAAGAGTGGAGAATTTTTATGTCTTGAAGAAGAACATATTCGGACACATGCCTCAGAGGGGGACAGGTTGTCAGGTTGGGGGTGAGGGTGGGGTCCCGGTGCTGGTCGGGTTCTTTTGGCTCATTTTAGTTTTTTGTAGATAGGTATGTATATATATATGTGTGTGTGTGTGTGTGTGTGTGTGTCATATTTTTAACATCTACAGAAATATATATATATATAATATATATATATGTGTGTGTGGTGTGTGTGTGTGTGTGTGTGTGTGTGTATGTGTGTGTGTTAGAATTATTAGCATCAACTGAAATATATATATATATCACCCAATAAATAGATATGTAAACCTATATATTTATCTTATTATATTATATATATATATATATATATATATATATATATATACACATTTCAGTTGATGTATATATATATATATATATATACTCACGAGTGGAAATGGTCCATAACCACGATACCCATGGTATTTAAGGCCTTTTTATTCACAAAATATATATATATATATGTGTGTGTGTGTGTGCGTGCGTGTATGTGTGTGTGTGTGTATATGTGTGTGCGCGCGCGCATGTGTGTGATACAATTTTTAGCACCTAGAGAAATGTATATATGTATATATACGTGTGTGCATGTGTATTCAGAATTTTTAACATATACAGAAATATATGTATGTATGAGTATATATATTATATATATATATATGTGTGTGTGTGTGTGTGTGCATGTATATGACAATTTTTAACATTTACAGAAATGTATGTATGTATGTATGTATGCGTGCGTATGTATGTCACAATTTTTAACATCAATAGAAATGTATATATATATATATATAATAATAAAAAAATAATAAAAAAATACAGGTCAACACACAACACCATTGTTACCGTATTATTATTTTTTATTTATTCCAACTGCATTGTGATGGCCTTCTAAATCTGCCTCCTAACCAATATATATATATGTGGTGTGTGTGTGTGTGTGTGTGTGTGAGTGCGTGTGTGTGTGCGTGTGTGTCTGTGTGTGTGTGAGCATGTATATGTGACAATTTTCAACATCTACAGATATATATATATATATATATATATATATATATATGAAATTTAACATTATGAAAAAACATATGATGTTTGTTATGTAATTGCTGACAGTACTGTTTCGACCAAATCGATAAGTTGGTCTTCATCAACGACTGTCGGATTAATTTCCATCTATTTTTCATATATATATATACTTATCCACCAATTCCACCCAAACATTAAAAAGTTGGCCAGAAAATTGGAAAAGATCAAAAATAAAATTGTTAAACAGGAGATGTGCCTTTTGTTTAATTCTACATGTATAAATGAAAGAATGCTGCCCAAATACACACACACACACACACACACACACACATATATATATATATATATATATATATATATATATATATATATATATATATATATTAGAAGCACTGCATATTAGACACAAAAATCCAAAACTAAACAAAATGAACTTTGATAATAGCACCAACGTTCTAAAATGCCTATAATTACTATAAAATTATAATAATAGTAAAAGTAATGATAATAACAATATGAAAGTTAAGGTGATACCAATTGTAGTTGGTGCACTTGAAACAGTCCCAAAAGGATTGGAAAAGGGTCTGGAATGTTTGGAAATCAGAGGAAGGATTGAAACCATTCAGAACACTGCACTGCTGCAATCTGCCAGAATACTCAGAAGAGTCCTGGAGATCTGAGGAAACTTGCTGTCACTCAGACTCCAGTGAAAGACCATCAGCTAATACTGATGTGAAAACTCAAAAGGAGCAAATAACACTAATAATAATAATAACAACAACAATAATAAACACAACCGATATAAATAAATATATATATGTGTGTATGTATGATTATATACATATATATACATATGTGTGCGTGTGTATGTCACAATTTTTAACACCTACAGAAAGATATTTATTGGTGCTGACTGGAGTGTGACAGAAATGAAAATAAGGATTGCCACGCAGACTCCTATTTATTCTGCTCACCATAATGGCCGGGGATGAGGGAGGGGGCTCGGGAGGGGTACGGGGGAGGGGGTGACTCATTTGGCGATGATGTGAATTTGATGATTCATAGATATACTTCGCTAAAAAGTTTTCGCTATCTTAATGTTGTAATTCGAGTATCAGAGTTAACAGGGAAATTATAGGAAGTAAACACAAGTATAAAGAATAGGGGAAAGGGTGTACTAAGCAATTATACAAGGTGAACAGGGTAATGAGCAATTGCTAGGTTGAATTAACAAGACCTGTGAGCTCTCGTTGTTTCTCTCATCCAAGGTTTCATCAGACATTATTTATAGGAAAAATAGACAATTCCATTCTCATTATTTAGGTACTATATGGCACTATCACAGTGTGAAATTCTCTCTCTCTCTCTCTCTCTCTCTCTCTCTCTCTCTCTCTCTCTCTCTCTCTCTCTCTCTATCTATCTATCTATCTATCTCAATCTGTTCATATCTATCTATATATCTATCTATCTATCTCAGTCTGTTCATATCTATCTATCAATCTATCTGTTCTAATTCGAGTATCAGAGTTAACAGAGAAAGAAAGGATAGTGAAAAAGGTTTACTAAGCAAAGATACAAGGTGAACAGCGTAATTAGCAATTGCTAGGTTAAATTAACAAGACCTGTGAGCTCTCGTTGTTTCTCTCATCCGAGGTTTCATCAGACATTATTTATAGGAAAAATAGACAATTCCATTATCATCATTTAGGTACTATATGACACTATCACAGTGTGAAATTCTCTCTCTCTCTCTCTCTCTCTCTCTCTCTCTCTCTCTCTCTCTCTCTCTCTCTCTCTCTCTCTCTATCTATCTATCTATCTCAATCTGTTCATATCTATCTATATATCTATCTATCTATCTCAGTCTGTTCATATCTATCTATCAATCTATCTGTTGTAATTCGAGTATCAGAGTTAACAGAGAAAGAAAGGATAGTGAAAAAGGTTTACTAAGCAAAGATACAAGGTGAACAGAGTAATTAGCAATTGCTAGGTTAAATTAACAAGACCTGTGAGCTCTCGTCGTTTCTCTCATCCGAGGTTTCATCAGACATTATTTATAGGAAAAATAGACAATTCCATTATCATTATTTAGGTACTATATGACACTATCACAGTGTTAAATTCTCTCACGTTTGTTTTACGGCATATCAACCTCAGTGGGTCATTTAATGCCGACAAAGTTGTGAAATCAATTAATTCTTAATGCATAATACAATTTTGTTTATCAACTCATGGTTTTCTATTTAACCCATAGATGGGACCCTAACAGGTACTACCACTCCGGATCAGAGTGGAACTGGGAGTAATGGTGATAAAGGGGTACTCCACATTCCCCAAACCTCCAGAACTGGAACCTCACCATCAGATAGAGTTTAACATCATTTATAGGAAAAATAGACAATTCCATTCTCATTATTTAGGTACTATCACAGTGTTAAATTCTCTCTTCTCTCTCTCTCTCTCTCTCTCTCTCTCTCTCTCTCTCTCTCTCTCTCTCTCTGTATCTTAATATGTTCATATCTATCTATCTATTATCTCAGTCTATTCATATCTATCTATCAATCTATCTATCTCAGTCTGTTCATATCAATCTATCAATCTATGTTGTAATTCGAGTATCAGAGTTAACAGAGAAAGAAAGGATAGTGAAAAAGGTTTACTAAGCAAAGATACAAGGTGAACAGAGTAATTAGCAATTGCTAGGTTAAATTAACAAGTCACGTGATAGCTCATTGTTTCTCTCTTCTGATGTTTCGTCGGACACTATTTGTTGGAAAAATAGACGATTCCATTCTCATTATTTAGGTTTGACTTGGTTTATAGTAAATAGTTATAGTTAATAGTTAATAGTTAGTTATAGTTTAATAGTTAGAAGACAGTTGTAACACAAGATTCAGAGTTAATAGATAAATAATAGGAAGAAACCCAACCAGTATTAAGGATAGGAGGGAAAAAAAGGATAGGAAAATGTGACGAGACTGAAATGCAGCCATATGAACAAGCGGATTCCAGCCCCCACAAACAAAGCGCGTCAGGATATGTCTGGCATGTGGCGAGCGACTACGGATACTCGAACTCGCTACCTCCTCGTAGCTGAGGTGTTGTTAGTAGAGACCCAAATAAAGTATATCCGAATTTGCATAAGTGCACCCGAACGAGCAGAAATAAAGACGGACTGACACTGATAGAGCGAGTGAGGAAGAAAGTGTTTGGACGGCAAGTGAAATCTGACGACTGCTATTTGGGGTGAGAGTGCCGTGTTCAGTTGGGAAAGGAATTGCATTTCGACGAGACTTCGGGAGACTTTCAAAGGATTGATATTACCTTGAATTTTTGGACCTCCTCGTAGCTGAGGTGTTGTTAGTAGAGACCCAAATAAAGTATATCCGAATTTGCATAAGTGCACCCGAACGAGCAGAAATAAAGACGGACTGACACTGATAGAGCGAGTGAGGAAGAAAGTGTTTGGACGGCAAGTGAAATCTGACGACTGCTATTTGGGGTGAGAGTGCCGTGTTCAGTTGGGAAAGGAATTGCATTTCGTTTGTTGGAGAGACTTTCAAAGGATTGATATTACCTTGAATTTTTGGACCCTTTCAAAAGAGAAAAGAAGTATCTAAAAATATATATTTCTATATTTCAGCTTCTAAAAAATGATACAAACTACAGAATATTAGTAATTCTTTTTTTTTGGGGGGGGGGACCATATGAACTTTAGGCACCCCTTTTTGATTTCGATTCAGAAGGACATGTTTTTCATTTACACCGTCAATATCTGGTTGTTTGTTAACAGACGACTTTTATAGTTTTTTTTAATTATAACCCTAACCCTAACCCCTAACAAAAAAAAACTGGATATTGACGGTGTAAATGAAAAACATGTCCTTCTTAATCGAGATCAAAAAGGGGTGCCTAAAGGTGATATGGTTCAATTTTTTTCTATAAAGATAAGAGTTTGAATAATTGTTATAGGTGATACACCCTATTTGACCAATGGAATGCGCCGACAGCTTACTATAAATAAACAGGGATAATTGTGGTGTTGTTAGTAGAGACCCAAATAAAGTATATCCGAATTTGCGTAAGCGCATCCGAACGAGCAGAAATAAAGACGGGCTGTCGCTGACAGGGCGAGTGAGGAAGAAAGTATTTGGAGCAAGCCAATGCGAGTGCCAATAACTCTGTTCGTCGGACGTAATTTCCACATCTCTCTATTGTATTGTCTACTTTCTGTTAATACATTTTTCTACTTTTCGTTACCCGTTATTTTGTTCTTATTTGACCCCTTAAAACCTCACAACAATAATTATACCAGAAGATTTTTTATAAGTTCCTATCCGGGATATTTTTAATGTAAAAAAAACATGAATTTTAAAAAGCAATATTATGACATTTTTAGCACTTCAAAACTCATGAAAGTTTTTATTCTTAAATTAGGAAAAATCTATACGTAGTTAAACATTTCGACTGAAAAAAAAATAAGAAAAAAAAATGAACGATGATAGTTAACCACGAGGAACATGCATTTGATGTTTCTGAGAGATACGTTCTCTTTTTTGGACTTTAGGCTCATTCATCATTATCATCATCATCATTGGCAATTCAGTCTCGAAAGACTATGATAAAAGTTTTTGTGTGCCCCTGAGGTTGCAGCGCCTCCTGTGACTATGAAGTCCGATGTTTGAGAAACATTCTCGACCACAGATTTTTCATTTGTAGGTTGTCCCTGTAGATGATGGTGTTCCGATGCTTTGTTGCCGTTGCTTTCTTATGGACCTCTTAGCTTCATGATGTTGTATCAGGGTGAATTCTGACGTGTACAGGCCTCTATGGAGATTCTGCCGCCACCGAGGGCGGTCTTGAGCCAAATTTTCCCAGCTGGAAGGGACAATGCCAAAGCACCTGAGATCATTTTTGCAGACATCCTTGAATCGCAGTAGGGGGCGACCAATCTGTCTTTTACCAGATGTTAGCTCTCCATATAGGATGTCTTTCGGGATTCGTCCATCATCCATCCGACGTACATGACCCAACCATCGGAGACGACGTTGTCTCAGTAGCGAGTACAGGCTGGGGAGTTGAGCTCTCTCTAGGACTGCTGTGTTAGTGATCCTGTCCCTCCAGGTGATGCCCTCATGCCCATGAAGGTTTTTATTCTTAAATTAGGAAAAATATATTCGTAGTTAAACATTTCGAATGAAAAAAAAAAATAAGAAAAAAAAAATGAACGATGATATAAAATATAAAAAATTATAAAATATCTCGATCCCTTTTTTTATTGGACAATGTATTTTCGTATGACATAGATTGAGCGGGTAGCAAAAAAATAAAAAGAATAAAAACATTGATCACGTGTTAACGATCTCGGCATGTGACCTTTTTTGCTTTCAGAAAAGTGCACTGAGTTTCATCGTACAAGTCAAACCCATCATTTACCTGAACCTGCAATTTTTCTCACCTTTCTTGCTCAACTTAGTAGCTCCAGTGAACTTTGCTTGAATTTGTAAACTAAATAGATATAGGCATTACTATGTATTTATTCTAACAAAATTATTTCTTCTTACATAAAAAAAAATATTTTTCTTTTTTCGTTAATAAATTTTAGACACCAGTGTAAATTCTCCTTTCGTCATAATGGTAACAATAACAGTTTTTCTGTTAGGTCGCAACTTGGCCAATAAAAGGGATTAATAAATGTTGAGAATATTTCATTAGCATAAACATAATACAAATCTAAGATTTAATTTCTAAAAATGTTAATTTTCTTAAGAATTATTCACAAAATGTAATAGTATAATTCATATAAAAATCTATTGGTTATGAGGAAAAATCAGAATAATAATTTTAACGATGATACTTATCTCGCAGTTAATGTTATCTCTCCGGTCTTTTGTCCCAGAGAAAATCGAGAACTCTTGTGATACAATCTAACAAAATATATATTCAATTGCTATTACTATTCGTATTATATCGACTGGAATAAATTCCATTTGCGAGGAAAAAGAAAATATGGAAATTAAATACTTCTAAAAAATGATTTAAACTACAGAACATTAGTAATTCCGTTTTTTTTATTATTCTCTAATTTGATGATAGTTAACCACGAGAAACATGCATTTGATGTTTCTGAGAGATACTTTCTCTTTTTGGACTTTAGGCTAAGAACTCAAATATTCCCGGGTTATGTTTGACCTTTCAATGTGTCAACAATATGCTTCACTGGTCAACAGTCCCAGTGAAGAGTTACCAGATGACCACTGACCTATCAGAAACATTCATCTGCCCCTTAACAGGCCTTGTCTTTAATCTTTAACAAAAATAACAACTTTTCTTTTGAACCATGGCCGAGTGGTTAATGTAACTGCCACTAAACCGATCAGTTAATTATATCTTATTTTTATCTGCGTTATTCGGACTATTGTCCCCATCTTCATTGTTATTTGTACAACGTTTCGGCCGATATACCCTCCGGCCTTCTTCAGGTATTTCTTGTCCCAAGTCCGAAAAGAAGGTTCCCGAGTCCGACAAAAAATACCTGAAGAAGGCCGGAGGGCATATCGGCCGAAACGTTGTACAAATAACAATGAAGATGGGGACAATAGTCCGAATAACGCAGATAATACTAATCTTCAAGCCTCATCTCAAACATTCAGAGAGACTAGAAGCAGCATCCGACAAAAAAGCAGTTGTTGAGCCACTTACCTCCGATCATACAAACCATCCAAGTAAGAGCAACAAGACACTCCGCCCTGTCGGTGGGGCATTAGAATACTCTGACTGCACTTCTGCAGAGAAGTAAGACTTCCCCAAACGGGGCCACCTGTTGGTCGTGGGTGGCGACCCGTGATGCTTAAGGACGGGGTCTTGGTAGATGAGCAGTCCATGACCTGCAACACTCCACTTAGACCCTTATTTAAGCTAGACGGGTGGTCGGAGAGAACCCCTCCGATCAATCGGCTGGTCACGTCAAGCCCTAGTACCTATATGATTGCCCCAACACTATTGCCCTTATGGCAAGCCCCAACCCCTTTTTTATCATATGGGTGCTAGAAGGCGGTGGCTGCGGTTCTACACGTCCTGGGAATGACGTTAAACTCTATCTGATGGTGAGGTTCCAGTTCTGGAGGTTTGGGGAATGTGGAGCACCCCTTCATCACCATTGCTCCCTGGTCAACTCTTATCCAGAGTGGTAGTACCTGTTAGGGTCTCATCTAACGGTTAAATAAAAAAATGTATTTATAAACAAAAATTGTGTATCAATTAAGAATGAATTTATTTCAAAACTTTATCGGCATTAAATGACCCACTGAGGTTGATATGCCGTAAAACAAAACAAAACCAAACTGTTAAAACAGACTATAAAGTAATGTTATGCATCTTTTTATTGGAAGTTATTGTGTATATTCCTCTACATTAAGAAGCATCTCTGAGGCTTCCTAACGTATTATAAGAAGTGGTTTTAGTTATGAAAGCTAAAACAAACCAAACCAAACCAAACCAAAGACACTGCCGTAGAATTAAGAACGAATTCACAACTGATGTTCTCTTGTGGACACCTACACCAATGTGGGCCAATTAGCAAGACTAACAACAATACCACCACACAACTTTGTTGACCGCATTATCCTTTAAAGGGAAACATCCCACTTATCCTGCAATTACAGCAAAGTTTACCCATATCATTCCCATTTAATATCTTTGCATTTTGGGCAATAATTAATTTGTCCATATTTTCTCCTACTTGAGTCAGTTGACCTTTGAGGAATTTCTGTTAAAGTACAATCCTCAAAGAATTAATCTTGTGGAAATGTTTATCTACTAATTTACAGAAAATTGCTGCCACAAGATGGATTAAACCCAATTAAACTATTGTTCAATGCATTTTTATAGTTAAAAATCATTTCCTATGCATTTTTATAGTAAAAATCATTTCCAGTGCATTTTTATAGTAAAAATAATCTCCAATGCATTTTTATAGTAAAAATCATTTCCTATGCATTTTTATAGTAAAAATCATTTCAAGTGCATTTTTATAGTAAAAATAATCTCCAATGCCTTTTTATAGTAAAAATCATCTCCAATGGCGTTTTATAGTAAAAATCTTTTCCAGTGCCTTTTTATAGTAAAAATCATCTCCAATGCATTTTTATAGTAAAAATCATCTCCAATGCATTTTTATAGTAAGAATCATTTCCAATGCATTTTATAGTAAAAATTATTTCAAGTGTATTTTTATAGTAAAAATCATCATTTCATTGCATTTTTTGCCATAGGGACATATATGCGTATGTGAATTTCAGAAATGAAACGTCACCCCTAGATGCAATTTAACATCATACCCAGGACACTTAAACATGAAGGACATAATGTCATTCTGATTATTAGTCATATCAATTATGGGATGGTTAGATCTGTTGTTAATATTAATAGGAGTATTACTAACCTTTCTAAACAGGTTGTAAACTCTGTCGAAAAGGTTAAAACTAACATCCAGAAAACTGGCCTGTCTCATACCGGAAAAAAACTCAATATTTGAATTGTTTGGATTTAAAAAAATTTAATAACGTCTTTCCTGGTCCTGTCAACTTGCCGAGATTATAATTCCATATAATGATACAAGCTTGTAATGTTGTATAGTTCTTTTCTATATATACGTTCATATAAGGACCTAAATGAGTTAGACACTTCCTATCTAGGTTTTACCCGAATGGTTCATCTGGATAATTCTGACTGAAGGACGTTGGTACAAAATTTCCAATGCATTTTTATAATAAAAATCATTTCCAAAGCATTTTTTATAGTAAAAATCATTTCCAATGCATTTTTATAATAAAAATCATTTGCAATGCATTTTTATAGTAAAAATCATTTCCAATGCATTTTTATAGTTAAAAATCATTTCCAATGCATTTTTATAGTAAAAATCATTACCAATAACTATTCAATAAGAAATGATTTTTACTATAAAAATACATTAGAAATGATTTTTACTATAGAAATGCATTGGAAAAGATTTTTACTATAAAAATGCATTGGAAATGAATTTTTACTATAAAAATTCATTAGAAAAAAGTTTCACAATAAAGATGCATTGGAAATGATTATTAATATAAAACTCCATCAATCTAACCATTTTATGTAAATCTGATATTATTATATGATGACCAATTGAAATATTTGTCCACACCTGAGGTCAAGACTTAAATCATTGCCGGTTGTATAATTTCATAATCTTTATTATCAATTAAAAATTTATACTGACTGATTACAGACTAATTGATATAATAAATAATAGTTCCATATAAAAGACAAATGATTTAATAATGCATTCTTATAGTAAAAATCATTTCCAATGCATTTTTATAGTAAAAATCATTTCCAATGCATTTTTATAGTAAAAATCATTTCTAATGCATTTTTATAGTAAAAATTTTCCAATACATTTTATGTAAAAATCATTTCCAATGCATTTTTCATACGTGTGAATGAGTTGTATTTATTTATTATAGTGTACAATACATTTAAGGTGCAATTGTTACCATTGGTTTCCAAGCAGCATGTTAGCCACTTTTCTTCAAGCTTGTTAAGAAATGCAGTTAATGTGGCTAACATGCTACTTGAAAACCAATGGTAACAACTGCGCCTTAAATGTATTGTGCACTATAATATATATATATATATATATATATATATATATATATATATATATATAAGTCAAAAGCAAGGAAATGAATCCGACGGTATGAGTATATATAAAAAAGATATGAAAACATCACAAAATGCTGTTAAAGTGAAAACATTTTATAACTTCGCTGATATTGAACAATATTTCGATTTTATGAAAATCGTCATCAGAGCTTGTTTATACTCCGTGTTGTTAAGAGCGGAGACAAAAGTCATATGAGTTCAAAACAAAAACCTTGGCGTTGCAAAAAAGAAAAAAGAAAAAAATTATACAACAGTTTCGAATGTGAGCACTTCCGCCGCATTTTTCTCGGTCATCAGATTATGTATATCTTATTGTAACAGTTTTTAAAAAGAAGACATATTAACAATTTTGACACTCGACGAATTCTCTTATTCAAAACGGGATGAGTATTAGTATATGATTTTCATAAAATCGAAATATTGTTCAATATCAGCTATGTTATAAAATGTTTTCACTTTAACAGCATTTTGTGGTGTTTTCATATCTTTTTATATATACTCATATATATATATATATATATATATAATATGTGTGTGTGTGTGTGTGTGTGTGTGTGTGTGTAGTCTTTTTAAGCATTGGAGAATTGAAAATAAAGTCCCAAATTACGTGTGTAAGAGCTGTATTTATTTATTATAGTGTACAATAGATTTAAGGTGCAATTGTTACCATTGGTTTCCAAGCAGCATGCTAACCACTTTTCTTCAAGCTTGTTAAGAAATGCAGTGAATGTGGTTAACGTTCTGCTTGGAAACCAATGATAACAATTGCACTTTAAATGTATTGTGCACTACAATAAATAAATAAACAAATATATATATTGGTTAGGAGGTTGATTTAGAAGGCTATCACAATGCAGTTTGGAATAAATAAAAAAATAATAATACGGTAACAATGGTGTTGTGTGTTGACCTGTATTTTTATTATTTCTTGAATTTTCGAGGTAATTCCTCTTTATCAAAAGAATTGAACTGAAGCAGTACAGCTATGGCATTTCTTCCCAAATGAATTTTTTTTGGGGGGGGGGGAGAGAAATGCCATAGCTGGACTGCTTCAGTTCAATTCTTCTGATAAAGAGGAATTACCTCGAAAATTCAAGAAAGAATAAAAATACAGGTCAACACACAACACCATTGTTACCGTATTATTATTTTTTTTTTATTCCAAACTGCATTGTGATAGCCTTCTAAATCAACCTCCTAACCAATACATACACAATGCTTCAAGCAAATTATGAAACTCTCTTATATATATATATATATATATATATATATATATATTATTATAATGGAGATTGTGGGTTTGTCTGTCTGTAACCGAAACTATACTACTACACAAGTCACAATTCCCTTTAGTTATTTACATCACATTCTCCAAGATTTTGTTTTTTTATTTAAACCTCAATTATTAGTAAAATTGTTTTACATCATTAAGACTGTTAACAATACCTACATACTAATAACATGCAATTATATTTATATATTCAACGAAATAGAGGTTTACAGTGTGAATGGGAAAGCTAATTTGCATACTGATATTTAAAAAAATTGATTTTAATAAATATATGCTTAGTATTATTGATTTCTAATTGTTTGATTTTATCTTAATGAATATAAGCAAACATCTCTGGGATAAATCTTAAAAGAAATCTATTAACAAAAAGAAATAACTGTAATTTTGTTCTTTACTTCCTATTTTAACTAAATAGTTAAATTAGGGATATTTACCACTGAAAGACGGGAGTAATGGAAAATGATGGAACAGCTTGTTTCAAAGTTGTTCTATTTTCCGATTATACCCCCTCTGTTCAAAATCTTTTTATCTACATTCTTATTCAGTTTCATAGCCTTTTTAATTTAACATGATATTTTATTATATTAAAACTTAAAAACTTGCACCCGGAGGGTGCATATATTTGCTAGTATATATATATATATATATTGGATCAATAATCAATTGTATCAATCAGAAGTCGAGTGACCGTTCAATAGACTTAGCAATCAATTAATAATTTCAAATCATTCGAAAAAGATTTAGCTCAAAGGTTAAATCCTTTTCCTTGATTAGACCAATTTATCAATGACCTTTCAGTTGTTATTAGATGTATTTTTCCGCAAGTGATTGGTTATTTCGGATCGATACGGATTTTATGCCTCTCAAATTGATCCGTCGTTGATGGTGGATTTGCCGGCCGAGCGGAAATAAGATTTCTATGAAATGCATTTTCCATTTTAGCATTTATGGAATTTAATCAAATGGAATTCAAATTTACAGATGTAGACGAGAAACATACCGTTAGTCAAAAAGTTGATTTGGTTTATTTAGTACAAATAAGATATACAAAGTGCGTGCGATATTTGAGGACGGATTTATACTTACTTAATAGTAAAAACATTACCAATGTATATTTTATAGTAAAAATTATTTCCAATGTATTTTTATAGTAAAAAATAATTGTCGAGTGCATTTTTATAGTAAAAAATAATTTCTAATGTATCTTAATAGTAAAAATCATTTCCAATGCATTTTTATAGTAAAAATCATTACTAATGCATTTTTATGGTAAAAATAATTTCAAATTCATTTTTAAAGTAAAAATCATTTCCAATTCCTTTTTATAGTAAAAATCATTTCCAATGCATTTTTATAGTAAAAATCATTTCTAATGTATTTTTATAGTAAAAATTATTTCCAATGCATTTTTATTGTCAAAATCATTTCCAACGCATTTTTATTGTAAAATCATTTCTAATGTATTTTATAGTAAAAATCATTCCCAATGCATTTTTATTGTAAAAATCATTTCTAATGTATTTTTATAATAAAAATCATTTTGAATGAAAAATGAAAACTACATTGGAAACTTTCACATCAACCTGATATATCTCTAAGTAGCTTCTCGCCTTTTTCCAACTGATCAGGTCTGCAAATTGAAAAGACATTTTTTTTTCAATGAATGACAATCAAATTAGTTTCTTTAAGAACGAATCCAAACATGTTCTGACACCTCTCACCTGTGGACAAAACGCTTTCTTTCTTGACACAGTCGTCAGCTGATCGGGAGGAGGTGGGTAGAGAGAGAGAGAGGGGGGGGGATCGAACCTGTTTTTTCTAAAAGCTCCACCCTGTTTTTTATTCGCCTCAAGTGAAGAAAACACATTCCAGTCACGTTTAGGAATGCTCCGATATTTCAAGACCTGCACCTAAATCTTGACACGGATTGGTTGGTGGATTGTTTTGAGCTGCTGAGAGCGGTTTAAAGTCGGCAAAGGGTTATGGGAATTGGTAGACATCATCATCATCATCATGTCGCGCAAGCAGCACGGATATCCATGACAATCTCTCGCCAACCTTCCCTATCATTCATTGCCACCGGGAGGTCTTCTGCGCATCAACCAGCATCCTCGTATAGTTGGTCATTGTAAGTCCTTAGTGGGCAGCCCACACTAGCATGTCCATGTGTTGGCTTCCACAGGAGAACGTCGCTTATGAGTTCGTCCTTGCTTCTCCAGCAGTGTCCTGCATGCCTAGTCCGTCTCATTAGGATGGTTTGTGAGATGGTGGGCAAGTGGCCATACAGCTGCTTCCTTGTGGGTGCTATTTCCACGACTTGTTCAAGACTGCACGCAGCATTCTTGTGCAGCTCCCATCTAGCTTATTCTCAAGGCGCTTCGTTAGGGTCCAAGTGGTGCAGCCATACAGCAGTACTGATATAACCACAGCCTGGAAGAATTGTCGCTTTAACTTGTCAGTGAGATCGGATTTCCATATGACTTATAATTTGTTTGCCGCCGACCATGCCTTTCTTATTCGTATATTAACATTGCTTTCTGTGGATGAGATATTACTACCTAGGTATGTGAATTGTTCTACTGGCTTAAGAGGCTTGCCGTCGAGTGTGGAGATGTCTCCTTTATTGATAGAAACATTTATTAATTTGATGTGAATCAATAAGTTTGAAGAAATAGTTTGATGTGTATGAATAAGACCCATGGTTATCTTAGATTTTTTTAATCAACTTAACGTGAATTAGGTACCACCAAAATACACTATGTGAACAGTTTGGGCCATACTGAAGGAAGAAACGTAAATATTTTTGAACTTTTAAAAAAATCTCGCAAAAAAGAAATAACGAACACAAAGAGTTGTTACAAAGAAAAAGAGTTAATTCAAAGATCAAATTATCCGATTGGGGGAAACTTACTCATCGTTATCTTGAAAAATAAGTAAAACAGACTTTTTTTTTTTTTTTTTTTTTCCGTTTTTTTACAACAGGGTCAGTTTCTTTATTGATATTTTTAGCAAATTCTGTATTCATGGTTCTTTTACTAAAATAAACTCCCGTATTGAAACTTATAAAAATTCTCTGATATAATTATTCAGACTCTTGTCTTTATAGAAAAAAGTAAAAAACCTTTTTTGTCGGTTCATTTTTTAAGATTTCATGAAATAAAATGGGGGGGGGTAGACCTTGTAAAAATAATATTTCCCCGAATATATTTTTAGGAAAAACCTATTTCACAAATATTTACATCAAAAGGTAAGTAATTATAGAAATTTTCGTTAAAATCGAAAATTAAATTTTTTTAAAAGCCTCTAGTCGTAACTTATTTTTGGCTACGTTAAATTTCAATTGATTTAACGGTGCGAAAATGTAAACATTGTTTTTCGTTGATAATTTTCATTATTTCCGTAAGATGAAAACTTTTTTTTTAATCATCAGGAGTTTTTTTTTTCAATGTTTCTTCTTTTGAATGTGCAAAAAATTTTCAAGATAATATTAACCTTTATGCAAGTTTCATCGTGTTAAATATGGGGGGGGGGTAAATTAAACAGGGTAAATTGGTGTTACCTAACGTGTATCAATAAATTGGCAGAAATAACTTTCATGGGTATAAATATATTGGTAGAATTAATTTTAATGTTAAATTTATCATTAACTTTATGTATCTAAATAAATGGCAGGCGGGGCAAATCCTGCTGTCATACATATGGCCTACCATTGGCTACCCGTGTTATCCATGGTTTGACTACAGTGTTTAGCAACTCCACGTAGGCATCTGAGGGTCCTCCAACAGTTTTTCTGCAGATTTTCGAGGAATTCTACCGTGCGAACGCAATCAGATCGTCTGTTATGTTGCTTTATTCTAGCCACAGCCTCGTAGTCTCCATTGCAATTTTCCAGTTCATGCCTGATTGTTTTTACATTGTTCAGGGAGCATTGGGCAGCAACCATAATCTCCTTATTTTGATGGCCGACGCAGATCATCATGATACAAGTTATTCTCTTCCATGATTCAGGTGGGTTCCAGTCATCCATTATATCTGTCATCATGTATATGAATGAAGAAGGGTCCAATTTTTTAAATGATGCATAGTGTGCGTCAATACCTCCAACCTACGGAGAAATATAAATATGTCAAATATATGTCACCCTGTATATCAATAAACTGGTAGAAAGTTTGGACCATATAACCTTTAAGCACCCCATCTGCGTTCTCAATTCATAAGGACATGTTTTTCATTTACACCGTTCAAAATAAGGTTGTTTAACAGACGATTTAGGGGTTAGGGGTTAGGGTTAGGGTTAGGGTTTTTTTATAATTTAAAATAAAAACTCTAAAAATCGTCCGTCAAACAAGCGGATTTTGACGGTGGAAATGAAAAACATGTCCTTATGAATCGAGATCGCAGATGGGGTGCTTAAGGTTATATGGCCCGAAACTTTTTTTTTTTTTTTTTTGTGAGGGGAACAGAGGCGAAATGCAATTGTTTACTAACAGAGTTGATGGAAATAATTTGGGAAATGTGAGAAGGTCAAAGGTCAAAGTTCAAGGGTTGTTTTTATGTTTATGTGGGTGTTGGGGTTAAAGTCCCTACTTATCTTATTTGCCCTCAATGAAAATATTTCCTCAACTCAATGATCAGGTCAGTAAGTCAACAAAATTCAATCGGTCTGTGTTTTTAAACAATAATTTTGGTTATCTTAAAGATACGCACTCCCGATTGTTTTCAGGCCTATTTTTTTTTTTTTTTTTTTTTTTTTAGCTGAATATGGGAGCTGTTGGCATTGAAATCAGAGTGGAAATTTACCAGTAATGGTTATAGCACTCTGACCCCCGGGGAGAACACGTGACTAGATTTAGATTTTAGATACAACCTGACTTTTGAAGAGAGAGCATGTGCCTCTCTCTGCTGGGGTTGATACCTCATCCACACAGAAGAACATGGGCTAGACTAAATAAAATCTTGATCAAGAAACAAATGTCTTGTAGTTCATTTTAGATACAACCTGATTTTTGAAGAGAGAGCATGTGCCTCTCTCTGCTGGGTTGATACCTCATCCACACAGAAGAACATGGGCTAGACTAAATAAAATCTTGATCAAGAAACAAATGTCTTGTAGTTCATTTTAGATACAACCTGACTTTTGAAGAGAGAGCATGTGCCTCTCTCTGCTGGGGTTGATAACTCATCCACACAGAAGAACATGGGCTAGACTAAATAAAATCTTGATCAAGAAACAAATGTCTTGTAGTTCATTTTAGATACAACCTGACTTTTGAAGAGAGAGCATGTGCCTCTCTCTGCTGGGGTTGATACCTCATCCACACAGAAGAACATGGGCTAGACTAATAAAATCTTGATCAAGAAACAAATGTCTTGTAGTTCATTTTAGATACAACCTGACTTTTGAAGAGAGAGCATGTGCCTCTCTCTGCTGGGGTTGATACCTCATCCACACAGAAGAACATGGGCTAGACTAAATAAAATCTTGATCAAGAAACAATGTCTTGTAGTTCATTTTAGATACAACCTGACTTTTGAAGAGAGAGCATGTGCCTCTCTCTGCTGGGGTTGATAACTCATCCACACAGAAGAACATGGGCTAGACTAAATAAAATCTTGATCAAGAAACAAATGTCTTGTAGTTCATTTTAGATACAATCTGACTTTTGAAGAGAGAGCATGTGCCTCTCTCTGCTGGGGTTGATACCTCATCCACACAGAAGAACATGGGCTAGACTAAATAAAATCTTGATCAAGAAACAAATTTCTTGTAGTTCATTTTAGATACAACCTGACTTTTGAAGAGAGAGCATGTGCCTCTCTCTGCTGGGGTTGATACCTCATCCACACAGAAGAACATGGGCTAGACTAAATAAAATCTTGATCAAGAAACAAATTTCTTGTAGTTCATTTTAGATACAACCTGACTTTTGAAGAGAGAGCATGTGCCTCTCTCTGCTGGGGTTGATAACTCATCCACACAGAAGAACATGGGCTAGACTAAATAAAATCTTGATCAAGAAACAAATGTCTTGTAGTTCATTTTAGATACAACCTGACTTTTGAAGAGAGAGCATGTGCCTCTCTGCTGGGGTTGATAACTCATCCACACAGAAGAACATGGGCTAGACTAAATAAAATCTTGATCAAGAAACAAATGCCTTGTAGTTCATTTTAGATACAACCTGACTTTTGAAGAGAGAGCATGTGCCTCTCTCTGCTGGGGTTGATACCTCATCCACACAGAAGAACATGGGCTAGACTAAATAAAATCTTGATGAAGAAACAAATTTCTTGTAGTTCATTTAATTAATTACAATGACTAAAGTTAGCCCGAAGAAGCCCTTGGAATAAAAAGAGAAAGTAGCTAGAAGACTAGACAACAAGATGATAGCCAGACAAAAAGCTAGCAAAAATAGTAAACCAGAAATTAAGTAAGTCTCTAAGCCAGTGGTTCCAAACCATTTTAGTACCATGGCCCACTTTTTTATCACAAATTTCCCCCACCCGTTAATTGTTTAGTATGATATAACAATATCAGTTTTGAAGAAGTATAACACAAAAAAAAATTGTATCTTTCAAATAAAACTAAAGGGTTTATCTTCAAATTTAATCAAATAAAATTTGTTTTATAATGTGTATAATTGCGGGGGGGGGGCAACAGATGAAGAACTGCAAAGTTAAACAAGTCAGAAGCCACGCATATAGTTGGTGCCAGATACACGATAACATTAGTGGGTGAACACTTGACTAGATTGCACAAGCTGTTGTGCTCAGCTTGGTTGTAATTACAATTTTACCCTATAAATTTATAATTTTTACCCATATAGGGTAAAATAAAAAAAATGTTGATATTACTTTATTTTTCACATTGCGCCCTATTACTATTGAATTGCCCCCCAGTGGGGTGTAGATCCCACGCTGGGAATCACTGGCTTAGAGCAACCTTCCAACGTGGGTACATGTGTGTACATGAAATACTCCGACAAAGTTATCAGATAATAACAGACTTTATTCCGTGAGCACATGGAGAAATACATTCAAGGCAGGAATACATATACAAAACAGATACATAAACGTATTTATAAAGGAAGTAGGACGTAGGACTTACGTCCTGAGGAATGTCACTTACTGATAGCTGGTTTTAGATGCAAGTAAAATCACATAAATGACTTAACGTTTAATTCATAGGAGTTAATGAAAGATGAAATATCATTTTTACCAATTTATTAGTACACATTATATTAAACATGGTTAGCTCAGTCGGTAGAGCGTTCGGCTAGAAACCACCAGGTTCCTAGTTCGATACCGGTCTTCGCCAACTCAGCGTATGAGTAGCACAGGGATCTGTGCGGTAAAGTAAGGAGCTGATGGTAGGTGTGGCGCTCCACCTCAGATGCTAAAAACAATCTCCTTGGTCTAGCGCTATTGAAAGGGGGATAGACTCCCTCGCTGACTGGCTGATACCGACTTTAGGCCTCCACGTCGACTTTACTTTTTTTAAAAATTATATTAAACAAATCATATGTATATAGAAACAAAACAAGATTTGGAAGCAAATAAGCCAACAAGGGTTGTCATGCCGTTAAAATCTAACCAACCAATTTCGTTACCTGATACACCTGAAGTTAAACAAAGGATATGTATACATAAAAACAAGATTTGGAATTAAATAACCCAACAAGGGTTGTCATGCCGTTAAAATCTAACCAACCAATTTCGTTACCTGATACACATGAAGTTAAACAAAGTATATGTATATATAAAAACAAGATTTGGAATTAAATACCCAACAAGGGTTGATATGCCCTTAACACCAACCAGCCAGCCAACCAACCAACCTGCCTTAAACGCACTAATGTCAGATGGTATTGATATATCAATTCTGTGTTAAAACAAAAACAAAATAAAGAGTTACTCTCCGAATCAGGGTAACCATCTACCTGGGTAGTGATTTCCTGTGTCATAAAGTGTTTTATGTTGGTTGGAGGTAAATTTTATGTGAAATGTAACATTAAAGAAACAAGCAAAACAGTAAAAAAATAATCACTCCTTGACTTTAGAATAAAAAATATACTCATAGTATACAGTACATAGTATGTACATTTCATTATACATACTAGCAAATATATGCATCCTCCGGGTGCAAGTATTTAAGTTTTGATATAATAAAATATCACATTAAATTAGAAAGGCTAATGAAACTGAATAAGAATGCAGATAGAAAGATTTTGAACAGAGGGAGTATGATTGAAAAATAGAACAACTTTGAAACTAACTGTTCCATCATCTTCCATTACTCCCGTCTTTCATTGGTAAATTTTCCTAATTTAACTATTTAGTTAAAATAGGAAGTAAAGGATAATATTACAGTTATTTCTTCTCATTAATCGATTTCATTTAAGATTTATCCCCGAGATTTTTGCTAATATTCATTAAGATAAAACCAAACAATTAGAAATCAATAATACTAAGCACATATTTATTAAAATCAAATCTTAAAGATCAATATGCAAATTAGCCTTCCCATTCACACTGTAAACCGCTATTTTGTTGTATATACAAATACAATTACCTGTTATTTGTATCTAGATATGGTCAATAGTATTAATGATGTATAACAATTTTATTAATAATGGAAGTTTAGATAAGAATAAAATTATGGAGAATGTGATGTAAATAACTAAGGGAATTGTGACTTGAGTAGTGATATAGTTTCGGTTACAGACAGAAAAACACACAATCTCCATTATAATAAGATATCAAATGAATGATACATAAATATATAAATAGATGAAAATAATAAAATTGAAATTGAATGAACGGCTAAATGACTATCACGGCTTTCCGCGTGGTGTTTAAAAAAAGAACACCACGAGACGCGTGTTTATAACATAAACAAAAAATAACGACATAAAAAAAATAAAAAAAACGCGTCCATTTCTGGAATTCGTCTCTGAAGATAAAGTTCTACTTTGAAATCGATAAGACAAAAATAACATCTTTTTGTTTTTATTTTTTATGTGCATTGTAATTGCTTTCAAATTATTAATATATTATAACATACTTAACAATGCTTCAAGCAAATTACCAATTACTTTTAATCACAAAGAAGTTTGAGTCGTTATAAAATTGTCCTTTATATGTGTATAATTACTACTACTTGCTGTCCATCGTATCCGATGATGACACCACGCGAATCATTTTCCTCCAATTCAATCGGTCTCTGGTTGCGTCTTGCCAACTGCCTATGGGGATGTTAAAGTCCTTCAGGTTTCTTTTGATGTTGTTTTTGTATGTGAGCTTTGGTCTACCAATTCCACGTGATCCCTCTCTCAGTTGAGAGTACAGAATCTGCTTTGGTAGTCTGTCATCCCCCAAGTCTGTTTAAGTGGCCAGCCCATCTCAGGTTGCGTTGGACAAGTATTTCATGTATGCCAGGGAGTCCAGTTCTCTTCAGGATGGTCCTGTTTAAAACATGTTGCCACCACCTGACATCTAATATGCTGCACAAGTGACGCATGTAGTAGACATGTAGTCTATGGGCATCTGCTTTGTATATCGTCCAGGCTTCCGCATCATACAGTAGGGTTGAGAGAACTATGGCGCGGTATACTGCTCATTGGACGTGGTAATTGCATTTCACTTAGAGCTAATACCCTTGGGAAAGGTATGAATCCTACTCTCCCTCCAGCTATGGGTAAATAGCAGGGCAGATTGGGTTCTTTAACCATGGCTAGGTAACCAGTCTAGGAGAAGGAAAACTCTGACTTCAAACCTGTTGAACTCCGCTTAAGAAATTGACAATGTGTCGCATCCTGCTCGTGCGGAGGGGTTGGTAAATATATATACTGCTCATTTAATTTTCAAGGAGATGTCTCTGTTGAACCAGACTCGCCTCTCCTTCTTTGGAAGAATTTGAAATTCAGAGATCAAGTTCTGCATTGAGTCTATTGTTGATGGCAACTGTGGAGCCCAGGTACCTGAAGGTATTTACCTGAGCTAGAGTCTGACCTTCTGTTCCTTATGTCTTTCAGTGCATGTATGTCGGAGGGGCTGATACATAACTTCGGTCTTATTGAGGTGTATTTTATCCTCAAATGCCTTTGCAGAGTCTGCGAATCTGTAGGTTATTGTCTTGCGAGTCTTGGTGTTGTGTGCCAGGAAGTCAGTGTCGTCTGCATACATGAGTTCACGCACCAGTGTTTGGTGTTTGGTCTTTCTTGCAGATCTAAATTGTTGATATTGAACATGTCTGCTCCTGGTCTAGTCTGTATCCTACTCCTGTGGTGGAGTTAGTGAAGCATCAGATGTTAACATAATTATTAGATTCCAAATATTTATGTACAGTAGTGTAGAAACAAAATGGCTGTGTATTAGTTGCAGCCTGTGTCTTGAAGGATGAGTGACAGGCTTGACCTCAGTTCCTGAGCCTTCCTTCCGGTGAATACCGTGAGAATCGTGAGAAGACCCTCTTCCGTTTAGATTAGAAATAGATTTTAGTCAGATCGGCCAAAGCCACGACGATGGTAAGTCTGTTATTTACGGTGCCGACTCAGTCTGCGCAGGTAGTCTGGTGGGATTTCAGAATAAAATATGATCTAAGTTAAATCAAAGTCTGTGTTATTATCAAAAACTACCAATGACACAGGGCTTCTGATAAAGAGAAATCCCAATGGAAGACCAGACACGAATCACCAATGGAAACAGACACGAAGTCCCAAGACGAAGTCCAGACGCTGAAGAGTCGCTAGAAGAATAGAAGTAAGAAAGTAAGAAAGAGGTATACAACACAGATAAGACCATAGAAAGAAAAATTGAGAACAGAGTGGGTGCAAGGACACAGCCCTGTTTCACTCCGCACCCAGCTTCAAATGGCTCCGAGAGTTCCCCCCTAAACTGACGATGCCCTCATTCCTGTATGCAAGGTATTATAAATTGTATCAAATGAACAACAAGTTACAAAGATTTGGTTTGGTTAATGAATTTTCCTTCTTATGTGGTGTTGGATGACGTCCCTACTGCTTACATGCAGAGTGGTCGCTCGAGTCCCTACTACCCGCGTAGGTAAGGGCAGACTGACTTTGTTGAATTCGTGGTTCGTTAACCGCTCCGATTTGGTGTTTTTCTTTTTGCCGGTTATGATTTACGACCCTCATGGAAATTCAACGCGCGAACGTATTAGTAAGCACCCCTCATGACGTGCTTATCAATCAGATTCTAGAGATTGCTTAATTATTTTTTTGAATCTTATTTGTGCAAAATTGTAGAAGTTTTTCAATTGGATAAAAGTCATGTTTGGCGCATCTTTTACGTTTTTTTTTTCTTTTTCATTGTTTATCAAAATTATAGGAGTTTATCCTATAGGCATGAAATAACCCATAAGAGTTGACATGCCGTAAATCCAAACAAACAAGCAAAAATATTTACCAATATGTTAATACACAAAGTAACGAAAGATTAAATATAAAAATTTACCAATAATTACCAATTTATTAATACGCATGAAGTTAAACACATTATATGTATATATAAATTAAAACAAAATTTGGAATTAAATAACCCACAAGGGTTGACGTGCCTTTAAACATGAACCAACCTACCAACAACAAAAAAAAAAACAAATGGCTGATGGTATTGGATATATCAGTTCTGTGTTTAAAAAATAGCTCTTTCCGAATCAGGTAACCTCTCACCCGGCCTTCGGGTCGGGGTCCAGTGAGCTTCGGCCGCTGGACCGGTATGTTGTAATATAGCATCGATCCAAGGCCCCCCCCCCCCTAGGCAACACCTGCCCCCTCGATTTAAAGGGGCAGGCTGTGTTTATTGCCAGTGCCTGACGCCCCCCTTGAGGGGGAATGCCGACGGGATACACGGCAATTTTTTCACCCGCATCCATGAACTTCGGTTGTGGGATCCCACGTTACTAGGGCCTTTGTGCCTGACCTGGTACGAGTGGGGTACTGGGAAAAACAAACCATCTACCCGGGTAGTAATTTCTTAGGTCATAAAAACCAGCAAAACCTTTTATAACGTTCTTTTCACTCTTAACACAATCAGTCCATAGATAGATAGATAGATAGAGAGAGAGAGAGAGAGAGAGAGAAAGAGAAGAGAAGGGAAGAAAGTTATGAGTGATAAAATAGAAAGTGTGTGTGTATGTGGTATGTGTGTGTGTGTTGTTTGTGTGTGTGAGCAGAGAGAGAGAGAGAGAGAGAGAGAGAAAGAGAGAGAGAGAGAGCCGAGGAGAGAGAGAAAAGATAGTGCTTGCGTGTGAGAAAGAACGGTCAGAACACACAAAAATAAACCAACAGTTTCTCCCTTAGGTAATTCGTTTTGGGGTTTTTTTATGAATGAGCAGAAAGAGCCGAAATTTGCATACGTCACAAGTTGCGTCTCGTCTCAATGGGATTTACTTTTCGCCCACGTTACTTAGTTTCTTCTCATAAGTTGTTCGACTCCGGAACGACGTCCATTTTTTTTTTTTTTTTTTTTTTCTCCCCCGGATTCTTGCATACTACCACGTGCGTGCCCGCTTCCCCATGAGGTATGTCATTCGTTTTCCCCATTCGCCACATCAAATGAAAATAAACAATGGCCTTAGCTCCCCCCCCCCAACGCCCTCATAAAAGTAAAACGACCCTTGACCTTTGAACTTACAAGAAAGAAAAGACTGTCAAAGCAAGATCATATATAATGGAGATCCGGTGTCTGTCTGAACCATAATGTATGTTTATGTCAAATATCAAAGATGCAATTTAGGCTAAAGAGCAAATCGGTCGGAAAATTAGGGTGACCCAGAAAAAACAGAATCCACAAATTTTGTAAAAAACTGTTAATTTAACTTCGGGGTAGGGTTAGGGTTTAGGGTTTAGGATTAGTTTTAAGGGGAAATAAATAAATAATTTGGGTTCTGTTTTTTCTGGGTCACCCTGTATACAGGGTCACCCAGAAAAAACAGAACCACAAATTTATAAAACTTAATTTTAACTATGGCGGTTAGGGTTAGGTTAGGGTTAGATAGGTTGTTGGGTTTAGGTGTTTAAAGGGAAAATAAATAAAAATTTGGGTTCTGTTTTTCTGGGTCACCCTTTATACAGGGTCAGCCCAGAAAAAACAGAAACACACAATTTTGTAATAAAACTTATTTTTAACTAGGTAGGGTTAAGGTTAGGGTTAGGATTAGGGTTGGGTTTAGGTTATTTAAGCGAAAAAAATAAATAGTTTGGTTCTGTTTTCTGGCACCCTGTATACAGGAACCCAAAATAACAAACACATTGTATAAACTAATTTTACAGAGTTAGGTTAGGTTTAGATTAGGTTAGGTTAGGTTAGTTAAGGGAAAACAATAATAATTTGGGTTCTGTTTTTTTCTGGGTCACCCTAATTTTCCGACCGATTTGAAAGTTTAGCCAGTTTATCAGAGTATTAATATATCCCACTTGGAACACCGACAGTATAGTTGGGTACTTACTACTCACATAAATCCCAAAGAGTTAAAGGGTCTCCTTAGCTTTGGTCGGCAACCCATCTAAGAGAAGGAAAAGTCCGATACAAAACCTCCTGCTTAGCGGCTTTACCTTCACCAAAAAAATTAGGGGAGTAAACCCGAAAACAAATCAGGAGCCGAAGTCCCTAAGGTGGTGTGATGCTGAATCTAGGGCTACCCAGCAACTCTGCGACACTGTCCTGCCAAACTGCATTGGTTCTTTACCTTTCCTTGGTCACAGCAGTTGCTTAGGCAACAGCTCATCCTCCATATGAACCCGCCTAAGCTACGCAGTTAAAAAAAAATTGGACACTACTCCATTGTCTCTGTAGACGAAAGGATATCAACAACATTTCATTTATATCAAAATCATTAATACAGAGAATAAATCTATTTAATTAACAATGTCTCTATGAAAATTGAGTTAGATTTGCCTCAAAACAGCCCATTTATTAATGCATTTAAAATCCTGCAATGTGTCTATATAGCATTAAGAAATAAAGATTTACATAATATATGGTGTTTAATTTGCATACTGGTTTTAACAAAACTGGTTTATAATTATTACTTGATGTTATTGGAGTTAGGTTAGAGTTATTTGTAAAAGTTCAATAGAAAAAAATTGACTAATTTCTTATTTGGTCACAAAATATCTATCTATCTATTCTATCTATCTATCTAATCTCAGTCTCGTTTATATCATCAATCTATCTATCTATCCTATTCTTCTATCTCTTATCTCTCTCTCTCTCTCTATATATATATAATATATATATCCCAGTCTGTTCATATCTCTATCTATCTATCTATCTATCTATCTCAGTCTGTTTATATCAATATCTCTCTCTCTCTCTCTCTCTCTCTCTCTCTCTCTCTCTCTCTCTCTCTCTCTCTCTCTCTCTCTATCTATCTATCTATCTATCTATCTCATTGTGTTCATCTTCATCTATCTTGGTCTTTTCATATCAATGTCACATTGTCACATCTACACTTACACCTGCGCAATTTACTCATATTTTTCTCATATCTGTCTACGCTTAGAATGGATCATTCCATTTTGATCAAGAGGGAGGAAAAGGATGAAAGGAACATGTTACACATTAATGAGAAAAAGAAAGAAAAAAGAAGGAAATGGAAGAGAAATGGGAGTGATAATGCTATACGTCAGATGCCTATCGTCTGCTTCAACTGAATAAAGAGAAAGAGAATTAAGAAAGAAAGTAGGCAAAAAAGAAAATAAGTGAGATAGAGAAAGAAAGGGAATGATAATGCTATACATCAGATGTCTATCGTCTGCTTCAACTGAATAAAGAGAAAGAGAATTAAGAAAGAAAGTAGGCAAAAAAGAATGAAAAGGAGATAGAGAAAGAAAGGGAATGATAATCCTGGACAGATGTTTATCGTCTGCTTCGACGGAATGAAGGGAACGAAAGAATGAAGACAGGGTTGGTTTCTTTATCGATATTTTTTAGCAAAATTCTGTATTCATATTTCTTTTACTTAAAAAAACTTCCGTATAGAAACTTATAAAAATCTTCTGATATAATTATTCAGACTCTTATCTTTATAGAAAAAAAAGGAAAAATCGTTTTTTGTCGGTTCATTTTTTTTATTTCATAGACCTCGTAAAAATATTTCCCCTAATATATTTTAGGAAAAACCTATTTCAAATAAATTTTCATCAAAAGGTAAGTAATTATGGAAATTTTAATTTAATTGATTTTTCATATAAATTTTTTAAAAAGCCTCAAGTCGTAACTATGTTTTTGGCTATGTTAAATTTCAATTGATTTAACGGTGCGAAAATGTAAAATGATCCGATTTTCACGAAAATTTCCTAATTACTTACCTTTTGATGAAAATAATTTTTCTTAAGATATATTTGGGGAAATTCTTTTTTTACGAGGTCTATTGCTTTAAAAAAAATAAACAACAAAAAATCCAAATTACTATACATTTAATGTTGAAAAATATTTTTTTTAACTAAGTTTAATTGAAATTATACATTGCAATACTAACACAAACAACTGTCTCAATAATAGATTCAATAATTAATTTCAATGGTTAATTAAATGTATAGTAATTTGTTGTTTTTTTTGTGTTGTTTATTTTTTTAAGCAATATGTAATTAAAATCAACCTTAATCCCCTAAAACCGTAACCCAATTCGCAAAATGTTAATTCATAGACTGTAGTTAAACTGTGATTGGGTACCACCAAAAAACTTTCCGTTTTAATTTTCCGACCTAAATCAGAAGTCAGTCCTAGAATGATTCAAATCATCAATCATTTTGGATATCTATCCACAAAATAACAATAGCAAATTGTTTTATCTTGTCACGTTATCTCAAAAGGTCATCGTTAATTATTTATTGTTTCTTCTTTTGTCTTAAGATATATCAAAGGTTGACCTGGAAGCCGATAATTGACCTTTAGGGTGGGGGGTGAGGTCTTTTCGTGTCCAACATAACACAACAACAACAACAATATGCTTATAAATGTGTCACGCTTAAACAACGACATCGACCCTCGATGATTCGTAAACAAAGATTCGTTACGAAAAGCCCACGAGGCACGAACACGTCACATGAAAGGTTTATCATGGCAATCGTATTATCGCCAAACTGGATTTTTCTCAGAGAGAAATTATCCCCCCCCCCCTCCGCATCTATACATATATAAAGGGCAGTTATGTATATATGTGTATGTCTGGAGGAAACTTCGAACAATAAAACAATTAACGACAAAGTAAATATATATATACACATTAAATATCACCAGGGCTTGGTTTTTGAGCAAAAATTTTAAAAAAAGATTTTATTTATATTTGGGAAGATATTTAAAAATTAAAATTTGGGCTGACTTCTGATCTAGGTCGGAAAATTAAAACGGAAAGTTTTGTTTTTTTAAATAAACAACAAAAAAAAAACAACAAATTACTATACATTTAATTAACCATTGAAATTAATTATTGAATCTATTATTGAGACAGTTGTTTGTGTTAGTATTGCAATGTATAATTTCAATTAAACTTAGGGTTTTTTTTTTGTTTATTTTTTTTAAGTAATACGTAATTAAAAACAACCTTAATCCCCTAAAACCGTAACCCAAATCGCAAAATGTTAATTCATAGACTGTAGTTAAACAGTCATTGGGGACCACCAAAAAACTTTCCGTTTTAATTTTCCGGCCTAAATCAGAAGTCAGCCCATTCTAGATGTGCATAGACTTTATATATATACAGAGAGACATATAGACATACATACACAAATATAGACATCTATTGATACACAAATTCATTTATATATTCAGGCAAATACAAATATATATATGTGTATGTACACAAAGACACACACACACACACACACACACACACATATATATATATATATATATACATTTATAATATATATATAATATATATATATATATATATATATAGGTATATGTAAAACAAAAATTTTTTTGCGATGAAACAAAGAAAATACAGTGCTCAATCACAGTTTGTAAGAGCTAATATTTATTTATTTTACAATGTTTTTATAGATCAATGTTCATTATCAGCGACCGCGGTTTCATGCCAAAGGCAATCATCAGGCTGAGGAGCAAGATCCTATGGTGTTTGTTGGAGTTCTTTACTCAATGTCACATTTAGGATTGTAAATAACGTCGGTTAATTTTACGGACGCTGTTATTTTTTTTTTTAAATTTGAATTTTTTTTGAATTTTTTGGCATTACTTCAAAAAAATTCAAATTTAAAAAAAAAATAACAGCGTCCGTAAAATTAACCGACGTTATTTACAATCCTAAATGTGACATTGAGTAAAGAACTCCAACAAACACCATAGGATCTTGCTCCTCAGCCTGATGATTGCCTTTGGCATGAAACCGCGGTCGCTGATAATGAACATTGATCTATAAAAACATTGTAAAATAATAAATATATATATATATATATATATATATATATATATAATGTATATATATAGATAGATAGATAGATAGAGAGAGAGAGAGAGAGAGAGAGAGAGAGAGGGAGAGGAGAGGAGAGAGAGACACACTCACACATAAATACATTTATATGTTTATACACACAAATATATATGTGTACACGTATGCACACACACAACTATATCTATATATAGACAGAGAGACACACACACATACACAAATACATTTATATAATATGCATAAAGTCTATGCACATCTAGAATGGGCTGACTTCTGATTTAGTTCGGAAAATTAAAACAGAAAGTTTTTTGGTGGTCCCCAATGACAGTTTAACTACAGTCTATGAATTAACATTTTGCGATTTGGGTTACGGTTTTAGGGGATTAAGGTTGTTTTTAATTACGTATTGCTTAAAAAAATAAGCAAAAAACCCCTAAGTTTAATTGAAAATTTTAATTAATTTGAATCATTCTAGATGTGCATAAAGTCTATTCACATTAGATTCAAATTCAGCAATTCCTTTGGTCATTGGGGACCACCAAAAAACTTTCTGTTTTAATTTTCCGAAATTCAGCAATTCCTTTGAATATCTTGAAGGGATTCTTAAAAATACGAAAATAAAAATAAAGTAAGAAAAAAAAAAAACTAAAAAAAAACCTCACATGGTGCCTTGATCGGAAGAACCCCTCTGCGCATGTCCGACAAAAAGGACTGACTCCCTACCCAAAAAGGATACCTAGGTCATTCTAACTGAGGCCGCAACTGAGTGTAGTCGTTTCCTACTGGCCAGGGGCATGTCCCCTCGCCACGGCCGACTATGCCCCGTTCAATAAAGCCTGAGTCATAAAGCTACCTCTTGCCTTTATCTATTTCCTTTCTCATTCCTTGAGTTCCATTTCAGCTTACCAGCCCACAAGAACAAAGGACCAGCTTTATTGGGGACAAGATACTAGTACAAACGAACTTAACTTAGCCCCATAATATATATATATATATATATATATATATATATATATATATATATATATAATTGATAATTTTGAATCATATCACCACGACCAGACAACTCGGCAAACACCATTTGCGACATCCGGAGCACTGGACAGCTGTTTCGACCTCCTTTGGTCTCATCAGCAGAGGTCGAAACAGCTGTCCAGTGCTCCGGATGTCGCAAATGGTGTTTGCCGAGTTGTCTGGTCGTGGTGATATGATTCAAAATTATCAATTATATATATAATTCCTCTATCAAAAATCAAAAATTCAATATATATATATATATATATATATATATATATATATATATATATATATATATATATATATATATGTGGTTAGTCCTTTGTTAGTATTGGAGAAATGAGAATAAAGTGCTCGATTACTTTTGTAAGACCTGTATTTATTTATTATAGTGTACAATACATTTAAGGTACAATTGCTACCATTGGTTTCTAGGTAGTATTCTTGATATTCAAGAATACTACCTAGAAACCAATGGTAGTAATTGCACCTTAAATGTATTGTACACTATAATATATATATATATATATATATATATATATATATATATATATATATATAGTTGTAGAAAAAGTTTTTTTCTCTAGCGCGGTTTACAACACTAGGCCAAAAAAATTGATCAGAAAATTTAACAATTTCAGTATTTAAATTTGATATCAGTATACAATTTTCGGTGTTTTATGTAATTAGATATTTTTTTAAAGTGAAAGATCGACCTACCGTATTGGTCAATGTACTTTTATATTAAAATCATATCCAATGAATTAGGTAAAAATTAGTGACCAGTGATGTATAACAACAACAAAGCGTATGGTAGTGTGTGGATTAAAATAAGATTAAAAAAAAAAACAAAAAACAAACTCCCATGAGCCTTCAGACCGGAAGAAACCTCCGAGCATGTGCAGAAAGAAAGACTCACTTCCGACTCCTAAGATAATCTCTTGGCCATTTGAACTTAGACGTTAACTGGGACTAGACACTACTATTGGTCAGAAAGAATTTTCTTACCACCTGGTGGCTATGACTTGTGAATAAAGCCTAAATCCTAAAACTACCTTTCGTTTTTTGTCTCTTCCTTTTCTTTCTTTGAATTCCTTTTCAGCGCGAATTCCAACATCGTATTTCAAATGAAAGAAAAAAAATACCAAAAATCAGGGAATTTACCGATTTTAATGAAATTTTCAGTGTTGATATATTAATGAATAAAAGATATAATGCACCAATTTTTTTATTTAATTTTGTTTACATTTTTTCAGGACAGTTAACTTTGAACCACGTATCTTTGAGGCATAACACAGATTCTCAAAATTACGCGGTTCAAAGTTAACTGGCCTGAAAAAATGTTTAAAAAATTTAAATAAAATAACTGGTGCATTATATCTTTTATTTATTAATATATCAACACTGAAAATTTCATTAAATTCGGTTTATTCCCTAATTTTTGGTATTTTTTTTTCTTTGAGCGGTGGTTGAATTTAGGCCCGTTAAGTTCGATTTAACCCAATTTTGTCATGACTCAAAGTTCTTTGTTATTACTTGTACTGTTTCTTGTTTCTTTAATGTTACATGTCACATTTTAAAAAATGACCCCCAACAACAGCTGCATTTCATAACGAAATATCTTCGTAAGATTCTGTTTCGAATTGTTTTAATTCGTTTTGTTGATGTGTGGGTGTATTGAGTTTGTGAATCAGGAGAGATATTTATTTATGTTGAATACACCAACGTATTTTTGTGATAAAATCATTTCTAATGCATTTTCAGTGGAAAATCATTTCTAATACATTTTTATAGTAAAATCATTTCCAATGCATTTTCATAGTAAAAATCATTTCCAATGCATTTTCATAGTAAAAATCATTTCCAATGCATTTTTATAGTAAAAATCATTCCCAGTGCATTTTCATAGTAAAAATCATTTCCAATGCATTTTTATAGTAAAAATCATTTCCAGTGCATTTTCATAGTAAAAATCATTTCCAGTGCATTTTTATAGTAAAATCAATTCCAATGCATTTTATAGTAAAAAATCATTTCCAGTGCATTTCATAGTAAAAATCATTTCCATGCATTTTTATAGTAAAAATCAATTCCAATGCATTTTATAGTAAAAATAATTTCAAATGCAATTTATAGTTAAAAATCATTTCCAATGCATTTTTAAGTTAAAATCATTTCCAATGCATTTTTATAGTAAAATCATTTCCAAATTTTTAGTAAAAATCATTTCCAATGCATTTTCATAGTAAAAATATCATTTCCAATGCATTTCATAGTAAAAATCATTTCAATGCATTTTCATAGTAAAAATCATTTCCAATGCATTTTTATAAAAATCATTTTCATTTTCATAGTAAAAATCATTGTCCAATGCATTTTCATAGTAAAAATCATTTCCAATGAAATTTTATAATAAAAATCATTTCCAATGCATTTTTATAGTAAAAAATCATAGGCTAATAGATTTCCATATTATTTGTAATACATTTTCATAATGAATATAATTTACAATAAAGATCCAATGTATTTACACAGAACAATTCATTGGTAACATTGTAAGCAAATAAGCAAATTTGTTTTTATTTCACCATTCTCCAATCTGTGCATAAGAAAAACAACCAACAATAAATGACCAAGGGAATGACCATGTTGTTCACAACTAGTGTCCATCTTTTTCTTCTTTCTCTTTTTTCTTCTTCTTTCTCATTTACATGTTCGTGTTACAAAAACGTACATTATTTCCATCTTGTTCAAGTGCCCTGTAGGCATTACACTTAAAGCGACCATTATTCTTTACCGTTGCAGGTAGGCAACATCTTCAACCAACTACTTAACAGGTTTCCTATCACAGGTCTCGCACTCAACATGAGTAGGATTATGTACCCACTACCAGGTTTCTTAATGTCGTCTCATTAACGAAACAGTATTGAGTGACGTCGTCTTCTTGAATCAGATGTCCTTGGTCGACACCGGCCATAGGAAGAAGCAACGTCCAAGATTTCTCTTATTAGAGTCGTCTATAATTCCTCTAAGAGGCTTAGTGAATCTTTTTTTTCTTTCTTCTTCTTTTCCCTCTGAAGTAGAGGCTGTATATGTATTCTTTATTGTGAACGTTCGTTACTGTATGTATCTCCGAGGATAATTCAAAACCGGGTGAGGATCACCTGGAGATTTCTATCGGAAATACCAGTGGATGCAGGCACCACGCATCTACATGCACATATGCAACATGCACAGACATGCACGCAGAATTATATTATAATAACAGTTCAGGTTGAATAAGAATCAATATATATATATATATATATATATATATATATATATTATAACAATGGAAAGGAGTAACCTATTCGAGTTTCATCGATTGATTCTTCAGGGTTACATTAGTTAAACTAGCAAATATATGCACCCTCTGGGTGCAAGTATTTAGGTTTTACTGTAATGAAATATCGTATTAAATTAGAAAGTCTAATAAGAAGGCAGATAAAAAGATATGTAACAAAGTGGGGGTATAATAGAAAAATAGAAATGAAACTTACTCTTACATCACTCCCGTCTTTCATTGCTGAATTTTACGTATTTAACAGTTAAATTAGGAAATAAAGAACAAAATGACAGTTATTTTTTCTTGTTAATGGATTTCATTTAAGATTCATTGAAGAGATTTTTGCTTATATTCATTAAAATAAAACCAAACAATTAGAAATCAATAATACTAAGCGCACATTTAATAAAATCACATTTTTAATATCAATATGCAAATTAGCCTTCCCATTCACACTGCAAACCGCTATTGTTTGTATATATAAATACAATTGCATGTTGTTAGTATGTAGATATGGACAACACTAATAAAAAGGTGAAGCAATTTTATTAATAATTGAGGTTTAAATATAAATAAAATCATGGAGAATGTGATGTAAATAACTATGTTAATTGTGACTCGATTAGTAATATAGTTTCGGTTACAGACATAAAAACACACAATCTCTATTATAATAAGATTAATCGAGTTTTCAATAAATCTTAGATGGTATAATATATGCCCGTTGGAATGGGATTTATCCTTAGACTAAGGATAAATCCCATTCCAACGGGCGTGTATTATACCATTTAAGATTAATCGAAAACTCGATTAATTTAACTAATGTAACCCTGAAGAATCAATCGATGAAACTCGAGTAGGTTACTCCTTTCCATTGTTATAATAAATTTTTGCTCTACATTGTATTGAGCACTTTGTATTTGTTTTTTCTCAATCTTAACTTCTGGATACTGTGTGCTTCCAACGATCGTACTCATACCACCGGTAAGCTACTACTCATACATTAACAAATATATATATATATATATATATATATATATATATATATATATATATATATATGTGTGTGTGTGTAAGGGCCGGTGTTTGCTTTTTAAACCGTCGAGAGATAGGCCCCGAAACGGTTTTGCACACTCTCTCCTGACGAGCCCATGCAGTTGTAAACATCTTTTGTTTTTTCATTTTATCATATTCATATATATATATATATATATATATATATATATATGAATATGATAAAATGAAAAAACAAAAGATGTTTACAACTGCATGGGCTCGTCAGGAGAGAGTGTGCAAACCGTTTCGGGGCCTATCTCTCGACGGTTTAAAAAGCAACACCGGCCCTTCCTCACTAATCGAAAACGAAACGGTTTGCACACTCTCTCCTGACGAGCCCATGCAGTTGTAAACATCTTTTGTTTTTTCATTTTATCATATTCATACTGTCGGATTAATTTCCATTTTATTTTCACACACACACACACACACACACACACACATATATATATATATATATATATATATATATATATATATATATATATATATATATATATAGGGTATCCCAGAAGTCGCACACCATATAATTTTTTTGTTTTTGTTTTTGTTTTTGTTTTTCAGATTTTATTGGATATAGGTGAGAAATTAACAATACAAGAAAGAGTTAAATTGTTTTTTTTATGTTTGGAAGAGAAGAATTCAACCGCACTCATCCCGAGCGAGAAAAACCATTGAACCATACCACTGTCTGCCGTTTGATAAAACGTTTCCAAGAAACTGGCTCAGTTGCTGACCGCGAGAGATGTGGTCGACGAAAGAGTGCAACTGATGAAGCAACATCAACTATGGTTTTGGTGAATGTTACTAGAAGCCCCGTGAAATCAGTAAGGAAAATAAGCCAGGAGCTTACGATTAGCAAATCATCAGTACATCGTATTCTTTATTTCATCCGTACAAAGTGCATCTTGTGCAAGCTCTACATAAAGAGAATTGATGTATGTATCAATGGAGAGGGTGAACAATTTGGGCATCTATTATGATTATGATGAATAAAATTGATATTCATATGTCTTTTTATACTTTTTATATGTATTTTCATACATGGTGCGCGACTTCTGGGACACCCTGTATATATATATATATATATATATATATATATATATATATATATATATATATATATATATATATGGTGATTGCCACTTCTTTACAGAAGAAGGCCATTTCTACAAGTAGTTCGGTTGTGAGCACGCAGAAGGACCACGGGTCCAACTTTGTTTACGCACCCTACCACACATATGACCCTCTTCCCCTGCTTCCTCTCATGTGCGACCGTACATGACTGAGAAGCCCAGTCCTCGACAACAGGCTCTGTCACATAAATCACACACACACACACACATATATATATATATATATATATATATATATATATATATATATATATATATTCCGCACGAGCAGAATGTGACACAAGGTCAATTTCTTAAGCGGAGTGCAACAGGTTTGAATTCAGAGTTTTCCTTCTCCTAGACCGGTTGCCTAACCAACGTTAAAGAGCCCGGTCTGCCCTACTATTTATCCATAGCAGGAGGGAGAATTGGATTCATACCTTTCCCAAGGGTATTAGCGCTAAGTGAAAATGCAGTTACCGTGTCCCGGATTTGAACTCGTGGCGACGAGTCCATTTCCCATGACTTTAACCACACGTTTCCACATAAGTCACATATATGGTCAGGCTTAAATGTGGGAAATGTGTCCATGACGTCCGTCATGTGCTGCTTACGTAGGGGCCCGTTTCAGGGTGGAATGCTCGAGCCGCCTTACCTCAAGCCCCTTACAGCTACCATAAACAAATCTCCTCCAAGCCACGCGATTCGTAGTTAACCCCTCCCACTTAAGAGTTTTTATATTGAGTATTTTTAGGTTGTCTTTGATAACATCCTTAAAATGTATTTTCTTCTTGTATATAAATGATTTTTGTTGAATTTGAAAGAATAAGAGTCGTTGTTTTGTTATATAACGATTAAGCTGCCGTTGACCGTGGTGTGTCAGCTTCTGCAGCAGATTCCTGGTCGTTTGTGAACAGAGCACAACGTGAGCATTCGACCAGACTTCTGGCAAGTGTAGAAAATACTGCAACCCATGGTTGATGGAGAGAATCCGATCTTGACGGTCGTTTTCGGATATTCAATAGCTCATCGGGCCGACGGGTTATATTCTGAAAAATCAATTAATGGTCCGATTTTCACCAAAATTTCCATAATTACTTACCTTTTGATGTAAATATGTCTGAAATAGTTTTTTCCTAAAATATATTAGGGGGAATATTTTTTTACGAGGCATACCCCTCTATTTTATGAAATATGAAAAAATGGACCGACAAAAAACGATTTTTACTTTTTTTTCTCCAAAGGCAGTAGATGCTTTAGAGAAGAGATTCATTATCTTCTGCATGTCCTCCCCGGTATGGACGACGAAATCCGCATCATCAGCCTAGAGCAGCTCACGGACGAGGGTCTGGAAGGTCTTTGTATTGGAATTAAAATGAGCAAGATTGAAGACCCTGCCAGTGGTACGGAATCGTATAAAGACACCGGTGATGGATATATAAACACCAGCGACCAAAGTAGTCAACCAGCCTTAAAAAATCGATGTAATATATATATATATATATATATATATATATATATATATATATATATATATATATATATATATGGAAGTAAATGGAAGTGAATCCGACAGTATGAATTAAACTTTTTTTTGAAAAAAGAAATGATGTTGATAATCGCTGACAGAATCTGTTTCAACCTTTGGCGGTCTTCTTCAAGAGCGAAATATATATTTGATGGAAGGACGGAAATAAATAAACCGTTAAAAGATACGAAGGTACAAATGAATGTTTGTGTGAACGTTCAAGTTCGGAGCCGGAATTTATTTAAATTTAAAAATGCATATACTGTGTTAAAAATAAAATACATTTTATTTATAAAAATCAGATTCATTATTAATCCACAGGAAATTGTGGACTTTTAAACTTACTTTCTTATAGCTGGAATCATGAACATTTTTGATATTTTTATACATTTTTTATATATTTTTACAACAAACTCTTTTGAGTTTTCCAGATAACGATATTAATGCACGAATAGGAAAGGCATGGATAGCCACAAACAAATTGTCTGTCATATGGAAATCTGATCTCACTGACAAGCTAAAGCGACATCTCTTCCAGGCTGTAGTCATATCAGTACTGCTGTATGGCTGCACCACCTGGACCCTAACGAGGCGCCTCGAAAATAAGCTAGATGGGAGTTACACAAGAATGCTGCGAGCAGTTTTGAACAAGTCGTGGAAACAGCATCCAACAAGGGAGCAGCTGTATGGTCACCTGCCCCCTATCTCACAGGCCATCCGAGTGAGACGGACTAGACATGCAGGGCACTGCTGGAGAAACAAGGACAAACTCATAAGCGATGTTCTCCTGTGGAAGCCAACACATGGACATGCCAGTGTGGGCCGCCCGGCAAGGACCTACATTGACCAGCTATGTAAAGATGCTGGCTGCAGCGAGGAAGAACTCCCTGGGGCGATGAATGATAGGGAAGGTTGGCGAGAGATTGTCATGGATATCCGTGCTGCCTACGCGACATGATGATGATGATGATGACTTGATCTTAATAACTAGGTTAGAATTTCGTCTTTAAACTTTACGGTATCTCAGAAACATGTGGTGATAATTAAACCTTTTTTTTAAGTATTATTTATTTAGCATAGTTTTACTTTTAAATATAAGCAAATGGGACGAATTAAGAGCCAAGCAGTTCAGTGAATGTTCATCAAGCCACAGACGCCAACATCTCAGTCGACCGCCATCTTGTCCCTGATAAGTCTCCCATTTTTTGGGTGTGTCGCTGATAACCTACTTTAAATTACAGTTATTGAATTTTACGTACCTTAGCGTTCCAAACTTCTTTCTTTTTTTTTTACATATTTGGTGCCAGTTTTTAACCCACAAACTTGGTAAATAAAACAATCCTAACTCCTACAATAACAAACGGACGGCTGGGTGGCGACTATTGTAAAATTGGTATCTTCTTAATATAATGGAGATTCGGTGTTTGTCTGTCTGTAACCGAAACCACGTCACTGCTTACGACACAAAACCCTCAGGAATTGCATGTTTATCAATGAGTATTTAATTTATAGTCAAAATCATTAATACATAGAATAAATCTTATTTATTAACGAAATTAGTAGACCAGTCCATATATCTAGGTAGTAAGATCTCATCAACAGAAAGTGATGTCAATATAAAGTAAGTAAAAGTAAAGTCGTCGGGCGACCTAAAGTCGGTATCAGCCAGTCAGCGAGGGAGTCTATCCCCTTTTCAATAGCACTAGACCAAGGAGATTGTTTTGGCATCTGAGGTGAAGCACCACACCTACCATCAGCTCCTTACTTTACTGCACAGATCCCTGTGCTACTCATACGCTGAGTTGGCGAGGACCGGTATCGAACTAGGAACCTTTTGGTTTCTAACCGAACGCTCTACCGACTGAGCTCACCCTGTCAATATACATATGAGGAAAGGAAAGTTTTGAAGAAAAATATTTTGTGTGGTAATTCTTTCTTTTTTTTTTAATTTGCAACTTTCACCACATGGGAGACACGTTACAGTTCCTAAATCAAACTATCCTACTGCTCAGCCACCAGGATTCCATCCTTAAGTATCAGCCAATTCTAAAGTTGGTCTATTCTAAAGCCCCAGCCGACAGGGTTATCACTTTCTGTAGATGAGATATTACTACCTAGGTATGTGATTGATGTTAATTTTGAAAAATGAATTATCTGAATTGTTTACAAAATTTAACTGGGTGATGTTTGTTTGAATAAAATTTACCCATGATGCCTCACTTCAAATTCTCATTTTTTTAAAACTCAAAAGAATTTCCTAACAAAGCCTATTTTGTGAAAATCTGGAGACAGTGGAGACCTCTGTTGTCAGGGTTTTAAACCGATTCACCAAAGAGGAGAGAATCTTTGTTCATTTGTCACAATCTGTCTTGCAGAGGCGCAATTGGCTATTCTAAAGGCCCAGGTGACAGGGCGATAACTTTCTGTAGATGAGATATTACTACCTAGGTATGTGATAGATATTAATTTTGAAAAATAAATTATCTGAATTGTTTACAACATTTAACTGAGTGATGTTTGTCCGAATAAAATTTACCCATGATGCCTCACTTCAAATTCTCATTTTTTTTTTCTATTTATTTTTTTTAACTCTAAAAAAAACTCCTAACAAAGATGATTTTGTGAAAAACCTGGAGACAGTGGCGACCTCTGTTGTCAGGATTTTAAACCGATTCACCAAAGAGGAGCGAATCTTCGTTCGTTTGTCACAATCTGCCCTTATTTCTTTTTCTACCTCTCCCTCACTTTGCAGCCCCCCAACCGCACCCTCTGCCCCCCGCCCCCCTCTGACACTTGTTGATATCTTACAGATAAGACTTCCATTTTCTCTCGACAATATTACTTTCATTCTGATTTTTAGAAACATTCTTTTAAAAGACCAAATTAATTAGAGAAGAAGGGGGGTGCCGACCTGACCTATTTACATTTAAAATGAATCTTTGTCTAAAGACAGAGGTAGGTTTTGAAATTCTTCAAAATGTTGAAATTATTCAGACCATGAAATGATAAAATGAATGAATTGGGAATTCATAACACATTGACTCCTCTATAATGGTCATGTAGTGCCAAACAAGGATTTTAACGTCTTTAATCCCATCTCCAAGGTTCGGATTTTGAATCTGGTTTTATGGCACATTGACTCCTCTACAGTGGTCATGTATATATTTATCAACCCAAGAATGTGACACATTGACTCTTCTATAATGGTCATGTAGGTTTTTAAAGTTTTTAATCCCATCTCCAAGGTTCTAATTCTAAATGCAGTTTTATGGCACATTGACTCTTCAATAATGGTCATGTTGTGCCAAACAAGGATTTTAAAGTCTTTGATCCCTCCAAAATATTCTTTGGCACTACATGACCATTATAGAAGAGTCAATGTGCCTTTCACCTGTCCTAGCTGGGGGTCCAGTGTGCTTCGGCCCTGGAACGGTGTGTTAAATTAACAGCGTCGATCCCAGGGGCTATCCCCCCAGGCAATACCTGCCCCCTTTGGGGGCGGGGCTGGGTTTATTGCCCAGCGCCTGAGGCGCCCCCCTTGAGAGGGAATGCCGAAGGGATCGACGCAATTTTTGTTCCTTCCCACCCATGAGCTTTGGCTTGTGGGTGGGCCCACATTAAAACGAGGCCTTGTCCCAGCCCATACAAGTGGGGTATGATGCAATTACCCCCCCCCTTGCAGATGGGATAGAAGACTTTAAAATTCTTGTTTGGCACTACATGACCATTATAGAGGTGTCAATGTGCCATAAAACCACATTCAGAATCAGAACCTTGGAGATGGGATTAAATACTGATTCAGAATCAGTTTTTACTCTTATTCCTAAGGTTCTGATTCTAAATATGGTTTTATGGCACATTGACTCCTCTATAATGGTCATGTACTGTCAAACAAGGATTTTAAAGTCTTCTATCCCATCTCCAAGGTTCTGATTCTGAATGTGGTTTTATGGCACATTGGCTCCTCTATAATGGTCATGTACTGCCAAATAAGGATTTTAAAGTTTTTAATCCTATCTTAAAGGTTCTGATTCTAAATATGGTTTTATGGCACAATGACTCCTCTATAATGGTCATGTAGTGCCAAACGAGAATATTTAAAATAAAACCACTCCTCAAAATGAAGCATCTCAGATATATTCATACTTTTTTATATATATTAGAGATGTACATTTGAGCTTTCCCTCCAAATAAACTTCTTGCATGCCAGCTGACCTCGAGATCAAAGGTCAAGGTTTGTTGACTGTTTTGGGGCGATTTTGAAATACTTGAAATACAACAATGGGAATGGCCGCTTGGCATCACATGTTTTTCTATAACGCAGTTCTTGGAATCCATTCTGAAAGTCTGCTACAAATGCCTCCGTACTTTTTCATACACATCCGCAATCATTTATAGCAAGAAATTTAACACAAAGTTTGTTTTGTTTTAATCTGGAAAAGTTGAAATAAATTTACCCATGATGCCTCACTCTAAAAATAGAGTATTTCTATAGAAATAAAGAAGATCTCTCTCTCTCTCTCTCTCTCTCTCTCTCTCTCTCTCTCTCTCTCTCTAAATATTTATACTAGCAGGACCTGTGGATATACCACAGTATGATAATTTAATTTTAACAACATTTGATATGTTTACTTAAGAGCTATTGCAAATAGTTCAATATGTAAAAAGTTAATAATCTTGACTAGCAGGACCTGTGGATATACACAGTATGATAATTTAATTATTACAACGTTTGATATGTTTACTTAAGAGCTATTGCCAAATAGTTCAATATGTAAAAAGTATAATAATCTTGACTAGCAGGACCTGTGGATATACCACAGTATGATAATTTAATTATTACAACGTTTGATATGTTTACTTAAGAGCTATTGCCAAATAGTTCAATATGTAAAAAGTATAATAATCTTGACTAGCAGGACCTGTGGATATACCACAGTATGATAATTTAATTATTACAACGTTTGATATGTTTACTTAAGAGCTATTGCAAATAGTTCAATATGTAAAAAGTATAATAATCTTGATTTAACTTTCTCTCACTCTTTTGTTTTTTCTTTATTTTCTTCTTTTCATCTTTTCATTATGTTCAATTGAAACAGATTACCAGTATCGCCCCTTCTTTATATAAGTATATGAGTATATGAGTAATGGCAATGAAGGGGTACTCCACACTACCTAGAGCTCCAGAATTGGTATCTCATCACTAAATGCAGTTTAACTCTGGGTCAGAGTGGACCTGGGAGTAATGGCAATGAAGGGGTACTCCACACCTAGAGCTCCAGAATTGGTATCTCATCACTAAATGCAGTTTAACTCTGGGTCAGTGGACCTGGGAGTAATGGCAATGAAGGGGTACTCCACACAACCTAGAGCTCCAGAATTGGTATCTCATCACTAAATGCATTTAACTCTGGGTCAGAGTGGACCTGGGAGTAATGGCAATGAAGGGGTACTCCACACTACCTAGAGCTCCAGAATTGGTATCTCATCACTAAATGCAGTTTAACTCTGGGTCAGAGTGGACCTGGGAGTAATGGCAATGAAGGGGTACTCCACACTACCTAGAGCTCCAGAATTGGTATCTCATCACTAAATGCAGTTTAACTCTGGGTCAGAGTGGACCTGGGAGTAATGGCAATGAAGGGGTACTCCACACAACCTAGAGCTCCAGAATTGGTATCTCATCACTAAATGCAGTTTAACTCTGGGTCAGAGTGGACCTGGGAGTAATGGCAATGAAGGGGTACTCCACACTACCTAGAGCTCCAGAATTGGTATCTCATCACTAAATGCAGTTTAACTCTGGGTCAGAGTGGACCTGGGAGTAATGGCAATGAAGGGGTACTCCACACTACCTAGAGCTCCAGAATTGGTATCTCATCACTAAATGCAGTTTAACTCTGGGTCAGAGTGGACCTGGGAGTAATGGCAATGAAGGGGTACTCCACACTACCTAGAGCTCCAGAATTGGTATCTCATCACTAAATGCAGTTTAACTCTGGGTCAGAGTGGACCTGGGAGTAATGGCAATGAAGGGGTACTCCACACTACCTAGAGCTCCAGAATTGGTATCTCATCACTAAATGCAGTTTAACTCTGGGTCAGAGTGGACCTGGGAGTAATGGCAATGAAGGGGTACTCCACACTACCTAGAGCTCCAGAATTGGTATCTCATCACTAAATGCAGTTTAACTCTGGGTCAGAGTGGACCTGGGAGTAATGGCAATGAAGGGGTACTCCACACTACCTAGAGCTCCAGAATTGGTATCTCATCACTAAATGCAGTTTAACTCTGGGTCAGAGTGGACCTGGGAGTAATGGCAATGAAGGGGTACTCCACAACCTAGAGCTCCAGAATTGGTATCTCATCACTAAATGCAGTTTAACTCTGGGTCAGAGTGGACCTGGGAGTAATGGCAATGAAGGGGTACTCCACACTACCTAGAGCTCCAGAATTGGTATCTCATCACTAAATGCAGTTTAACTCTGGGTCAGAGTGGACCTGGGAGTAATGGCAATGAAGGGGTACTCCACACAACCTAGAGCTCCAGAATTGGTATCTCATCACTAAATGCATTTTAACTCTGGGTCAGTATGGACCTGGGAGTAATGGCAATGAAGGGGTACTCCACACAACCTAGAGCTCCAGAATTGGTATCTCATCACTAAATGCAGTTTAACTCTGGGTCAGTGTGGACCTGGGAGTAATGGCAATGAAGGGGTACTCCACACAACCTAGAGCTCCAGAATTGGTATCTCATCACTAAATGCAGTTTAACTCTGGGTCAGTGGACCTGGGAGTAATGGCAATGAAGGGGTACTCCACACTACCTAGAGCTCCAGAATTGGTATCTCATCACTAAATGCAGTTTAACTCTGGGTCAGAGTGGACCTGGGAGTAATGGCAATGAAGGGGTACTCCACACTACCTAGAGCTCCAGAATTGGTATCTCATCACTAAATGCAGTTTAACTCTGGGTCAGAGTGGACCTGGGAGTAATGGCAATGAAGGGGTACTCCACACAACCTAGAGCTCAAGAATTGGTATCTCATCCCTAAATACAGTTTAACGTCAAACCCAGGACACTAGGATATCTTGAGACGTAATCTTAGCTCAAACTTGCGCAGAACTCAATGTTGCACCATCACGGGTTTCCTGATGACACACACACACTCTCTCTCTCTCTCTCTCTCTCTCTCTCTCTCTCTCTCTCTCTCTCTTATTCAACAAGGCCGTGAGTCTCATTCTGCGTGGTCCCGTTTTTTTAGATACGTCACCAAGCCCGTTCTCCCACGGTTTCTTCACATGGTCAAACTAACATGCCTATCTCACTGTCGTGAGTTGATTATGTAAATAACACATTGCACCTGTATAGATTTTTTTGATGAAGAGAGTGTGCTTTTCATCACACAAGCAACAGACTACTCTAAACAAATTGTAGCATAGGTTGATCAGTGACTGAGTGGCTCACCATATATAAAACAAACAGTTAGGAAACCTCCATTCTGGTAAATTATCAGACCATATGACCTTTAGGCACCCCTTTTGCAATCTCGATTCATAACGATAAAAAAATATCCTTATAAATCGAGATTGCAAAAGGGGTGCCTAAAGGTCATATGGTCTGATAATTTACCAGAACATTTACACCGTCAAAATCCGGTTCTTTGTTAACAGAAGATTTTTAGATTTTTTTTTTTATAAAACTAATCCCTAACTCTAACCCTAACCCTAACCCCTAACAAACAACCGGATTTTGACGGTGTAAATGAAAAAAATGTCCTTATGAGTCGAGATCGCAAAAGGGGTGCCTAAAGGTCATATGGTCCAAATTATCTTCTGGGTGTGTTTTTAACTTTATAAAAATAAAATTGTTAGTAATTATTTTAAACTTTTACTCATCTGTGTAAAATTACAGTTAACTAATGTCAGATTTAAGAATGGAAATATTTCACATTTAAAAAATATCATTGCGGCCTTGAACAAAAATTTAATTGGCTGTTTGGTTGGTTGGTTGGTTGGTTGGTTTTTGTAGCATGTCAATCCTTACTAAATTATTTTATGCCAAATTCAATTCAACAATTAGTTATATATATATATATATATATATATATATATATATATTTGTATATGTATAAGTATTAACTTACCGGTGGGTATAAGAACGATCGTTGGAAGCGCACAATATCCAGAGGTTAAGGTTGAGAAAAAACAAATACAAAGTGCTCAATACAATGTAGAGCATAAATTTATTTAAGAATGGAAATGAGTAACCTACTCGAGTTTCATCGATAGATTCTTCAGGGTTACTTTTAAATTAATCGAGTTTACGATTAATCTTTGGTGTTATAAACATGCCCGTTGGAATGGGACTTAAATTCAGTAGAGGAACGCTTGTTTACATTTTCGAAGATCAGGAACGGTTTTTGAATTAAAAATTTGAATTAATTTATGGGAATTATTTTTTCAATTATTATTTAATAAAAGATATGTTATGGGTCGTATTAATAGTTAAAAAGTTGAAAATTTAAAATTATTTAATAACTATATATATATATATATATATATTCACCGTATTTGGCGTTAAGCTAAATCTCACTTTGTTTACAAAGTTTGAGAACTCTTAGTGAATTCATTTCCGCTTAGAAATATAGCAATTAAATAGCCTGCTATACTTGGCAGCTGATTGTGGCCGTATGGGTAAGAGGTTTGGCGAGCGTAAGTTCGTTCGGGTCTCGAACCCGCCCAGAAGCAGCTGCTAAAAATGGTATAACTGCACTGATGAGAGGTGATACCTCGAAACACGTGTCTGTAGATTACTCTCTCTCTCTCTCTCTATATATATAATATATATATATATATATCTTAATATATATTTGAGGAGTGAAGGATTGAGTAAATCTGACAAAATGTGGTTGAAAATAGAGGAAAAAGTGGATATAACAACACAGCAACTAAATTCAATTGATATTTTGCCTCATTATTTATTGCGAGACAAATTCTTTTACAGTCTGTTTTTATATTGAAAAGGTAAAAAATTTTTTTTTTTTTTTTTTTTGTGTGAGTAAGGGATGGAAAGAGGAGAGGGTTTGGGTGGATGGTATAGAGAGGGGCATGTGAAAAAAGAAGGGATGGGTTTAATTTGTGGGGTATGGTATTTTCATGGGGGTCAATTTATTGCCTTTGAAGAAATTTGATAGTCAGGATGTAGGTCAGTGTGAGATGACTACTATCAGTGAAGGTTTGTGAACCAAGCGGATCGGAATATTTTTGTTTGAATATATTTTAGAGAATTTTTTAAATAATCTGTTTTTATCCGTTTTCGATTTTGATTTTGTTCTCTTGAGCTATGATTTTTGCAATAGCAATATCTAGGTTGAAGAACCCTGGCCTTTGCTTCATCACTCTGCAGTTTGCAATGAGTTCTGATTTGCATTGATGGCCCAGGCTCTTATTATGTATGGGTTTGAGCAGTGACACTTAGCTGAAGTTGAATGTGTAATCAAAGTTTGCTATGTGTGTGAACAGGGCATTTCAGGTGTCATTTGCCTTTATCAATCAAATTAAACCCATTCCTCCTTTTGGCTGAACTTGCACAAAGGTGTCAAAAATAGGGTGACACAGAAAAAAAAAACAGAACCCACAAATTTTGTAATAAAACTGTTAATTTTAACTATGACCTCCCTAGTTAAAATTAACAGTTTTATTACAAAATTTGTGGGTTGTTTTTTCTGGGTCACCCTTATTTTGACACCCTTGTGCAAGTTTAAGGTTAGGGCTTAGGATTAGGGTTAGGGTTGGGGTTTAGGGTTAGTTTAATGGGAAAATTAATAAATAATTTCGGTTCTGTTTTTTCTGGGTCACCCTGTATACCGGTGACCCAGAATAATGTAATAAAACTGTTAATTTTAACTAGGGGTTAGGGTTAGGGGTTAGGGTTAGGGTTGGGGTTGCAGTTTAAGGTTAGTTTAAAGGGAAAATAAGTAAATAATTTGGGTTCTGTTTTTTCTGGGTCACCTTAATTTTGACACCTTTGTGCAAGTTCAGCCCTCCTTTTTTCACTTCCCCTCTCTATACCTCACACCCAGAGAAATGAGGAATCCAAAGCCTGACCTCATTGGTTTTGTTCCTATTCTCTAACCTTTGAGCTTATTCTAGAAGGAGACTTAAAGACTGAAATCTAATTAGCCAGTTCTGTTCCTGAATATTACCATAACATGTGTGTAAAGTTTCATCATGATCAGATCACTGGAATAGGTGCCAACTGGTTATATACACAGACAGACTGAAATGAGGAATCCAAAGATTGACCTCGTTGGTTTTGTTCCAATTCTCTAACCTTTGAGCTTATTCTAGAAGGAGACTTAAATCTTATAAAAGATTCGATTGTAATTGTCAATCTTATTTCTATTTTAAGACATTTATTGAATCACGCCCACCATTCAAAAAGCCGAAGGAAAACAACCTTTGACAGGAAAAAACAAAATTTTAAAACAAAAGGCAAAAAAGGTAAATTTAATAAATAAAAATAAAAAATAAAAAATAAAAAAAATCAGATACGAGATCAAAACAGATTTACTGAAAATATTGACGTCAGGTGATTTTTGATTGAAATGAATTCGAAAGAGTTTAAAAAATTTAAAAAAAAAAAAAATTATTGATTCGAAAAAAAAAAAGAATCCCCGCATAGATTTGAAAATGCACTTTTGAATCAAAAACGAAAGCACATGATCATCTTTATTGTTTTGATCCCTACACAAAACAGGGGTAGGGTAGGGGGGTGTCTATTAGTTTCTGGGGTTCTACCAAAGGTTCATAGACAGATTGGTAATTTATGAGGAAGTGCGTCCCGGTCCCCTGCCTCTGAAATTGCTACCCGGTGAATTTTAAAATAACAACCCCAACTATCAGCGCCACAGCGGTGTTACGACCAACTTAGGGCGTTAAATGTTATTGAGGGGGGGGGGCTCTTTTTTGTCTTAATTCTTGTTTATTTATTTTTTCCATTCGAAAGAAAAAAACATTAAACCTTTTTTTGTCGTAAATCTTATTTTTCGCTGTGTCGCCGATAGTTGGGGTTGTTATTTTAAAATTCACCGGGCAGCAATTTCGGAGGCAGGAGACCGGGACGCATTTCCTCATGAATCACCGACAGATTCTTCAATGAACGGCCAGTCACAATTTGCATAGGTCATTGGTACATTGACAAAAACCTGAAAGAGACAAACAATATATATGTATAATTCCAAAAATAAATATTGTAATAGACAAATTATTTTCCTCTTGTTCTCTCTCTTACCCTCTCACTCCCTGGTGTTCTTAAAAATTTGTTTAGTCCGGTCAGGGACCGGATACTTTTGCTAGCATATATATATATATATATATATATATATTTGGAGGATATATGCTTAATTGAAGTCATACTTAATTTTGAAAATTAATGAGTTAATAATTAATGAATTTAGGAGGGCATATATGTTCAAATGTAAGGCTAAACAAATCGAGAAAATGTCAATCTCTGAATGTACATTTCAACCTATTCAGGGATTGACATTTTCCCGATTTGTTTAGCCTTACATTTGAACATATATGCCCGCCTAAATTCATTAATTATTAACTAATTAATTTTCAAGAATTAGGTATGACTTCAATTAAGCACATATCCTCCAAAAATTGTCGGCTAAAAGCCATATCAAATAAACACAGTGTTTATTTACGTACTCTCATATCTCTTCTCTATAAGGAATAGAGCACTCTGTGACGGCCTTTACACACAAAGCGATGTGTGTATTAAAACAGTTAAAATCCACTTCCCATTCTGTAAGTGAAGACAGCCTAATGGTTAAGGTGCCGGACTGACACCCAACCGTCCGGCTGTAGGTAGCTTACAAAATGTCTAGCCACACTGAAGAGACTTGATAAGTTGAAACACATGTCTGTGGATGACCCTATATATATATATATATATATATATATATATATATATGAGGAAAAATGAGTAAAGAAAAGAAATGTAAATGGATAAAATGAATTTAATCGATATCACATTAATCGATATCACTTACACATGTGTTTCGGTCCGTTTATGTGTGTGAAAATATTTTGCACACATACAAGAATCGACCTTCATCAGAGTGAACATTTATTTTTATATATATATATATATATATGCATGCGCATGTCTGTTTGCACGTGTCTGTTTGTGCATGTCTGTGAGTGTGTCCGTGTCTGTGTATATATCTGTGCGCTGGTGTGTGCATGTTCATGTACATCTGTTTGTACGTGTGCATACGTGTGCATGTGATTGTTTGCATGTACGTGTGCACATATGCATGTGCATGAGTGCATGTATGTGTATATGTGTGTGTGTATGAAAGAATAATATGAATGAATTATCAGCTCGCTACCAATTACAAAATAACACCTGTCTCACCTTGACAAAAGAATGTTTTGCCAATGCAAAGGCCGAAGAGAGACGCAGACTAAAATACAGAGATGCTACATAACAATCGTTTATTTTATGACAGATTTTTTGCAGCAGACACGTTGAAACTCTCACTGGCTAAAAAAAAAAATGCCACATCTGTTCATCGTCCATCTGATTCTTCTTTTTATTTCATACGATGACCATACATTAATCCAATGTTGCTACAATCATATAATCAGAGACAGACCAAGCCTTTTTGGGACCCGTATATCTATTAATAATGGAGATTCGCTTCCGGTTTTTGTCTGTAACAAAACTACGTCACAGTAACCAAAATCATCATAACATATTTTTAACAATTATGCGGACATTTTTCGAAAGTGCGCGTTTTGCACATGCCTATATACAACATCAATTAATGGAATGCTGTCCTTTAATATTTTTTAAAAATTTCTAAAGGAATTTATTTATTTAATTTATGTTTTCCTTAGAGTCTCATTTTTATAAAAAATTATTAATCCCAGTTGAGAAATTAAAAATATATACTATATCTATTAATAATGGAGATTCGCTTCCGGTTTTTGTCTGTAACAAAAACTACATCACTGCTTATGTCACATTACCCAAAATCATCCTAACATAGAATAAATACACTCAAAATTTGAACATGCAACATTAGACAGTCCTCATTGTTTTTTTAAATGATATATCCAGGTTAAGGGATATATTCTGAAGTTGGTATTTGGTATATTATCGCAGTAGTAATGGGTATGTCGAATAGTAATTTGTCTTACGAGCAGTCGTGGGGTAGTCTGGCAAGTAGGTCTAGGTCTAGGTGCCTGTACCAACACAGTGTCGACTATTTATACATGACACTGTCCAATCAGATTATAATGAGGGGGGTACCAAGGTATTTATATATTCATTATATCATAAAACAAGTTTTAATAATTACTTACTTAGGGTACAAACTCGCTGACATTAACCAAAATCATCATAACATAGAATAAATACACTCAAAATTTGAACATGCAACATTAGACAGTCCTCATTGTTTTTTAAACAAGTTTTAATAAATACATGACTGGTATTATATATCTAATATATAGTTTGTTTTATTTTAATACATATTTAAAGTTTACATTTCAAATTGTTTTATTTTTTAATCCTTTAATGAATTTGATGATTTTACTTACTTAGGATACAAACTCGCTGACATTGAATTTTTTACTCCCACCCCTCAGGCAATATGTTTCAAAAATCTATTTTTACATCGCCCGGAGTGTGTTTTTTTATTTTGTACTAGTGTTTATAATATGCCTAGACTCTGTTCTGCGAACATCACTAGAATACATAGAAATTGCAAAATATTACTTTCCCCTAAGATTAAATCTTTTTTGTGACAGATTTTTTTGCAGCTGAGACGTTGAAACTTTCACTGGCTGAAAAAAATGGCTCATCTGTTCATCGTCCGGCTGATTCTTCTTTTTATTTCATACAATGGCCATACACAAATTCAAAGTTGCCACAATCATACTAAAAACTATAAATTGCACAAGGCACGATATCCTCCAGCATCTCAAGCTGGTTCTATCTCAATTAGTATAGGTCCAGAGATAAATATACTGTTATCCTCCAGCATCCTAAGTTGCTTCCAGACTCAAAATATCAAAGAATTGCCAGCCAATCAACATCAGCCATGGACACTGGAGAGATAGGTGGACTAGAATACATAGAAATTGCAAAACATTAATTTCCACTAAGATTAAATCTTGTTGAAACTCTCACTGACTTAAAAAAAATGCCGCCCTGTCAGCTGGGGCGTTAGAATGCACCGACTGCACCTCTGCAGAGGGGTAAGACTCCCCCAATGGGGCCACCTGTTGGCCGTGGGTGATGCTTAAGGATAGAACCCAGGTGGATGAGCAATTCATGACATGCAATACTCCACTTTGGCCCTATCTTGGGCTAGACGAGCGGTCGGAGAGGCCCCCTCTGATCAATCGGCTGGTCACGTCAAACCCTAGCACCTATATGATTTTCCCAACCCTATTGCCCTTATGGCAAGCCCCACCCATTTTTATCATATGGGTGCTAGAAGGCGTTGGCTGCGGGTCTACATGTCCTGGGAATGACGTTAAACTCTATCTGATGGTGAGGTTCCAGTTCTGGAGGTTTGGGGAATGTGGAGCACCCCATTCATCACCATTGCTCCCTGGTCCACTCTGACCCGGAGTGGTAGTACCTGTTAGGGTCCCATCTATGGGTTAAATAGAAAAATGTATTTATAAAAAAATTGTATTATCCATTAAGAATTGATTTATTTCAAAACTTTATTGGCATTAAATGACCCACTGAGGTTGATATGCCGTAAAACAAAACAAACAAACAAACAAAGAAATAAATAAAAATGCTATATCTGTTCATGGTCCGGCTGATTATTCTTTTTATCTCATGCTAAGGCTATACATTAATCCAAAGTTGCCACAATCATACTAAAACCTATAAATGGCCCAAGGAAAGGTATCCTCCAGTATCCCAAGTTGATTCCAGACTCAAAACACCAAAGAATGTCAGCCCACACAACATCAGCCCAGCAACCAGATTCGAGCCTCTCAAAGTAATATAGGTCCAGAGATAGATATACTTGTCAAGGTCCAACTGATTTTTCTTCTATCTCATTCGATGGCCATACAATCATACTAAAAACTATAGAGGTCACAAGGCAAGATATCCTCCAGCATCCCAAGTTGATTCCAGTCTCAAAACACGAAAGAATATCAGCCCACTTAACATCAGCCCAGCAACCAGATTCGAGCCTCTCAAAGTAATATAGGTCCAGAGATAGATATACTTGTCAAGGTCCAACTGATTTTTCTTCTATCTCATTCGATGGCCATACAATCATACTAAAAACTATAAAGGTCACAAGGCAAGATATCCTCCAGCATCCCAAGTTGATTCCAGACTCAAAACATCAAAGTTTGTCAGCCCACTCAACATCAGCCCAGCAACCAGATTCGAGCCTCTCAAAGTAATATAGGTCCAGAGATAGATATACTTGTCAAGGTCCAACTGATTTTTCTTCTATCTCATTCGATGGCCATACAATCATACTAAAAACTATAAAGGTCACAAGGCAAGATATCCTCCAGCATCCCAAGTTGATTCCAGACTCAAAACATCAAAGTTTTGTCAGCCCACTCAACATCAGCCCAGCAACCAGATTCGAGCCTCTCAAAGTAATATAGGTCCAGAGGTAGATATACTTGTCAAGGTCCAACTGATTTTTCTTCTATCTCATTCAATGGACATACAATCATACTAAAAACTATAAAGGTCACAATCCTCCAGCATCCTAAGTTGATTCCAGACTCAAAACACCAAAGAATTGCCAGCCAACTCACCATCAGCCCAACATCATATTACCTTTAGGCACCCCTTTTTGATCTCGATTAAGAAAGGACATGTTTTTCATTTACACCGTCAATATCCGGTTGTTTGTTAGGGTTAGGGTTAGGGGTTAGGGTTAGGGGTTAGTTTTATAATTTTTTTTTAAATCTAATAACCGTCTGTTAAAACAACCGGATATTGACGGTGTAAATGAAAACATGTCCTTTCTTAATCAAGATCAAAAAGGGGTGCCTAAAGGTCATATGGTCCAAATAATCTATGCTATTATCATCTAAATTTTATTTTTTAATTATCTTCACTAATATAAATCAAACCTTCATTATTTTTGCACAAAAAGCAAGATCTGGTGATAGTGAATGTGTGTATATATATTTACTTGTTTTATTTTCGTAATTTTCTCACCGGACATACATACACACAAACTGCACTTTATATATGTATAGATAAAAAAGAACAAGATTTGGTATTAAATAACCCACACATATTGATATGCCATTAACCCAACCAACCAAGCAGAAATTTACCTATGAAAAGTCTCAACACCTTTCGACTTAACGAGGAATAAATCAATGACGTTTGAAGAGAAGTTGACTCGATCTCTTCAATTATATTTTCAAGTTTTTCCCCCCAATTTTATTTTCGACTCGCACAATTTGACTTGAAAGACTTTCACGTTAAAAGTCCGACACCGAGACTTGAACAGTCACATATGAAATGTCAAGGAGGGTTTTAATTTACAGCGAGATGCAATATCTGCGGCTGAGGGGACACAGAAATGAGGGAGGGGTGTGGGAGGGAGAAAGAGAGAGGGGAAAGAAAAGGAAAGAGAGGGAGGAAGAGAGAGGGGGAGAAAGAGAGAAAGGGGGAGAGAAAGAGAGAGGAGGGAGAAAAGGAAAGAGAGAAGGGAGAGAAAAAGAAAGAGAGGGAGGAAGAAAGAGAGAGGGGGAGAAAGAGAGAGGGAGGGAAAGAGAGAGAGATAGAGAGAGGGGGAGAAAGAGAGTAAGAGAGAAAGAGAAAGAATGAGGGAGAGAGAGAGAAAGAGGGAGAAAGAGAGAGAGAAGAGAGAAAGAGAGGGAGGGATAAAGAGATAAGAGAGAGAGAGAGAGGAAGAGAACGAGAAAAAGAGAGGGAGGGATAAAGAAAAAGAAAGATAGAGAGACAGAAAGAGAGGAAGGAAGAGAGAGAGAGAGAGAGAGAGAGAGAGAGAAAGAGAGAGAAAAGGTGAGAGACAGACAGATAGACAGACACTGACAGAGACAGAGAGAGAAAGATAGAAAAAAGAGAAAGAGAGAGAGATGAGACACTCCACAACCAAAAAGAGCAAAAGAGAGAGAGAGAGAGAAAGAGAGAAATAGAGAGAGAAAGAGAGAGATGAAGAAAAA